>CM076575.1:1706389595-1706989595 GCA_034641835.2 Pinus albicaulis | reverse complement strand
ATGCAGACAGAAATAGGGTGCCAAGACAACATATCCTACTCTAAAAATTCTGTTCTTTTATCAGAGAAAGATGGAAAAAATGGAAAACATAGGAAAAAAAATGACAAATGAGGAAAACTTCACCATTAACATAGCTCAAGAATCCTATGAACGTGCTTGTATTACTGATGATCAAAAGAGCTACATTACTCCATGTACAGTAGCTCTATGCAACTCAAAGCTTTCTCTAATCCAGCTTAGCAATCCTCAACTGGCTCAGCAACAGAAATCAGTCAAATAACCACCAACTAACCAACACTAAAAATGAAGCTCACATGCAGTATTTATCTGCAAAAATGAGAAGGTGGTGCCAAGCTAGGGTTAAAAAATGTCATTTATTACAAAGTTATATATTTTTGACCTTTGAGACCATGCAAGGCCCAAGGAAAAAGTATCTGAAGGTATTTATCTGAAATAATAACTCCTATCTTAACTTTTGAGTTAATTTTTGTGAAATGTTTGACTTTAAGGCCTTTTTTAATAAATTTGCATTAACTTCTGGTAGATGAAAAATATCTCTGATTGTTTGCAATAACTGTTTAATGTTTTATTGAAAGAAAACATGCTATAGGTGGCATAATATCCTTTAAAGAAGTAAATGTTGTGATCTGGTCATTCGAATGTGTTTCTGGGCTTAATCTGCCTTTTTTTATCATTGAAACTGTGTTTTTAGGCCTTTAAACTTTGGATCTGTCCTTTAACTTCTTGTTTCACTGTCCTTTAATCTTTGACTTTATATTTTAAACCATTAAAATTTAATATTTTCCTTTGTCTATCTTTGCTTTCTTTAATCTCTGCTTTGTTGGCTAATCCTCATGATTTGTCTCTGATACGTGATTAGCCCTCCAATCTTCATTTTCTTTATCACAGTCCTTTGACTGTTTTTCTTCTCACTGTACCTTTTGTCTATGTGTGTTTTCTGCACAGGGATGCATTTTTTGTTGATGGAGGGTTCTAATAACCATCAATAACCATGTTTTATCGATGATTAAGATTGAAATAGGGCCTCTTATCCCTTTAAACTTAAACCAAACCTCTGGATCATCACCCAGACATTTAATGATATTTTATTGGACCATTGGAATGCATTTTATGCATTTTCGCCATTAAACCTACACACAAAACAAATAATTAGCTTCAAAACCTGCGAGGAAGGATTTTCTACGTTTTACAGGGGTTTCTTGGGATTTTGGGCATTTACAGGGGAAATAATGGTGAATCAGGACTTGGTTCCATAGGCCGAACCTGCGGGGAATTTGAACAGAGGGAGGCGGTGTTAAAATATTGTCGCGAAGGGAAAAGCGGTTTTTGAAAACCGGGAGGTGGTTTTCGCATAGACGAGGAGACGGTAATGGTTTTAAGAGGGGGCATGCGATTCCACTTAGCGAACGCCGCATGGCAAGAGGAAACTGCCCATTTCACAAATTTTAAAAGCGTTAAGTTCGACACAAAATATTTGTGATATATACCATGGGCCGTCGGATCTCGGGGGTGGAGATTGACGGTGATCAGGCAATCTGGGGTGGCAAGCAGGTGGAGTGGTGGGGTTTGAGTGCGGAGTGACACAACGCCAGTTTCAAAAATAAAAACCGGGGCCTAGGGTCTTTATAAACCAAGCAAATGTGCTTTTAATTGGTAAAAAGCAAATTTTATGAAGGTTTTTGGATAAGGTGCGGAGGGGTATTAAAAACGTTCAAGTGGGGTTTAAGTAATAGGCCGGGTTTGGGTCATATGAGAGTGGGGCTAATTAAAAGGGGTTCGGGTTTTAAAACAGAAAATCGGGTTTTATATTTAAAAACAGAGCTCTTTAATATAAAATAAATGACCCGAATAATGTAAAAAAGAATTTTTACATTGTTTCGGTGCAAAAGGAGGAAAATGAAGAAGGTGGGGGTTTTTTGAAGGGTCATAGTGGATGAAATGGGTTTTTAGAGGGGAAAATGAGTGAAGGAGAGTTTGGGTAGGGAGGGGGAGTGAGAATGGGAGAAACAAGCCCAAAATAAGTTCTTTAAGAGCAACAAGGTAATTTTGAGAAAGAAGAGATGAAATATAGTGAAAAAAGGTTTATTTAAGATAATGAAGGCAGTGAGATTTCTAAAGATAGGTTATAAGCAAAAATGCTATCTTTATTTGCTTATGGAAAATCAATAGTCACCTAGTGAACTCTGTAGAATACAGGAGGATAACAGTGGCTCCAGCTGGGGAGGGAAGCTCCTTTAGGAGGTGTCAAGAACCTCAAAGATCAAATCTCTGGAATAAGCAGATCAGTGCCTTGTTTTTCACTTTTGACATACTCTTTTGCTTAAGCTTCCTGATTTTGCTACTGTTCCTTTGAAGCTGTGATCTTCAAAATCTGAAAAACATGATTGCTTCAACTCAACTTCTACCTACCCATCATAATTTTCCTAGCATTTTTTTCTTCATTGGGTGCATTTAGGTTGGCAACCCTTGACATCATTATTCTTTTGAAAATAGCAAACTAATCTACTTCTACACTTATATCATCCAAACGATCAGATTAAACTGATAATTTTTTTATTCTCTACCTAATCTACTTATCTGTCAATATTAAATAGTTTGACAGATTTTATTCTCTATTCTATTTAACATGAAATTGAAAACATGACCAAATCAAGATTAGACAGTTTGATTGGTCATGAGCTGTGGCATTTTGTACAAATTTGCACACAAAATTTATTTTGTAGAAAGTAAATCTAAAAACTTTGAGGGCTGTAATTTGGAATTTTTTATGCATCCCTATCTTTCTTTCTTGGTTCATATTTAAGCATGGGAACCAATATCTTTTCCTAATATAATCTACTGATAAGCCAATTTTGAATAGTTTGGTAAATCTTCTTTCACTAACCTATCAGCAGAAATTTAAAACTTGTTCAATCATGATTAGGCTGTATGACTGAAAAAAAATTCCTTTTTCAAAGTAGTGGCATTTGGACTTGCACACTTTCAGAAATATTCCTTTTTAGTATGGGGCTTTACCTTTTCTTTCTATTTGCCCTTTTTTCTTTTTTTTCTTTGTTTTTGTGTCTATTTTTCTGATATTTTTCTTCAAACAATGTTATATACAACGAATAAAGATTTAAACTGAGTATTTTCAACAAAAATAATGCTTGAGCATCCTGCCATTGATAGGACCTCCAAATAATTCTGTTCCATCCATCTCTTGCAGAAAAAATGCATTGTTACCTCTTGCAGAATGGATGATGTATGGGCCTTTCCAAATATTTTCAAAATTTCCATGCTTGCCCTTGTCTTCTCTCCTTGAGACCCACTTCAGCACTTTGTCACCAATGTTAAAATCATTTTCTTTGGTTCTTTTATCAAATAACTTCTTGATGTTTTCCTGCACTAACTGTGTTCTGTTATATACTTCTTCTCTGGTTTGCTGCAACTATATAGTCTGATTTATCCTTCTTATCATGTCATCTTCTTCAGAATGCACTTCTTGGATTAGCTTCATGATTGGCACTCCTAAAATTGTTGGAAAAATTGCATCTGCTCCATACACTAGCTGATAGGGAGACATTCCAATTGTTTTTTTACTTGTTAATCTATCTGCCCATAGTGCATGCACTAGTTTGCTGTGCCATGACTTTTTGTTCTCTTCCAACAAATTTTTGATGATGTTCACAAAAATTTTGTTTGAGGATTATTCCAACCCATTACCTTGAGGGTAATAAGCTGTAGAATGAACCAATGTAATCTGATATTTGTGGCAAAATTCCACCATTTTCTTGGATCTAAAAGCAACAACATTGTCAGTAATAATCTTTCTAGGATAGCCAAATCTAGACAAAATATGGTTTTCAAGGAATTTGATGATTACGAAGTCTGTGGCTGTTCTAGAAGGGATGACCTCTATCCATTTTGTAAAATAGTCAGTTGCAGTGATGATCCATTTGTGTTGGGCAGAGGAGGCAGGGTGGATTTCCCCAATGAAGTATAGGCCCCACTATTGAAAGGGAGCTTCAACAGAGATACGATGCAAAGGTAAGGGCAACAATTTTCTTTTGCCTTCGAAGATTTGGCACTTATGGCGGGCAATTACCATTTTATGGATGTCTTGAAAGAGGGTGGGCCAATAGTAACCACCTCTAAGGATTTTGTTGACAGTAGTTTTCCAATAGAGGTGGCCTCCACATTCTCCTTCATGAAACTCATGCTTGACCTTATCTGCATCATTCTCAGGCAAACATTTAAGCAATATACCACTAGCATTTTTCCAATATAAAATTTTATCTATAATGCAGTAGTTTACAACCTTCAAATTTAAAAATCTAGCCTTAATCTTAGACAAACCAGGAGGAAAATTAAGATTAAAAAGTACATATAAAATATCAAAATACCAAGATGAATTCAGAAATGAATCTTCAATAGGTGGAGTTTCCAACTCCTCCTGTTCATCTAATGCATCAATCATGCTTATGTCTAGTGCTTGGAAGTTTGTTTCAACCATGAGTTTAGCTAATCCTTGTCCTTTAATGAGTTTAGTGGGCTTGATTTCTAAATCATATTCTAATATAACAACAATCCACTTACCTATTTTGCCATCAGGATCTTGTGTTAAAATATCTTTTACCATTGAATTAGGCACAAATGCAATGATGTGTGAGTGTAAAATGTAAACTCTGAAATCTTTTAATGACTTGATTAAGCAAAAAGCTTGTTTTTTCCATTATGTTGTATTTCAGAGGTGCATCTCTTAATGCCTTGCTGAAAAATGTAATAGGTTGCTCTTGTCCTTCTATGTTTTTCTGTAGTAGGACAACACCAAATGTATGTTCTGATGCAAAGGAGAAAATGAAAAAATCTTTGGTAAAATAAGGGTTAATTAGAACCGGTGTTTGGGTAAGTGCTTTTTTTACCAATTCAAAGGATTGCTTTGCTTCTATGGTCCATTTAACTCCTATTTCTCTTTTCAACATGTTTGTAATGTTTCTTAGGAGTTCTGCAAGGTTTGGTATGAACTTTTTTAAGAAATTTATCTTTCCAATGAAATATTGAAGCTCTTTGATATTTCTAGATGATTGATTTGCAATATTCCTTCAATAATTTTTGGGTCAATCTTGATCCCTTCTTTAGATATGATATGGCCTAAAATTTTTCCTTTTTGGAGGCCAAACAGAGCTTTCTGGGGATTTAGAGACAAACCATACTTTCTGCATTTTTCAAAGACTTTTCTTAAGTGAGATAGGTGTTATTCATCTGTTTTGGAATAGACTGTGATGTCATTAAGGTAAATCACAATGAAGTAACCTTTTTCGTCTGAGAAAGAAATATCCATGGCTCTTTGGAAGGTGGCACCAACATTCATTAACCCAAAAGGCATTTTCACATACATGAAAGTGCCCCAAGGTGTAGTGAAAGCTGTCTTGTGTTGATCATCTCGGTGTACTAGCACCTGATTGTATCCTGAAAAGCCATCTAGCAAAGAAATTCTTTTAGAACCTACTACCCTTTGTAAGATGTGATCCATTTTTGGTAAAGGGTAGTTATCCTTTAAGGAGGCTTTGTTTAAATTTATGAAGTCTACCGATAGCCTAATTTCTCTTGTTTTCTTCCTTACTGATACAAGATTTGAAACCCATTCTGAGTATCTCAGAGGGACTATGATTCCAGCATCATACATTTTCTTAATTTCTTTCTCAACCAGGGGTAGTTGCACAAGGTTTATTCTGCGCAATTTCTGTTTAAAGGGCTTCTGGTTTTCTTTGAGGGGTATCTTATGCTGAATTCTCTCTGTATCATAAGACTTTAAATATTCATAACTCCAAGAAAAAACATTAGTAAATTCTCTAAAAAGCTCAAGATATTTTTGTTTTATATGAGTAGGTGGTGTTTTAGACAGTTTTATCAATTTGGGTTTTTCTTTCAGTGCCTATATTTCACTCTTCTATTTCAGTTTTAGTGGGTTCCATTTTTGGTTTCTTAGCAACATCATTAAAGTCAGATAGTTCTTTTAGAGGCACTAGTCCCTTAGGCAAGTTATCAGTATTAGACTGCAACACTTCAAAGTCTTCTTTTTTCTAAACTAGTGCACAACTCTGTTTTATGTATGTTTTCTTTGGTTAACATATTTATATCAGCAGTGTTAGGAGGTTCTTCTTTGTAAGATAGTTCCTCAGCAGAGCAGTATTCTTCATACTCTGAGTTCGAATTTGGCATTTCAAACTCATTTCTAGACTGCAGGAAATCCTCTATCTATTTTCTCCTTCAAAAACTTGCCAGTATTTTATATTATCAGGGACTGCTGGTCTATATTTGAGTTGGACTGTGTATTGTTTTCTTTCATAAGGTTTTTGACATGTACTTGCAGCAAATGCTAATCCATTGGCAAGGATGTCTTGATTTCTAGGGACAAAGTTAAGCTCATATTCTGTGAATGTTTTCAAGAGGTCCATAGCGTCATTTATATAGGTTTTTAATCTAGGATGCTTGGCTGTGTATTCTCCATTTATTTTCCTAATGAATAACTCTGAATCTCCATGGAAAATTATCCTCTTGGATCCTAGTTTCTTCAGTAATTGTAGCTCTAAGAGGAGTGCCTCATATTCAGCTATGTTATCTGTGCATTGAAAGTTTAGCTTATATGAGTGACCTTCTGCATGATTGTTTTCTGTGTTATGCACCCATATGCTTGCTCCTGAACTAGTCTTGCTACAAGAACCATCAAAGATCATACTCCAAAGAGGTTCAATTTCAGATTTTTCATTAGAGTCATTGTTGTCCTCATTGTGCCGTTTATAGTGGCTGCCACTGTGTTGTTTACCATGTTGTTCTTTAGGGTCTGCACTATGTTTGTCATTGTTTTGTCTATCGTGGTTTCCACTATGTTGAGTGTTTTTTATTTTTTCTTCATGGTCAGCCTTATGTTGATGGTTTCTTTGTTGACCATGGTCTTGATTATGTTTGCTATAATGTTCTGTTTAGGAAAACTGTTCTGATTGTTCCTCCTCTTTTTCCTCTTCTCCAATGCTTGTTTTCTCATTTTCTATCACTTGCTCATTAAGGTTTTCATCATTGTAAAGAATGAATGAATCAAGGTTTGTGTGAATAGAATAAAGCAGAGAGTTATCTGTTTTTTCTTGACTGCTAACCATGTATTTCATGTGTGTTTCCCTATATAGTCTTCTTGGTTGACTAAAGACAAGGATAGTAGCATAAGTCATGTCCATTTGGAGGGTACCTTGGAGTTTAGCACCCCATGATCTTGAAAGGAGAATTCCATATTTTGGAGGTATATCAACCACTACAATATCCATTACTAGGCTCTTGACTAGTATTTTTGCTAAGTTGACACATAAATCTTTAATTAGGCCTAGACATTTAACTCTACTGGAATCAAAAGAGTATAAATCTTTGTATGGTCTATTTATCTCAAGGCTTAGTATTTCCATCACTACTTTTGGCATCAGGTTATGTGAAGCACCAGACTCTAACATGGAATTGTGCAAAATTTTATCATGGATGTTTAGAATGACATAAAATGGAGGAACACCTCCTTCTTGAAATTTCCCTTCTGCTTCTAGTCCAAACAAAAGCTCAGGTTTGTCATCATTTAAATTAACAGAATCATCATTCTCTCCTATGTTTAGAGCTTTCAAAAGTTGGGATTTATATACATCTTGAGTGACTAATTCAGTAAGAGGGATAGAGATTTTAATCTTGGCAATTTCAATCTCTACACTGAAATGTGTTTGAATTTTTGGAATGTTTAAATCAGTTTTTTCAGTCACTATTTTCACAGCAAATTCAACTTGCTGGTTTTTATTATGAACAACATTTAAAACAGTTTTATTAGGAGCACTAGCTATGTTGCTAGTGCTACTTACGTAACCACTATATTTAGGATTGGGTTGACTGTTTTTACCTTTATTTTTATCAAAACTTTCAACCACTATGTTATTGTTTTCTGCTGTCTTTTTAGAAATGTTTTCAGGATTATTTTTAGCAGAAATTTCAGAGGTTTTTCTTTTGGGAGTGTCTTGGTTTTTCTTGCTTCTGAGGTCATATTTTCTGTGTACTTCCATGATGGCATTTTCAAAACCTTGTTTATATTCTTCAGATTCTATGCTTTCTCCTTAATAAGGTGCAAATATGCCCTGTTCTTCCTCAGTAAGGAAAACAATATCCTCATTGTTTACTCCCATTAAATTTATGTGACTTTCCTCTATTTCTTCAATTATTCCCTCATCTTCATTAACAAATTTTTCTCAAAAAGGAGGTCTGGTTTTCTGATCAAGGCCTCTTTGTCTAATTTGAGGAGGATTTCTTCTAAAGTTTTGGTTTTGGTTCTGATTTTGATTTCTGTTTTGAGGAGATGTTTGATTTTCTCTAGGATAAGCTCTCTCATTCATGTTTATTCTCCCCATCATCCTCTCCATTGTTATAACTAGGCTATCAATTTTAGCATCATATGTGGAGGATCCAGTTTCTTCTTTGTATGTAACCTTTTTCTCTATTCTCAATCTATCCCTTCTGGCATTTAGGTTAGCTTCTACACTTATTGCTCCTCTTTGCATGTCCTATAAGGTGAGGGGATCTCTTTCTCTTAATTGATAACACATGTCTAGATCAAATCATTCCGGAAATTTGACTAAGGCTAGGCCTTGTGGGGTTTTCATGTGGGGAGAGAGTGCATTGTATACACTATTGAACCTAGTGCAGTAGTCTTGGAGACTTCCAAAATATTTCTTTTAAGGTCATTATATTCTGATAGGATTTGAAGAGGATTTTTCTTGACTTCCCATTTGTTTAAAAGTAGTTGATGAAAAGCAGGGAGGTAATTTATATTGTTAGGGGTTAAGCCTTTGAACCATTTTCTTGCTTCTCCCCCTAGAATTTGAGAAAACATTCTAAGTTTAACATTTTCATGATATATTTCTTGTCTGTCAAAGTAGTCATTCATTCTATCCACATGTTGCTGAGCAATAGTAGAACCACTAGCATCATATAAAGGAATCTTGGACTGATAGTCCTGTGGTAGAACAACTAAAGGTAAAGGAAGGACTAAGGGAACATACCATGTTGCCATGATATGAGGTTGTGGAAACAATGGAGGGTTTACAAGTGGAGGATTTACAACAGGAGGTACAGGGTTAAATGGAGGAAGGTGAACAATTGGGGATGAAGTTAGTACAACAGAATTATGTTGTAAGGTGGATGGGTGTAAAAATATCTGTGTTATCCAACTCTGAGATCTAGTCCTAGACAAGCTTTGTTCTAGGGGTGAGTCAGAGGGGATATTGTGCAAGTATTTGAGGTTTTCAGGTAGGGAACTTGATTTGTGGATTGGTCTGCTAACAGCTGAACTCTTGGTTCTAGGATACTTTCTAAGAATGATTTCAGGGTTTTCAACTATAGCAGGAGGATTTGGGTCAGGATGGCATCTGGTATGAATTCTTCTAGAAGCCAGAACTATGGACCCAACAAATTAGAAAGGTTGGAAAAGTATAACAGTCTTAAGGCACAAACCAAAATGTGAAAGAGATACTTAATCCACAAAGTATTCTTGATTGGGTTTTGTTGATGTTTTGATGATAAAATAAATTTCCCAATGGAGTCTATGGAAAACCAGTGGAGTCAGTAGACCTATTGAAAACCAGTGGAGTCACTAGGTGGAGGCGTTTTACTTGTTTTATGGCTGATTGTTGTCCACCATCAGCAATCAGGAACCATTCTTGACTAAAACTTGATTCATATAAGTTTAGAATGAGGTTTTATGAGTTTTTGAGTCTATGTTTTGCAGTTTATTACTCAGTATTCCCCAGTATGGTCACCACTATGTTGGTTCCCTGTGATTTGCAAGATTGGGAAGAACAAACACTGCAGGGGCCACATTAGAACCAATTTGGAATCATAGGACCTAGCCTCCATGGATTCAGAGAGGGATCTCTCTTATATATGTGTTTTCAGATGATATATATTTATGCTTTTGTTTTATGATATTAGGCTAGTTATGAAGTTCTAAGGACTTGTTTGTTTTGGTTGAATTAATTGATAGGTTGACAGGTCTGTGGTGTGACTAATTGAAGGGAGGTTTTAGCTGAATAGATAGACCATGAGAAAACATTAATCCATTGGGCTATGGAGTCATGAAAGAATTTAATTGTTCATCAACTCTGCAAGGGTTTTCATAGGGCAATCTAACTATATCAAGTGGATCTCTTAGATTAGATTGTGATATGAAACAATAATAAGTTGTGAAGGCAACAAAGATATAGTCAGTTAAGAATCTTCTAGCTCTACTTAAATAAGAAACGTCTTTTAAGGTAACTGTTTGAGGAAAACCAAAGGGAAGGGCATACCATAGAATTCTTTGGCTAGACTTTTAATAAGAAAACCTTTAAGACAAAAATCCAACAATACTAAGACTACTTTAAGACAAAATAAAACATTTAATATAACAGTGAGAGCAGCTAAAGAGAAAACTAAACCTATCTTATTTAACTCAACACCCAAAAAACCTTCAAAGAAACATTTTGAAGTAGACCAGAGGACATGGCATACCATAGACTTCCCTGGTTTAGACTCTACTAAGTATACTTCAAAGAAAGGCCTTAAAAACAATATTTCAAGCTACACCAAAGGAAAGGGCTCACCATAGACTTATTTGGCTCGACTCTATTAAATGATTTCTAAGAAAACAAGCTAGATGGAACTGGAGAGAAATTAAGAATTCTCCAATCAGACCTTGTAGAAGAAAACATTAAGATAAATAATGCAGATAGAAATAGGGGCCAAGAAAACATATCCTACTCTAAAACTTCTGTTCTTTTATCAGAGAAATATGGAAAAAATGGAAAACATAGGAAAAACAATGAAAAATGAGGAAAACTTCACCATTAACATAGCTCAAGAATCCTGTGAACGTTCTTGTATTACTGATGATAAAAAAATTTACATTATTCCATGTACAATAGCTCTGTGCAACTCAAAGCTTTCTCTAATCCAGCCTAACAATCCTCAACTAGCTCAGCAACAAAAATTAGTCAAATAACCACCAACTAACCAACACTAAAAATGAAGCTCACATGCAGTATTTATCTGCAAAAATGAGGAGGTGGTGCTAAGCTAGGGTTAAAAAATGTCATTTATTACAGAGTTAATGATTTTTGACCTTTGAGACCATGCAAGGCCCAAGGCAAAAATATCTGAAGGTGTTTCTCTGAAATAATAACTCCTATCTTAACTTTTGAGTTAATTTCTGTGAAATGTTTGACTTTAAGGCCTTTTTTAATAACTTTGCAATAACTGCTAGTAGATGAAAAATATCTCTGACTGTTTGTAATAATTGTTTAATGTTTTATTGAAAGAAAACATGTTGTAGGTGACATAATATCCTTTGAAGAAGTAAATGCTGTGATCTGGTCATTCGAATATGTTTCTGGGCTTAATCTGCGTTTGTTTTTATCATTGAAACTATGTTTTTAGGCCTTTAAACTTTGGATCTATCCTTTAACTTCTTGTTTCACTGTCGTTTAATCTTTGACTTTATATTTTAAACCTTTAACCTTTAATCTTTTCCTTTATCTGTCTTCGCTTTCTTTAATCTCTGCTTTGTTGGCTAATCCTCATGATTTGTCTCTGATACATGATTAACCCTCCAATCTTCATTTGTTTTATCACAATCTTTTGACTGTTTTTCTTCTCACTGTGCCTTTTGTGCGTGTGTGTTTTCTGCGCAGGGATGCATTATTTGTCGATGGAGGGTTTTAATAACCATTAATAACCATGTTTTATCGATGATTAAGCTTGAAATAGGGCCTCTGGTCCCTTTAAACTTAAATAAAACCTCGAGATCATCACCTAGAAATTTAATTAGATGTTCTTGGACCATTAGAATGAATTTTATGCATTTCTGCCATTAAACCTGCACACAAAACAAATAATTAGCTTCAAAACCTGCGGGGAAGGCTTTTCTACGTTTTACAGGGGTTTCTCAGGATTTTGGGCATTTATAGGGGCAAGAATGGTGAATCAGGACTTGGTTCCATAGGTGGAACCTGTGAGGAATTTGAACGGAGGGTGGCGGTGTTTAAATCTTAGCACGGAGGGAAAAGAGGTTTTTGAAAACCGGGAGGTGGTTTTCACATAGACGAGGAGGCAGTAATGGTTTTAAGAGGGGGCATGTTATTCCACTTAGCGAATGCCGTGTGGCAAGAGGAAACCTCCCATTTCGTAATTTTAAAAGCATTAACTTTGGCGCAAAAATATTTGTGATATATACCGTGGGCCGTCGGATCTCGGGGGTGAAGATCGACAGTGATCAGGTGATCTGGGGTGGAGAGCAGCTGGAGCAGTGGGGTCCGAGTGTGGAGTGACGTGGTGTGGGTTTCAAAAATATAAAGAGGGGCCCGGGGTCTTTATAAACCAAGTGAATGTGCTTTTATCAGGTAAAAAGCAAAGTTTATGAAGGGTTTTGGATAAGGTGCGGAGGGGGCTTAAAAACGTTCAAGTGGGGTTTAAGTAATAGGTTGGGTTTGGGTCATATGAGAGCGAGGCTAAGTAAAAGGGGTTCGGGTTTTGAAACATAAAAGCAGGTTTTATATTTAAAAACAGAGCTCTTTAATATAAAACAAAATGACCTGAATATTCTAATTTTTACCTTTAGAAACAATGTAAAAGGGCATTTTTACATTGTTTTGGTGGAAAAGGAGGAAAATGAAGAAGGTGGGGGTTTGTTGAAGGGTCATAGTGGATGAAATGGGTTTTTAGAGGGGAAAATGAGTGAAGGAGAGTTTGGGTAGGGAAGGGGAGTGAGAATGGGAGAAATAAGCCCAAAAGAAGTTCTTTAAGAGCAACAAGGTAATTTTGGTAAAGCAGAGATGAAATATAGTGAAAAAAGGTTTATTTAGGATAATGAAGGCAGCGATATTTCTAAAGATAGCTTATAGGCAAAAATTCCATTTTTAGCTGCTTGGGGAAAATCAATAGTCACCTAGTGAACTTTGTAGAATACATGAGGATAACACAACCCATTAATCCTATAACTGATATTCAACTTCCCTTTCACTTAGATCTCAACTTGGTCTCCACTAGAACTGACATGCATGAAACTAATAATAGTAAATCCTCAATTGCATGTGAGATCACTGATTGTGAATTAAACAATATTTAATTCACTTTATCTCTCATTAGTGTATCAACCAGTTACAACTAGCACAACTGAGTTTAACTCACTTAACTGAGTTAAACTGATTACAACCTGCATTACCTAATGCACCACTACACTTCAAACTCTGTTACAACTAGAATTACTCTGCATGCCTCACCAACTACCCTAAACTCAAATTCATGAGATAACTGATTTTATCACACTCAGTTAAACATTACAAGTTATTTTTAGATTATATTACATTTTATTGTCCATCTTAATTAGGGGATAACTAAAATAGACATGCACCAAATTTAACCCACACTAGTCTAGGTGCTGCTAAGACCTGTGGTCCCACACTAGTGTAGGTGATAAAATTTCTTATTGAACTTCAACACTCCCTCTCAACAAGAAAGAGATTATCCTTCACCCTGATCCTGCCTCTATGGTATTCAAATTTTCTCCTGGTGAGTGCCTTTGTCATAATATCTGCATCTTGATATTTCGTGGGAATGTACTGAAGTAACATTATTCACCTCTACACACAATCTCTGAGATGGTGGTATCACATATCTGTGTGCTTGGACCTATCATGAAACACATGATTAATAAAGAGTTTAATGCAACTCTGATTATCACAATGTATCATTTTCAAATCCATCTGATAACCAAACAAACCAACCAAGATATTTCTCATCCTCATAACCTCACATGTAGCTTGACTTGTTGCCATGTATTTATGCTTCTGCTGAACTGAGTGCCATAGATCGTTGCTTCCTGTTGTACCAAGAAACTGTTGTTGATCCTATGCTAAAGATCCCTCCTGATGTGCTCTTTTTTTCTGATGGACTACCTGCCCATTCTTCATCCATGAAGCCTTGAAGCTTTACTCCCTCTGTCTGTCTGTACCATAATCCATACTTTGATGTGCCCCTCAAGTATCTCAAGACATGCTTCCCCACCTTCAAAAATAGCTTGGTAGGCTTAACCATAGCTTGACTCAGTTGGTTAACTGCATAGCAAATGTATGGTTTGGTGTTCATTAGATACATTAGTGAACCAACTAACTGCTTGTAGATAGTAGCATTCACTACCTCTCCAGAAGTAGCATCCTCTTTCCTCCAATTTCCTAGAAGAGGAGTGTCCATGCGTTTGCAACTCTTCATATGAAACTTACCCAGTATCTCTTTGGCATACTTGCCTTGAGAAACAAAAATTTCACCATCCCGCTGCCATATTTCCAAGCCAAGGAAATAATTAAGGATTCCCATTTCTTTCATTTCAAACTTCCTTGCAAGATCCTCCTTTCATGAGTGTATAAGCTTCTCATCACCAGTCAAAATTAGATCATAAAAATAAAGTACAATAATCAATAACTTACCCTCAACCACAATCTAGTACAGGTTTGTATCAGCTTCACTTTTGGTGAAGACCATTCCATTGAAATATCTATCTATCCAAGTGTACCAAGCACGAGGTGCTTGCTTCAACCCATATAGTGCTCTCTTGAGTCGACACACATGTGAATCACTGTTGAAGTTCTCGAAACCTTCTAGCTCCTCTATGTACACTTATTCCTCAATGAATCCATTGAGAAACATATTTTTCACATCCATATGATGAATGCGCAACCCCATCTGCGCTGAGAGTGCAAGGATGGATCTAATGGAAGAGTACCTTGCAAATGGTGCAAAAGTCTCATCATAATCGATCCCCTCAATCTGTGAGAATCCTTGGGCCACAAATCTGGCCTTGTATTTCTCCACACTCCCATTAGCAGCTTGATTTACCTTGTAGATAATGCTAGTCATAAGTATTTTTCATTATTTGTAGATGACTAAATATTGGTTCTAGATTTCTAAAAACAACATTCCTTGAATATTGTGAGTTTTAGAAATCTCACTGGCTTCATTATCATTTTTCATACTTTTTCACTATTCTATCAGTTTTCCATTTCATGGTTACCCTATCAATCCTAAAAAACTCTTTATGGGCTTATGCCTCTCATCTCCATCCTTATTTCCCGCCTATGACCTCATTACTCTATTTTTCCTTGCCCGTAACTCTACTTTCCATCTAGGGTTTCCTATAGCCTACCCCTTCCCATGTTCACCATGTTCCTTAAGCATTGATGGTCTCAAAACTATCTCTATAGGCTCTTTATATAAATCAAGTACTTTGGATTTTGGATCTTGTTATATCCCAAATCCACCTTAGGCTGAAGGAGGGCGAGATTCAGGGTAACACCAAACCACGCTCAGTCTGGTAGCTAGCCCTACTAGAACAAGAGAGGGCTCTCTCTGGGTCAAACTCAGTTAAAATAACCAATAGGGTCTGAGATGACTGAAATGAATGCTAATTTTAGGCTAGGTATATAAATCACGGAGTTTGAAATGATTTTTAGGGTTTTTTTTTGAAAAAAGGGAAAGGCAATTTTGGGCTTGGGGATGAGGCCAAATTCTTGCAGAGTTCAAGTTGGGGCAGGGAAGGCAATGGATTTGATTCCTTAGATTCAATGAATGGATAGAAAATACTACTGAGGAGATGAGGAGGGAAAGAGGCTGCAAGGGTCCTCTTCAAACAGGTGAAAACATATAAAACTAAACAAAAGTTTAAGGCAGAGCACCAACAAACTAATGAATTCTACCTTAGTTACTCATTTGTTTAATTTCGGAAGCAAAGAGAAAGGAAATGGCATACATATAAAATTAATGAAACTTATAGATACATGTAGAAAAACATCATCAAAACTCAGAGCTACAAGGATCCCAACAAGTGCTGCAAAACTCTGGTCTTTCCTTTGCCAAAAATGCTGAAATGAATATACAATGAGGTGCCAAAATATTCCCAAGAGTCCAACCATGAAGATGTCTCAGAAAATAAAATATATAGACAATTCTAACCCTTCCCATGCCTCTAGGGGTCAAGCTCATCCTTCTAGGAGCTGTTTCAACCAATTCTAAACAAAGAACTGAAATCTAGGCAATCAAACAACTTGCCTCTATATGGAAGGAAACTGATTCATTCATTTAATTTTCACTTTTTAGTGAATGAATCCTCTAGAAAAAGTAAATATGAGCCAAAAATACATCATAGTCATCAAATTAAATCAATATAGATCAATAATTACATCAAAAAGTGAAACTAGTCAAAACTGGGCGAATTTCTGAGCTGAAGAGTCAAAATGAGGCCAAATTTCTCTATGCGCCGCGCCCAAAAATTCAATGCGTCGCGCCACTTTGAGCCTATTTTTGAGGCACTTCCCGAAGTCAAAATTAGGCATGTGATAGCTCGTTGAAAATCTTAGTGAGTCTAATTTCCAACCCAAGTGGATTTTTTCAATTTGGAGTTCATTTTCCCTGTCAAAAATCAAATCTCCCAAGACTGGTCAAAATGTGCAAAATGAGGCTGCCTCAAGGCAAAGTGCTGTTGCAGTCAACTTTTGAAGGTCTTCCTCAACTCCAAATGGAGCTCATGATATCTCATTGGAAAGATATTTATGTCTTGGTATAATGTGACTCATCAAGAAATTCATTTGGCCAACCAATCTAGGAGAAATATTGATTTTCCCAAGGTCACTTCAGAGGTGCATTCAATTCTCCTGAGGCAACGGTATTTTTGACATTTCTCTAAAACCATGAAACCTGTGTAAAACGTGAAGGAGGATTTTCTTCCTTAGCCTTTTTTGGACAAAAACCTCTCTCAATTTTACAAAATTCATCTTTTATTGCTCAGAAAAATTATTTTAGTGAAACCTATCCCGATGTGTGGAACAAGAGATTTGTCGAAATGAAGCGAAATGAAGGGGATAAGGGGCTTCTAAATTCTTGAGAAAATTTTTGGAAGTAGGGAGGGATGTTAGGAAGTAGGGGAAAGTGTAATTTCAGAGATTGAGTGAGGGGAAGGGGTCCAAAAGGGCAAAACATAGGTCTAGCCTAGAAAATTGCCAAGTTGTAGCAAGAAACTAGGGTTTATGCGAAAATGAGGAATTTGGGGAATCTCAGTGATGGAAAGTGTTTAATAAGGTATATTAAGGATAGGGGAAGGTGGTGTATGAACATTAGGATACAATTTTTGCTGATGATTGACCATCCAAGAGAAATTATCTTCAAAACCCTAGGAGAGGGAAATGAAACTTACCTAGGCACAACTGAAGCATGAACAAGGTGTAAAATGACCCTTTCGAACTTGACATGATGATGAAAACCCTCTAAATGATGGTAAAATCAGCTGAATGGTGACATGGACCAAAATTTTGACAACTCTGAAAGGAATGAAAGCAAACCCTAGACCTAATACTTAGTGACCAAATTTTTCTTGAAGGCTCACTGAAATGACAAAATTTGACCTTGACACGTTAAAATAACTCTGTAAGAGCATGTTTGATCACTGGAGGAAGGCTGCAAAGACTGACACTAACATTGGCTCCAATGGGGATGGTAGCTCCTTGGAGGTGCCAAGAACTACAGATCTTTGGAAAGCAGACAGTGCCTTCATCCATTGGGCAATGGAATCAAAAACTCAAGCTGAAATGCATGACTGAAAACTGATGACTTGACGACACAAATTGACTCTCACTCAACTAAGAAATGACTCGATACTTAAACACAACCAAAAAACTGGAAATATGCTCAATATGAAGCTTATTCAATACAACCTACTCTAACAATTTCATTCATCACCTGATCAAGTGAAATGAAACAACCAATGCAACCATGTAAGTATTGCAGCCGCTAATTGATTTCTTCCCGAATGCTTTCTGATGCGCAGAAAAAGGGAAGGAACGAAAGGCAACTCCCATGGAAACTCAGAATCAAGTTGACTGGTGATAAACTTGCAAAGCATGAGTTGAATGGATGACTTCAATAATACTACTGCGAAAGGATCTTCATAAACATAGCCACTGATTTCCATTAACACATTACTGCTCTGATCCAAGTAACCTTCATAGCTGGATATTAAGATTTTCCTCACATCTGTGCTGTCTTTCTTTGGTGATTGCAGCAAGCTGTCAAAATGATCCTGAATTTTGTGAATAACCAAACTCTAGAGCTGATTCCAAACAGAACAAAAGTCTCCTTTATCAATCTCCTCATATGACTGCAGATCTTGATATAGGCTTTGTAATGAAAAATCTGTTAAACAAGACAATGAAGGCGACTTTTGAATAAGATTATTATCAACATTCTTTCCTAGCACATGGTTAACTAATGGAGCATAATTTTTACAGCAAACATCATCTAACACACGAGCAATAGGATCATCAAAAACTTGAGAAGACTGCTGCGTTGTATCCATTGAAACTGCCTGACATCCTACTGGCTGTTCATCTTTTTCTTGAGAGATATTATGAATATTCTACCTTATAAACTGAAATGCTTCGAAACAAAAGGGTACAGAATCCTCTTGCATCATTAAATTATGTATTTAGGCTTCCATGCCTTCATCTGCAATCTGACCTTCAATTTCGTTTGGTGGATGAAAATCTGAAGCTAGGGAGGGTTTTGTATCCAAAATGATTTCATCAGTCGCTTCAGGAGAAGATTTCTCATAAACCACTTGCTCAAGAATTTCGATATCTGTCTCATCCTTAACATTAAAACTAAGAGATTGCTGATTTCCTACAGGCTACTCATTTGAAGATTTACCATGCAATTTACCCTTCAAAAACTGAAATGATTCAAAATAGAAAGGTACGGAATCATATTTTATCATTTGATCAAATGTGCCAACTTCCATGTTTTCATCTGCAACTTGACAATCAATGGCACTCGGGGATTGAAAATCTGAATGTGAGAAGTCTTGAACAAGGTTTTTATTGCCCTCAAGATGGTCTAAATCAAGACTTGTTGACAGCTGATTTATGATTGAATGAAAATTGTCTCTGATGAACTGAAATGAATCAAAACGAAAAGGCAAATATCCTTCACTTACTTCAAAATTTGCTACACTTTCCTCATCATTTTCATAGCTGATATGCATCGGTTGATCACTGTACTCGAGCTGCTGAAAGTGAACTTCCTCCTTCCACAAACTAGCTGCTGATTTGTCTGCAAGATTGGCTTCTTTTTGGAGAACATAATAATCATCATACTGATCAAACTGAGGCAAATAATAAATATACAACACATCATCAAGCATACATGTCATATCAACAGCTCTCTCTTCTTTAAGATGATCTATAAAGCAATCACTATGACAACTGGGATAAGAAACAAAATGTTTTGGATCAACAACCTATTCTTCTTCAATCATCGAGCCATGGGTTTGAACGCTATACTCATTCCTTGTGGTGATATTTTGCATCATCTCTTCTACTTCACTTACCAACATGTCAAGCTTTACCTCTAGAGATATCGATTTCTCCAGATCCATGTTTTTCATCTCTTCTTCCTTCAACCTTGCCCTTCGGATCAACAAATGAGCCTCTACATTTACTGCACTATTCTGAATCTCGTGAAGTGTTGCAAGGTTCCTTTCTCTCAACTGAAACTCCATTTCCAGATCAAAAGCACCTGGGTAATGCAAGAGAGCAGATCTAGGAGAAGGTCTTATATCAGCTGGCATCGAAAAATATACTTGGTTAAATCTGGCAGAAAATTTTTGTACTGTCTCCCCTAGCTGTCTTTTCAGCTGGTTATACTCTTCTATAATCACGAAAATGTTTTGTCTGATCACCCACACATCGAGGAAAACTTCGATGAACTGCTGGAAATCTGAGATGCTCGCATCAGGCAGGGCTTTGAACCAACTCTTCACTTGGCTTTGCAAAGAAAGAGAAAAAATCCTAATACTAACATCTTCGTCATCAATTTCAAAAATATCTAGAAAGGTCTCAAAATTCTGCACATGTTTCTTGGCGTTGACATTGTTACATTCACCGTTAAATCTTGGTAGATATAGGTCATAATTTTTAGGGAAAGCATGAAGAGAAGAAGGTAAAACAAGAGGTTTATACCTACCTGGGACTATATAAGGTGTAGGAGTATATACAAGAGCTACGAGATCAGTCTTGTTTTCTTTAGGCTCATCACTCTAAAGAGAGTCATCATAAGATGTGGGAAAAGTAAGGAGGCCAGGATCAAAGGGAAACTCGGTGTTTACACTTTTTGAATAGGTCGAGTGAAGATTTTGATCCCCTTTACCATACAACAAATTCTGAAAAAATTTCAGGATAGCTTCAAGAACATCAAAGAAGTAATTTACAAGAAAATAGACTAGATCCTGAATACCATTCCACTTTGGATACTCGAACTTTGTGTAAGATCCTTCCATTTTCTCAGAGAAAAATTTAGTCCTCCAGTGGAGTCTGTACATTGAGTTGGAGTCACCAGGTGAATGATTTCAGCCTTCTTATGTCTGATCGTTTTCCACCATCAACCATCAGATCTGAACTTGATACATGTACTGGGGCAAGAAAATCCACAATTCAAGTGTCACGTTCACAAGCTAGACCGAAGATTGACTGAAGCAGCGTTTATCTACTTCTGCTAATGAAAAGCAAAAGCGTTTCGAAGGCTACCTGGCTAAGTTCAGGCTCCGTCTGTAGCTTATAAAAAAAAATAACACCAACAAGCATACCATTTTCGTCCCCAGTATGGTTGCCACTATGTTATAGCCCAAATCCACCTTAGGTTGAAGGAAGGCAAGATTCAGGGTAACACCAAACCACGCTCAGTCTAGTAGCTAGCCCTACCAGAACAGGAGAGGGCTCTCTCCGGGTCAAACTCAGTTAAAATAACCAATAAGGTCTGAGATGACTGAAATGAATGCTAATTTTAGGCTAGGTATATAAATCAAGGAGTTTGAAATGATTTTTAGGGTTTTTTGTTGAAAAAAGGGAAAGGCAATTTTGGGCTTGGGGATGAGGCCAAATTCTTGCAGAGTTCAAGTTGGGGCAGGGAAGGCAATGGATTTGATGCCTTAGATTCAATGAATGGATAGAAAATACTGCTGAGGAGATGAGGAGGGAAAGAGGCTGCAAGGGTCCTCTTCAAACAGGTGAAAACATACAAAACTAAACAAAAGTTTAAGGCAGAGCACCAGCAAACTAATGAATTCTACCTTAGTTACTCATTTGTTTAATTTAGGAAGAAAAGAGAAGGGAAATGGCATACATATAAAATTAATGAAACTTACAAATACATGGAGAAAAACATCATCAAAACTTAGAGCCACAAGGATCCCAACAAGTGCTGCAAAACTCTGGTCTTTCCTTTGCCAAAAATGCTGAAATGAATATACAATGAGGTGCCAAAATATTCCCAAGAGTCCAACCATGAAGATGTCTCAGAAAATAAAATATATAGACAAGTATAACCCCTTCCCATGCCTCTAGGGGTCGATCTCATCCTTCTAGGAGCTTTTTCAACCAATTCTAAACAAGGAACTGAAATCTAGGCAATCAAACAACTTGCCTCTATATGGAAGGAAACTGATTCATTCATTTAATTTTCACTTTTTAGTAAATGAATCCTATAGAAAAAGTAAATATGAGCCAAAAATACATCATAGTCATCAAATTACATCAATATAGATCAAGAATTACATCAAAAAGTGAAAGTAGTCAAAACTGGGCGAATTTCTGAGCTGAAGAGTCAAAATGAGGCCAAATTTCTCTATGCGCCGCGCCCAAAAACTCAATGCGTCGTGCCACTTTGAGCCTATTTTTGAGGCACTTACCAAAGTCCAAATTAGGCATGTGATAGCTCGTTGGAATTATTATTGAGTCTAATTTCCAACCCAAGTGTAATTTTTCAATTTGGAGTTCATTTTCCCTGTCAAAAATCAAATCTTCGAAGACTGGTCAAAATGTGGAAAATGAGGCTTCCTCAAGGCAGAGTGCTGTTGCAGTCAACTTTTGAAGGTCTTCCTCAACTCCAAATTGAGCTCATGATAGCTCATTGGAAAGCTATTTATGTCTATTTATCATGTGACTCATCAAGAAAGTCATTTGGCCAACCAAGCGAGGAGAAATATTGATTTTCCCAAGGTCACTTCAGAGGTGCATTCAATTCTCCTGAGGCAACGATATTTTTGACATTTCTCTAAAACCATGACACCTGTGTAAAAAGTGAAGGAGGATTTTCTTCCTTGGCCTGTTTTGGACAAAAAAATCTCTCAGTTTTCCAAAATTCATCTTTTATTTCTTAGAAACATCATTTGAGTGAAACCTATCCCGATGTGTGGAACAAGAGATTTGTCGAAATGAAGCGAAATGAATGGGATAAGGGGCTTATAAATTCTTGAGAAAATTTTTGGAAGTAGGGAGGGATGTTAGGAAGCAGGGGAAAGTGGAATTTTAGATATTGAGTGAGGGGAGGGGGTCCAAAAGGGAAAAACACAGGCCTAGCCTAGAAAATTTCCAAGTTGTAGCAAGAAACTAGGGTTTATGCGAAAATGAGGAATTTGGGGAATCTCAGTGATGGAAAGTGTTTAATAAGGTATATTAAGGATAGGGGAAGGTGTATGAACATTAGGATACAAGTTTTGCTGATGATTTGAACATCCAAGAGAAATTATCTTCAAAACCCTAGGAGAGGGAAATGAAACTTACCTAGGCACAACTGAAGCATGAACAAGGTGTAAAATGACCCTTTGGAACTTGACATGATGATGAAAACCCTCTGAATGATGGTACACTCAGCTGAATGGTGACATGGACCGAAATTTGGACAACTCTGAAAGGAATGAAAGCAAACCCTAGACCTAATACTTAGTGACCAAATTTTGCTTGAAGGCTCACTGAAATGAAAAAAATTGACCTTGACACCTTAAAATCACTTTGTAAGAGCATGTTTGATCACTGGAGGAAGGCTGCAAAGACTGACACTAACAGATCTTCAACAACACTTTGAAAAATACTCTATTTTCACTAGAGGTCTCCAAGCCAATTTTCGGTCAAGATCAGGTCAAAGAACCCTCCCACAAGGTCAATTAGGGTTTCACATGTTTTAAGGTCACTATTGGATGTCTTAGACACTGTTTTTCTTTGTTATAATCTGGTTTAGAGGTATTGAAATGTTGAGACATGGTTATTCAAGAAAAGATAGAAAAGTCTCCAAAGAAGATTACCTTATCAAATTCAAGGTCTGCAAGACGTAAATGTAAACTTTGACACTTCTGCAGGAGTGTTAAAAAGTCTATCAGCAGAAAGTTGATGAGGTAGGAGGTCTGCTCTTGAATGAAGACATATTGCAGCAAGGAAGACATAAAACACTTGTTCTTGTAGAGAATTAGGGTTTTTGAGCTTGATGGTCCAACAATGTGCCAAGAAGTGATCAAATGCATAAATGACCATGGAGGAGGTACACCAAAAACCAAACATGAAGAAAAGTCTATCAGAGATTGATGAGATGGGGAAAAAGGTGAGGTGAACTGGACAAAAATGAATGAACTTGAAAGGGGTATAGAGAAATTAGAATACAACACTGATGATTGTCTTAAAGCACTCCAGATGCTTAGGGTTTTGGAAAAGTAACCAGAGAAGGTGAAATGATGATGTTAAATCTCACGGTGAAAGAAAAGGAAGGATTTTGAAGATGTCATTCTTTTTTCAGATCCCAAACTTGTCAAAATGAGTTTGCCATGCCTAAATGATGAAATGATGATTTTAACTCCATGATGACAACAAAGGAAGGATTGTGAAGGTGCTGTGTGTGCAATCATCCCAAATTTTGCCAAGGTGAATGTGTCATGCCTCAAAGAGCAAAGGTGTAGAGAATATCAGTAAGAAAGGTAAATTCAAGGTTTTCAGTCACCTGCCAAACAAAAGATGATTTGAGCTCCAAGGTAGGAATAAAAGAAGTTTTTGGAGATACTAATAATGTGTAAGAATCCTAAGGTTGTCAAAAGTGAACTTATCATGTTTCAAAGAGTAAGAGAAAGCCAAGGCAGTGTTTTCAATCACCTGCAATCAAAAGTGTCAAAGAAGGTAAAAACATGGTCTGTGTTAGTCATCAGTAATTTTTTACTTCGTATATGACTAAATGATTTCCCTAGATTACTAGAAAAAAATTTCATGAACATTGTGAGTTCTAGAAATCTCACTGCCTTCATTATCCTTAAGATAATTTTTTCACTATTTCATCATCCCATCATGTCAAACTCAACTCACACATCCCAGAAGACCCATCATGGGCACAGGTCACTCATTTTGTCTTTTTTGTGTCATCTTTGACCTCAATCCTTTTTTTTTGATTTAAGCCTAAACCCCTCTACTGCTACCTAGGCCCACCAAATAGCTATCTCTCCTACATCTCCAGAAATGCCTCAAGCATTTATGGTCTCAAAACTGTCTCTGTAGGCTCTTTAGATAAATCAAGTACATTGGATTTTGGATCTTCAATACATCAGTCTATCAAAACTTTGTTTTACACCTAAAGATCCGAAAGTCTAAGTTTTCAGTCAAAATCCAAGTCGAAGGAACCTTCCACTAGGTCACCTAGGGTTTCACAGGTCATAGGGTGGATTTGGTATCCTAAAATCTCTGTTTTATCTGTATAAGGAGACTGCATTCAAAGAAGAAGAGGGACAAGTAACTTTGTCCAAAAATGATCAGAAATCCATTCAAGAAAGGCTTCCTTAGCCTAAAGCACAAATTCTACAAGGGACAACTGCCCTTGCTCACATTTCTGCAAAAACGATCAAGATGGCCATCAACCTAAAAAGAGGTAAGGTAATAGGGTGAAATCATCACAAGAAGACCATCTACAACAAATAGAAAGGAAACAGGCCTGTGTTTAAAGAGAATCAAGGTTTTTCTGACTAATTGGAAAAATAGTCTTGCCAAAGCAAGAAGCCAGTCCAGGGACAACAAGGGTAGAGGTCACCTGAACACCACCAAGTACACATTGAAGATTTTCAGAAATAATAAATGAGTTTTGAAAGGTTATAGAGAACTTAGAAGACAACACTATTTACTTTTCTCTAACAACCCTAAAACCTAGGATTTTGGAAAGATAGACATAACAGGTCCAAGAAAGATGACAAGCCCTCCTTCATAACATTATATGGCCTCCAAAAGTTATCTAAGGTGTCCCTTAGGGTTTGTCAAAGGCGACACTGTTTCATTTGCACGAAAGAGAGAAATCGCAAAGAATATTAGTTTAAGAGGCTAACTTCCCAAATGGAGTAAAAGGTATTCAAAGTAAAAAAAAGAAAACCAGCATAGGGTTAAGTATCAAAGAGAGAAATGAAGTTGAAACATGAGGTTACTGTTCAGAAAATGAGGTATCAAACTCCAAAAAGGCACTTAGGGATCAAAGGCAAATGTACTATAGGCACCTGCAGAAAATCAGGAGTGGCCAAGTGAAACCATGGCATGGTATGATTAGTTTTAAAATCTATGGCAAAATAGGTATGTTATTGCCTACAAAAATTAGTAAGGAGATAAAAGGACATGTTCAGGTCACCTATAATAAAAAATTCCAAAAAAGGGACAAAAATAATGTTTCCAGTTTATGTAAAGCATGCCAAAGGACAGTTTGGTAAGTGCCCAAATTTTCAAAGGTAAAAGGGGTGAAAAAGGACATCTACATCAGCCAACCATCAACACAAAGAAGAAAAAGTACCTTGAGAAAGCCTTCAAAAACCCCTGTAAAAGATAAAAAGTTATCAGTCAAAGAAAAAATATTGAAAACATAGTAAAGTGGGTTTTCAAGTTTAATTTATTTTTATCAAGGAGTATAAAGGGTTTTAATCTCACTTGGAACTCATTTGGCACTTGGTGGAAGAAATAAATAATCAGAAGAAGAAACAAAGTGTTTTCAGGCTATTTTCTGGGCTAAATATTTGGGCGCTGTGCAAATCACTGGTGCTACGCAAACGCAGGCTGACGCTGTGCTAACAAACCTCCCACTCGTTCAACATTGCACTGCGTTGTGCAAATATCACTAGGCACTACGCAGACCCCGGGTGCTGTGCAAACGCATGGATGACTCGCATAGGGCCGAAAGAAACGACATGACCACCCGACACACTGCACCACTGTTCGGGCACTGCGCTAAACCGGTCGCCCGACACCTCTACACCGGCCCAACATTTCACCTGACTCACCCATGAGACCGTTAGAAGGTGCACACCCAGGAGCTGCGCTAACCGCCATGCAGACATTGCCGGCGCTGCGCAAATAGCCCGACCCGACAGCTCGGGCAGGGCGCTGCGCAAACGCAAAGAGCCTAGCAAAGGCCAAATCTCTTGCCCTAAATCGATTTTTTGTCTTCCATTTATCTCCAAAGATCTGAAAAAGGTCAAGAAATGGTAAATGGCTGTCTCCCCTAATCCTCAAGTAAATTTAAAATTGTTTTTAGTCTTTTGTGGCTTCTAAAGGTTAAAACCCTAAGAGGGTAAACACTAGGTCTTGTGTGTAAAGGAGCCTTTATTAAAAACCTCCTAAAAACCAGTTTATATGTCATGTAAGAATCAATGAGTTAAGGTGTTTGCAAACACAGTTGAGAAGGGCTTCCTTAAGCTCCAAAGCCACTAAACCCTAAGGACTCTAACCTCCATATCCCTCATTCACCAAAGTCGACTTCATCATCATTTTTCACTCTGTCTTCACCAAAACCTAAGTTTTCAAACCACCTCTCATATCACTATGTCAGGGGCTGAAAAAAACAGTGGTAGTGAAAGTGGTCAAAGGATTTTGAATCCAAAACATAAGGGAGGAAAAGTCAATAGATTGGAGCCTCAAAGCATTGTAGCCATTACCTCCTCTCCTAGGATCCTGTCATGTTTCCAGAATACAAGATGTTTTCAGTTTTGTGAGAAGGTCAAACAGGTGAAGAGCCACCTTGAGCTGACAAGGCTCCTCATTCTCAACTTGCAAAACAAGCACTCAAACCTTTCATAAGTGAATTTTGAGATTTCAGTAGGTGCCATTTCTGAAGCCACAAGTATCCCTTCAGTGGGTGAGAAATGGTTTAAGAAGGGAAAATTAGACAAATATTTCTTTGAGCCATTCATCAAAACAAGGTATAGAGGAGGCAGCAAAACAATTTTCCCATTCTCACACCTCAAGCACAGATATGCCTCTTTGATGTTGGCTATCATGAATTACTTCACTTGTGAGGGGAGGTACTCTAGGCTCTATACCTATCATGTCAGACTCCTCATGCATTTCATAGCGGTTAAGGTGCTAAACTTGCCTTACTATCTCTATAGGAACATTGAGAAAATGTCTTCTGTTGTCCGGAGGAGGAATCCCACACAACAAATGCATAGCTTATTCCACCATTCCGTGATCAAGATGGTGGTATTACATCAGTTGGAGCAGCAGGGTATACCTTGGGATGTTTTCATAACCCATGAGGACTTTACAGATCCACAACCTCCTCATCAACCAAATCTGCCTTCCCCATCTGCACAAGTACCCTCACCATAGGCAAACCTCCCTTCCTCTCCTTCTCTTGGTGCATCAGGTGAAACAAGAAGTGGAAATGAAGGATCACATAAAGATGATAGTGTAGATGATGAAATCAGTGGGGAAGATTCCATGGAAATAGATAATGAAGAGGAAGGGAATGAGACAACAAATAGTGAACAAAAGGCATAGTCCATACAAATAGATAAAGAGAGTAAAGATGAAGAAGAAGACAATTCACTTGGCAGTGATAAAAATGAGGAAATGGACACTCAAAGAGGCAATCTGCTTGCTCATGAAAACAATGAGAAAAGTCATGAGTGTGACAGTGACAATATGAAAGAAGATGATGAGGCAGAAATAGAGTTTGATGAAGAGGACAGTGACAAAGAAAATGACACTGGTAGGACAATTAGTGAGGAAAAGGACAACAAAGGGGGAATTCATGACAGTCATGACAGCTGTCATGAAAATCATGACACTAATCAGCCTCTTAGTGACAATGAAAATGATAGAAGTGTAGGGAATGATGAAGAAAAGGACCCTAGTGGTGAACAAAATCATAGTGAAGCAAGTGTAGAGAATGATGGTTCAAACAAAGACCAAAGCGACAGCATAAAGGGCATTAAGGAAGGTGAGGATGATGATGGTGCTGAAGGAAAAAAAGACAATGATCACACTAAGCATGGGATGATTGATAAAGATAATGATAAAGATGAAGGAGTTGGCGACAACACCAAGGGTCACAGCCCTGGTGAAAACGCTTCCAAAACCACCATCACTCCTCTCACATGCACATATCAAAGGGGGTTAAGGAAAGTGTTTGCTGCCTCCAAAAGGTAAGGGGCCTTGCCATCTGCATCAACTTCAAGGCTTGACAAGGGAAAGGAAAAGATGGAGAAGGGTAAGCAGCAGGTAAAGGTGGAAGAAGAGGATCCTGAAGTAGAAAGGGATTTTGAACTTATTCATATAGACAGTGATGAAGAAAATGAAACAATAATTTTAACCTCCCTCCTCCAAAACAAGAATGCACAAATAGAAGTCCTATAACTTGAGTTGGAAAGTGAAAAAGATGCCACTCACTTCTATTAAATGCAAAACAAGAAAATGAGTGCCCAGCGAGCCATCTATGAGGCTAGAGCACTCAAAGCCTGGAGAGGAGCCGAAAGAGCACAAGTCAAACTAGAAGAATACATGGGCCCATATGAAGAAAGGGAAGGTGAATAGGAACAAACTAGGAATAGGCAAAAAACTATGGGGTTAAGGAAAACATTGGCAAAACAGAAAGAAGAGGAATAAGCCCTTGATGAGCAACTTTCCCTCACTGAACTCCTTGCTATGTAAATTGAACATGATCGGGAGTCATGGCTTGAGAGGGCCAACATACACCCAGAGGCCAAGCTAAAGAAGGCAAATGAAGGGTTAGAGCTGCAAAGAAAGATGGCAAAGTATTATGCCAAGAAGCACAATCTTGTTTGTGCAAAACTAAAGGAAGCCCTCCATGAGGCCCAAACCCTAAAAGAGGAAAAAGAGCATGAATACCTTGGAGTTTTGGCTGAAGCTTCTCAGTAGTTGTCCAAGACCCCTTAAGTCAAGTCTCCACCAATTTTGAGAGTATTTGGAGCAAATTTTGTTTTTTGAGATTTTTTAGCCTCATTTGCACAGCGCCAACAAACACATGGAGTATCCCCAAGAGAATAACTTGAAATTTTTAGATTTCTCTCAACCTGCACATCATTCTCACCAAATTTTAGATGATTTGGAGCAGGTTTGACCCCTCAAAAGGTAAAAAAAACCTCACTTTTTTCACTTTGCTGCCACTGTTTTGGGCTTGGTGCTGCGCAAATTTCAGTTGGGAGATTTTTTCGTTTTTTACTAAGCTACAGGAGCTGGATCTGGAAACTAAAAGAATTTTTGGAAATTAGACTCATCAGGCTTTCCAACGAGCCATCACAGAGCCAAATCCGACATTGGGAAGGGGTCCAAAACTTTGTCACAAAATACCCTATTTTCTGCTAAAAGTGGTGTTGCGCAAATGGGCTGTGTAGTGTGTTTTGGACCAAAAGTCAACAAAACAAACTCATTTATTGAAAAATAATATTTTTGAGTTTTTTGAGGCAAAACACTCTATAATTAGGTGCAAGAAGTGATTTTGGAATTTATTTCTTAGGATATTATGTGCCTTGGGCCTTGCATGGTCTCTTGGCCATAAATGACATTTATGGGTGAATTTGAAATTTTCCTACTTTATTTAGGGTTTTTTTCCTCTCCTGCTAAGATAAATAGAGCATGAGGGTTTCATTGTAAATTTTTGCATTTGATGAACTTGGAGAGCAATACATGGTATTTATGAGCTTGTGGAAGAAATTGGTTTTGTGAAGTTGATGAATGGCTTGCTTGGATTGATGATGGAGAAGTTTGTTTGTAGGATTCCTAAGCTTGGTTAATGGTGATGTCTTCTTATTTTGTTTATGTTTTCTTGTTATCATTATGTTTCACTCTTCTTAGTTGCTATAGAACATAAAAATATAGGTTAAGAAATGCTCCTTGAAGCACCTTAGTTGTCCTGTTTGCTATGGCTTTGATGTTTTCCTTTGCTGGGTGTGTTTGAAGAATTATTAGTTTCTCTTCAAGCCTCTTTATGCTTTTTTGTTTCATTTATGGATTAATATTCTGGTTAAAAAATATGATTCACAATAATCCCTGCTTATTTGAGACTGTCTAAACTCTATCTTGGAACCTTTCTTTGAAGTATTTCTTGCTAGGTTAAGTCAAAGATGTCTTATTCTGATCTTGCCCTTTGTCCATGCCTATTAGCTTGCCATAGAGTTCTTTATAGCTTGATAAAAAATGTTTAGGAGTTCCCTCTTTTCTTGATTAAATTTATTGTACTATCTTATATGTTTTCCCAAATTGTGAAGGTGAATTTACTAAAATTAGAAGCTCTTATGCTTTCTATGTTTCACTAGAATGTTTATCTTGGATATTTATTTGTTTAAGTATTATCATTGAGTAAATGGTTTGGACTATATCATTCTATGTATCTTTTTCTTATCATATTTAAGACCCTCTTGTTCATGGGTAAATGACAAAGGATACTTCATTGCCCTTTTCCCTACCTTATTTTTCCCAAATTTGATGTCCACCCCACCTCACACATTACCTTAAGGATCCATTAACCTTGCTAGATTGGCCCTGCAAGACACTTTGATTCATCATTTAGAAACTCATTAATTTCATTGACTCCATAGCCCAATTATTTAAAGACCTCTCACTCCAGCTATTCCACTTGATCATCTTACCCAACCCAAACAATCAACAAACCCTACTCTTAACAACTAGCCTAAAGTCAACCATCTAAAGCAAACAAGAACACATATTTTGCATCTAATATAGAGATCCCTCTCTGAGTCCAGGAAGGCTATGTCCTAGGACTTCAAAGACTGGTTTCATGTTTCCCTGTCATCTGGTATACCAATATGCCAAATCATGGGACCCCAACATTTTGGCGATCATAGTGGGACCTTCTGAGTACATAGTTGCCTGAATACATCTTAAGAGTCATTTGACCCTCAGTTGTGTTATCACTCTAGTAATTCTTAAGTTGTGTGATTTTGATTTTCAGTCAAATAATTCTATAGGTAACCACAAACCTACTTCAAACTCTAGGATCTAGCCTTCCTAGGCTAGTTATGAAAGTATAGTTTTGGTTTGGTTTTGTTGGATTTGGTGGGAAAAAATCACTTGAAAAGGATGGATAGTGGGAAATCTATTTTTCCATTGGGCTATGGAGTCAAAATCAAGCTAACGGGACTAGGATCAATGGAAAAAAGGTCAAATGTCTTCAGAGCAAGATAGACAACCCTTCGAGATCTTGGAAAATGGTTTTTGTGAGATGGTATGATCGGGTTAAAGGGCACTTAAGAATCCTTAAATCCGAAAAAGGGAAGTATTAGGAGAGGTCAAATGGGAGAGGGAGAAATTAAGGGTTCCCTACACCAGAAATCAGAGGAAAACATATAAATGACAACTAGTTAAAAACATGCTGCTATTAACATATCCTGTATTAATATTCCTAGTTATACATTCAGATTCAACATATACATAAATGGATGCATGTAATAGATAAAAGAAACAATTACAAGTGAAGAAAGTACTTCACTCCAAATATCTCATCATAGGGATCTTGAAGTATGATGCCAATTTGCTTTGATCCAACCTGCTACTCGAAATTTTGACACACAAAAGCTTAAAAGTTCGAGAAGAAATGACTATAACAATCCCAACAATTTTATTCCACACCAAATACTTCAAAAGAGTGAAGTATTTATACCTAATGTTTTACAAAATATCCTAGATGACTTCTAGGAATTAACTTAGGAAAATAAAATATCTTACAACAATAATAGTGACAGTTTCTTAACAAATCAGCAAACTGTCCTATTTTATTCAAAAGAAATAGAAATTTCTTTATGATAAGAAGCAGTTGGCTGCCTATGTGTCCTCCTTGCTGGCTCTTAGATAATTTTTGGAATCTAACTTGCCTTCACTGATACTCTTTCTCACTAATACTCTTTAACATTTAGTCAAACTGCTTTACTGCTGTAAAATCTGTTTTGACAGTGAAATCAGCAAACATATTTTTTATTTTTCATTTGTTTGTATTTTATTCTTCATAATAAATTAGTAAGTGCTTTCGAATCCTCATTTTTAGGAATTTGAATATTTTTTAGTTTCCTAAAATTCTCATTAGCTTCAGTATACCTAGCAAAGGTTGGCTTAATGACAAATAGGTGTTTGATCTCATATTGCAAATAAAATAAGTCCTCAAAACTTTTTAGTGACACCTTTCTTGTGGGGATGCCTTGAACTGTTGGCTTATTAACCTGTTCCTTGGCATATTCTCTTATATTCTTGTCATAATCATTTTGAGGCATTAACTTATCATTAATAACCATGATATCAAGAATTCCTTTTTGCCTTAAATTGGTGAACTTAACAATGAATATGGTTATAGCAGTATTCATACCTTCACATTTTTCTTCAAGCTGACTCATCAAATTTCTTTTGGTGGTAACTTTCCTAATTTCTAGGATAGTTGCTGTCTTGTCATTGATTTTTAGTTTCACCAATTCCTGTGTATTCTTGATGTTGAGGAAATTGATTAATCTTACAGCTTGTTTTGGTTTATTAGCCAAATCAGTTAGTGTCTTTTGGATTTCCGCTTGGGTTGCCAATAATAACTGTCTTTGCTAAAAAATTACCTGAATTGAAGGCCATACATCATGGATGGCTTCAATTACATTAGTCCATAGGTAATTTTTTATTTATGATATCTGATCCTTGAGAGTTAATTGTTTTTGTAACTTATTTACCTCTTCACTCAATCTGTTGGAATTTTGTTCATGTATTTTAGCATTTACCCGAGTTGATTTATTTGTTTTCTCAAGATTTTCAATCATCTTTGTCAACCTATTAATTTCATTTGTCTTCAAAGACATCTCTTCCATTTCTTTCACTAGTTGATTGATTTCATTTTTAGGTTGCAATGCTGTTGTAGAGGATTCAGTAGCTGAAGTTGTTGAAGAAGTCACAGGCACCGCAGTGGCTAGTGGTTCTTTGGGTGCCAAATTTTCTCCTAAATTTGAAGGCACTTCTGCAGTGATGAATGGGATGACTGTAGGAATCACTGGTTCTTTTACTGTCTCCTTTTCTTGGACAAGTTGGTCCATCTGTACTTCCAGTTCCTTAATCTGAGCTGTCAGGTGAAGAATTAAACTCATCATTTCATATTTTTCTTTTTGTTCCTGTAAGACTTCCTTTGTCTGAGGATGCTCACTTTGAGGAAGTTTGAGCTGTTTCCTCAAGAAAGCTATATCCTCATTTTTCTTATTTACCAATGCTTCTGCTACTTTGATGTTTGTAGGATCATATCCTACCTGCAATACTAAATCTTCTAAGGCTTTAATCCTTAGATCCTTTTCATATAATGAAGCTTTATCCATCTTCATTTGATCTTGCATATTAGAGATGGTGTTTTGAAGCTTATGAGCAGTCATAGATTTTGTTGTAACTGTGGAATATAACATCTCTGAGGTTTGCCTTTGAAACTCTATTTGATCTAATTCATGGATTTTCTCTGTAGCTACTTCCATATCAACTTTATTATAGTCAGCAACTATCTTTGGCACTGATACTGTGGGCTGTAATACTGACATAATCAATTTTTTACTTGAGTAATCAAATGCTGAGAGGAGTCTGTTTTGATTACCTGGCTAATGAAACCAACAAAATCAAAGATAAGTGAAGGTGGTTGACCTGGAGAAAAGGTGGACAAAAATTTCAAGATAGACTCATCAATGTGCTCATAAGTGAAATACCCAAGGATGAAGGAAAGCATGGAGATTACATGCCTTGAACCTTCAGGGAATTTAGCAGTTGAATATGGAGGATTTAACTTGGAATTTTCAACATGTAGAGGCATAAAATTCTGAAAAATCATAAACCTTTTAGGGAAATCTAGGCCAATGTATAGCTTAGTTAGGGCTTCAATAGACAAAGGGATTTCTTGGGGGTCTGGTTGAAGCTGCAACATTTGGTTAATTGACTCTGCAGTGATGGTAAATAGGACTTCTTTACTGGAATTCACATTAGCTCTTTGCTCATGAATATAAAACTGTTGACATAATCTAATGATCTCCTCACAAGGGTGAGTCAATTGGACAACATACTTGGGTAAATGGGATTCCCAAATCTGAACTTCTTCATGATTATCTAAAGATTTCTCAAAGCACCAGTTATGGATATCTAATAGGTTGAATTAAACTATTGGATTTGCTATTTTGTAATCACTATCAGCAAGGGGAATGTGTTCAATATCAACAACTGGGGGTTGCAATGGATTGACCAAAATTACAGTATTTGGAGTCATGGCAGGAGTAGGTTTAGGAGCTTTAGAACCTTCAGGCTTGCTTACACTCTGCTTTTTAGGCATCTTGATTTTCTTTTGCAAGTTTAAACAGTTTGCAGAGGAAATTTTACTATAGAAGAGGCTTAATTGGGAAAATTTGGAAAAATAGAGTGTCTTTTTGGGTTTTCTGGCCAATTAGGTTTATCAAAGAAATTATGAGGTTTTAAATCTAGTCTAAAAAAAAAAACAAGAGTTTTCTGAGTTTCTTGACTGAGAAATGGGGCTAAAAATCTGTAGAAAAGGGTTACAGAAGGTTTAGGGTACTTGCAAAGGTTTTCTGGCCTTTTAGAGCTTGAAATGGATCATTAAACATTGAGAAATTTGATAAATTTCTTTGAAAAAACGTACAGTAGACAAACAGGGTTTATGGGAAAAATTTGCAAGAGTTTGGCCTATTTTTGGGACTTTTTGGGCAATTTAATTACTCAATTCCTTAACTTAAAATGTTTTTCTTTCTTTAAAAATGGTTTTCCAACTTGATTGCAAGTTGAATTTTGAGAAAAATACCTGTTTTAATGCAGGTATCGGCTTTGAAAGGGTTTTTACAGTTTCTAGTCGATTTGATGGATTCAACAGTTTATCTGGAGCAAGGCGCAACTCCTCAACAGTGTTCATGGGTATAATTTGGTAAATTTCGGAGGTTTTGGGCATAAAAATGGCTACCAGGGGCTTTAACAGATTTTATACAGTCGGGGAAGCAATAGAGAGGTTAAGCGCACAAGATAAATGAATAAACGCAGTAACCAAAGGTTTTATCAAAATATATGAATTGCATTGAATGCAAGTCTTGTTGGGTGGGTGGTAGTTTCAAAATGCAAAATATTATGAAACCAGTGGTTATCGTGCAGGCTTCTGGTGGTAACTGGTTTTAAACTAAACCCACGCGATCCAGTGAGGAAAGGCCATGTGGATGGGAGAGAAATGGATGAAACCACCCATTTCGCATGACTTTGGCTTTTGGGCGATCTTGCATCTTTTCTATGCAATATCAAGTTCTGTCTGTCAGATGTAGAGGTTTAAAGTGAGCAGCCGTGATCATTTTGGGAGTTGCATTGAAATGGAAAGGTGGGACCGGGCCTTTGCATAGGTGGAAGGTTTATGATGTGGCGGGGGGATATATGGTTTAAAACATATATGAAATGTTTTAATCATGGTATAGGCGGGGATTAATATTTGTATTTAAAAACTATGTGACATGTTTTAAATGTTATGTCTGAGTGCTTACCATTATATATATATATATATATATATATATATATATATATATATATATATATATATATATATATATATATTACATAGTTTTTCGACTTTCACAGTTTTCAAACCATAGGGGCGGGATATTTCAATAATGATAGTTTTAGACCAAAGGGTTTATAATTTGGGATTCTTATTTGCGCACATGGGATAATAGACTTTGGTCTTAAAGTTATAATAGTGGGTTTTTTGGGGTATTTTAAATATAAGGAAATTAATAACTACGGGAGGGTATTTATTAGGGATTTAATAAAAATATGTTAAAGGTTAATATGAATAGTGTAATAAAAACAAAACACATATTATCTCTAAGTATAATATAAAATCAAGCATTGCTTATCTTTATATTTCCTTCACTAATACTTAGGATAAATGTAATTTTGAGGGTTTTATGAATGCTTTTGAAGGGATGGAGTTAATTATTTGGGATTACAATTTTACTAAGAAAGACTGTGTCTTTACTTAGGAAAAAGGGGTTTTTAATGTATGAATGAAGGGTAAATGATGATAACTGTGGGTTTAACATAAGAACTCAATATTTTTAACTAACCAGTCATCGAGCCTTGAGTCCGGTCCCAAAAAAAGTTAGAGAAATTCTCTGAGCATGTTTGAATGATAGCTTAAAATAATAAATATTTATATGGGAGGGGAAATTAGTGATTTTTCCCGATGATGTCTTATTTACATGATTGCACCACTGCTTTCTACCTACCCAAATTTATTTCTAACCTTTTTTCTTCATTTTATAGGTTCATTTAGACTTGCAACCTTAAACATTTTCTTTCAAAGCATAAAAATATCTAAATCTACCTTATTTCATCCAAGGGCTTAGATTAAACTGTTGAGCTCCTCATTATTCTTTACCTATTTTTTGATTTGTCAAATTTAAACTGTTTGAAAAATCTTTATTCACTATCTAAAACATGAAATTGAAAGCATGAAAAGTTAAGATTAAACTGTTTAACTGATTATGGATTATGGCATTTATTGACACTCTGCACATAATCATTATTTTTGTAGTAAAAATAAAAGTAGTGGCATTTGGACTTGCTCACTTTCAGGTTTTATTTCTATTTTTTTCTTTTGGGGTCTATATTTTTCTAAGTCCTTTGATTTTTGTTTTAGGAATTTTACCCTCTTTTTGACTTTTTATTATTTTCAGTTTTTTCAAAATATGGGAAAAAAACTTGCAGAAAGCAAGGTATGTAAATATTTACAAGACTATAAAATTCAATTCAAAATTTATGAATCCTATTATTATAGGACCCTAACAGTGGCTCCACATGGGGATGACATTTCCTGGTGAAATATCAAGAATTTTTAGACTAGTCGCCTTTAGAGTTTGACTATGATGACCTTGTAAATGTTTCCTGATATCTGCAACTTATACATACTTATGATATTTACCTCTCAAAGCTTAGGGCCTTCTCTCCGGGCTTCAACTTTGTTAGGAAAATATCCAATCCAATCTAAACTCTGCAATGTATATGTACAATGATCAAAGTGATTAAAAACTAACTATTTGTTAACTCAGAGGAGTAGTAGTGCTTCAACATTCTGCCATTTACTGGTCCTCCTTGTAGATCTGTTCCATCCATTTCTTTCATAAAGAAAGTATTATTACCTCTATATCCATAAATCCCATAAGGTCCTTTCCACAGAAAATCAAAATTTTCCATGTTTTCCTTTGTCTTCTCTTTTGGAATCCCACTTTAACACTTTATCTCCTATGTAGAAATCATCCTCTTTAGTCTTTTTATCAAAAAATTTCTTGATTTTATCCTGAATGACTTGAGATTTGATATAAACTTCTTCTCTTGTTTGTTGCAAGTGAATAGTTTGATTGATCCTTCTTTGAATGTCATTTGTTTCTACTTGTAACTCTTGGATAATTTTCATCACTGGTACACCTAGGGAGGATGGAAAAACAACATCCATTCCATAAACTAGTTGTTAAGGTGAAGTACCAATGGATTTTTTAGTAGTAAGCCTATCTGCCCATAAGGCATTGCTAACTTCTTATTCCAAGTCTTTTTATTGTCTTCAAGTAACTTTTTGATGATATTTACTAGGATCTTGTTTGAGGATTTAGCTAGGCCATTACCTTGGGGGTAATATGCAGTAGAATGACCTAAGGTAATATGGTATTTGTGGAAAAATTCAATCATTTTCTTGGATTTGAATGCTTCTTCACTGTCAGTAATTATCTTTTGGGGGCATCCAAATCTTGAAATAATGTTGTTTTATTAGGACTGGAGTTTTGGTTAAGGCTTTTTTTATGGAGTCAAATGATTGTTTAACCTCAACAGTCCATTTAAGAACTGAATATTTTTTGAGCATGTTATTTAGCTCTCTAATTATCTCAGCTAAATTAGATATGAATCTTCTTAAAAAAATTATCTTACCTAGAAAGGCCTGTAATTCTTTGATGTTTCTTGGTGGGCTGATGTTCAGAATTGCTTCTATCCTAACAGGATCTATTATAATTCCTTCTTTTGAAATTACGTGTCCAAGTAAATTACCTTCTTCTAGTCCAAATAGACTTTTCTTAGGATTTAAAGAGATGCTATATTTCGTACACTTAATAAAAACTTGTTTCAAATGATCCAAATGTTCATTATCTGTTTTGGAAAACACAGTAATGTCATCTAAGTAAATTACTAAGAACTCATGTATTTTCTTTGCAAAGGCTATTTCCATAGCCCTTTGAAAGGTTACACCTGCATTCATTAGACCAAAAGGAATTTTAACATACATAAAAGTGCCCCAAGGAGTAGTAAATGTTGTTTTAGCTTGGTCTTCTTCTTGGAATAAGATCTGGTTGTATCTTGAAAAACCATCTAACATTGAAATCCTTGAAGAACCTACTACCCTTTGTAATATGTGGTCCATTTTAGGTAAAGGGTAATTATCTTTTAATGATACTTTGTTAAGATTTCTAAAGTCAACACACAATCTAATTTCTCCTGTTTTCTTTCTCATTGGGACTAAGTTGGAAACCCAATCAGAATATATGATTGGTGCAATGATCTAGGCATCATACATTCTTTTAATTTCTTTTTCAATCAAAGGTAATAGCACAAGGTTAATTCTTCTCAACTTTTGTTTGAATGGCTTTTGATATTCTTTTATTGGGGTCTTATGTTGGATTATGTTTGTATCATAAGATTTTAAATCTTCATAACTCCAAGCAAACACATCTTGATATTCCTTTAAAAGCTCAATATATTTATCCTTCTTTTGTTGAGGTAAAATTTTGGACAATTTGATTATTTTTGGTTTTAACTCTGTACCAATGTTACATTCTTATATGTCATATCTTACTGGCTCCATTTTTGGTTTTCTAGCTACATCATTTGAGTCAAAAAGATCTTCTAAGGGGGTTAAACCTTTAGGTAAGAAATTATCCTTAAGATTCAATATGTCTGATTCATCTTCAATAATTTCTACAATCTCTTCTTTCTCTAAGCTATCTTTATCAACTTGACTAAGTCTAGTTGGTTTATCAAAATTTATTCTATTTACATCTAAGTTATTTAAATCTATTTCACAATCCAAATCATGATTTATAGTACAATCTGTATCTATATTACAATTATGAAATTCTCCTTCATTTTTCATAAACTTGTAAATCTGTTCATCCTAAGAAAAAAATTGCCAATACTTAAGATTATCTAGAATTATTGGCCTATGCTTAACTTCAGCAGTATATCTGTGATTAGGTTGGAATGGTAAATTGCATGTACTAGCAAAAGTTGCAAGACAATGAGCTTGTATATTTTGTTTTCTAGGTATAGCAACAAATTTACATTCCAATAAATCATCAGTTAAATCTATCACAGTGTCTCTATATCTTCTTAGTCTAGGATTGTAAACAGAATAAACTCCATTAAATTGTTTTATGATCAAATATGAATCTCCCATGATTAAAATTATTTTTCTTCCCGAGTTCCTAATTATTTGGAGTCCTAGGATGACGGCTTTATACTCAGCCATATTATTTGTACATTTGAAATTGAGCATGAAAGCATGGCCTTTTGAGTGATTAGTCTCCATATTTTTTATCCAAACTCCTACACCTGCTCCTAACTTATTCACTGAACCATCAAAGTCTAAATTCCATAGAGATTCACGAAAAATATTATCATTTTTTGGTGCTCTCCTTTTATCTTCTAGTTCAGTTTGGATTTCATTTGTTTCAGAGTTACATAGGATAAAAGAATCAAGGTCAGTTGGTGTAGAGTAAATGGGGTAATTTATAGATCTTTCAGCACTACTGACCATGTAATTCATCAATGTTTCCCTATATAAATTTTTAGGCTGGCCAAAACTAATATAGTAGCATAAGACATGTCCAATTGTAGAGATCCCTGTAACTTTGATCCCCATGAGCAAGAAAGTAACATTCCATATTTTGGTGGGATATCAACTACTACAATGTCCATTAATATACTCTTACCAGGATATTGAATTAGTGTTACACACAAATCTTTGATTAAATCTAGGCATTTAACTTTACTTGAATCAAAAGAAAACAAATCTTTGTATGGCCTTGTAATCTCAAGATTGAGAGTTTCCATTATGGCTTTAGGCATTAGATTATGGGAAGCTCCTGAATCTAGCATGGCATTTTGTAAAATTTGATCATGAATTGTAATACTGATATAAAATGGAGGAATTGCTCCATCTGCATGTTTTCCATTTACATCTGGGCCAAAAATCAACTCTGGCTGGTCATCATTTAGATTTGTGGAATCTTCTCCATCATTCATATTTAATGTTTCAGTTATGGTTGATTTATACAAGTCATGTTTCACCAATTCAGTCAAAGGAATTGGTATTTTAAGTATTGCAATTTCTGATTGTATGTTGAATGTAGGTTGAGTTTTACTGATTTAAATCAACTCTTCTTTGGTAACTGTAGTTTGTGTTGTTTTGTCTTGTTTTGATACAATTATTTTTTCATTTTCAAGTGGTTTGATATTCTCTGTTTGTGTTTCGTGTGTTTTATTACTTCTAACTTTCTTTTCAGGGATTTTTTGTGAAGCAATAGATGTTCTTTTAGACTTAGAATTATCAGTAGATGTTTTTGAAGTAGAAATTTTTGGATCTACTGTTTTAGGATCAGCAGAAGGTTTTTTAGGATCTAACTTTGTTGTTTTAATAGAATTAAAAGCTTTAACAACAATATATTTTTCTAAATATTTTGTAGTTTGAGCAACTTCGTCAGTAATGTCAACAATTTTAGGACTTGAAGCTTTTTTAGGACTGGAAATGTTTTGGGAAGAATTTGAGTTTTGATTATTTTCTCTTGGAAGAATTTGCAGAATTTTTGTTTTGGGAGCTTCTACTATTTTCTGATTCTAAGTTTGGGAAGTTTTCTTGGTAGAAGACTCATTATTTTTATTTTTTCTAAGGTTATATTGACTATGTATTTCATTTATGGCATAATCATAACCTTTCTTATAGTCAAAGGATTCACTAGAATCTAATTTGAGTTGCTGAAGTTCAAATAATTCCTGATCTTCTTGAGTAAGGAAAATAGTATTATTGTCATATATTCCCATTATATTTATAGCATCCTCATCATCATTATTCTGAGAACTTTCGGCATAGTTCTCTTGGAATGGGGGCCTTATTTCTTGGTCAGGGGTTGTTTCTTTTTCTTTTCTAGAATTTATGTTTTTTCTAAAGTTGGGATTCCTAATTTGTTGTTGGTTATCCCAATGAGGTCTTCTCTCCATATTATCTAATCTATCCACCAAAATTTCTAAGTTTTTAGCTATAACATCTATTTTTGTGTCTGAATTGGCATTTTCTTCTTTAATGGTTACTCTTCTTTCATTTCTGAGTCTAGCTTTTCTGGTTGCAATGTTTACTTCTACACTAACAACATCTGTTTGCATTTTTTCTAAGGTGTCTGCATCTCTTTCCCTTAATTGATAAGCCGTATCTGCATCAAATCCATCAGGGAATTTGAGCAGAACATAATAAGGAGTAGGTTTAAGATTTGCAGGGATAGAATTATAAACACTATTATATCTGGTGCAGTAATCTTGGACTGACTCATTTGGAGCTCTTTTCATGGAATCAAATTAAGACAATATTTGGAGGGGATTCTTTTTATTTTCCGATTTATTTAAAAACAATCTATGAAACACAGCTAAATCAGTTATACTACCAACAACTAAATCTTTAAACCACTTTTTAACTTCTCCAGTCAAATTTTGTGCAAAAAACCTCATTTGAACATATGAGTGATCAATCTCATAAATTTCAAAGAAGTCTGTCATCTTAATAATGTGTTGCTGAGTAGTATATTGGGTAGTGCCATCAAACAGTGGTATTTTATTTTGATAGTCTTGAAGCATATCATGGAGCTGTTGTGGTAAGACTAGGGGGACATATCTAGCAGCCATAGCTTGAAGCTTAGCTTGGCTAGGAGGTAAAGTAGAATTGCTTGGAGCTGTGCTGGAAATGATAGCAGATGAACTAAAGGTTGTAGTTTAAAAGCTGGGAGATGAAATTGGAATGTATATGGAAATACTTGGGAACGAGGATGATGTGTTTAGGAAATCATAAGATGAGCTGATGGATATAGTGGATGAAGTGACTGGTGGAAATAATACTCTAGGTTGTAAAGGCAATCTAGGGATAAATGGATCTGTAGATGAGTTGGTAGTGGAATTTATAAAGGATGTAACAGCGTATAGAGATGAATCTCTAACTAGTATTATTGTGGTATGCAATTGAGAAACTGGAGGTTTATTTGTGTAGGTAAAAAATTGAGCTAATTCGATAGCTTCATCAATATCTTTGAGAATAGTAATATTAAGTTGTTCAATTTTGGTCTAATATTGAATTTTCTATGATTTAGAATCTGCTGTAATATTTTTCTGTTTTGTATTCAAGAATGAAATAAAAACAGGGTCTAAGATAATAGTTTTCAAATCAGTTTTAGATTTTCTTCTAAATAAAGAGTGCTCAAATTTAAGATAAAAATCAATAATTTGCAGACTTACTAACTCTTGTGGTAATGAATTGACTCTTTTTAATGATACTTCAGCTTCTAAATTTTCTAAATGTTTTTTATTTTTACCAATTCGGTCTGGGTTGTCTACTATAACTACAGGCTAAGGATCCGGGTTAGACTTGGTATAATAGACTTTCCTAGAAGCCAAAATTACTTTTTCAATAAACACAACTTATAAAAATAATCTTAAAGTGAAAAGATGTATAAAAAGATTTTCTTTAAGACTAGTTTTAAGACTGAGGATTAGTTATTCCCCAGTGGAGTCGCCAATATGTTATCACTCTAGTAATTCTTAAGTTGTGTGATTTTTATTTTCAGTCAAAGAATTCTAGAGGTAACCACAAACCTACTTCAAACTCTAGGATCTAGCCTTCCTAGGGTTCAGAGAGGGCTCTCTCTTTAAAGTTTAACTTTGTTTTAATTTGTGAATATTAGGCTAGTTATGAAAGTACATTTTTGGTTTGGTTTTGTTAGATTTGGTGGGAAAGTTCACTTGAAAAGGATGGATAGTGGGAAATCTATTTGTCCATTGGGCTATGGAGTCAAAATTAAGCTAACAGGACTAGGATCAATGGAAAAAAGGTCAAATGTCTTCAGGGAAAGATAGACAACCCTTGGAGATCTTGGAAAATGGTTTTTGTGAGATGGTATGATCGGGATAAAGGGCACTTAAGAATCCTTAAATCTGGAAAAGGGAAGTATTTGGAGAGGAAAAATGGGAGAGGGAGAAATTAAGGGTTCCCTACACCGGAAATCAAAGGAAAACATATAAATGACAACTAGTTAAAAACAGGGTGCTATTAACATATCTTGTATTAATATTCCTAGTTATACATTTAGATTTAGCATATACATAAATGGATGCATATATCAGAGAAAAAAAACAATGACAAGTGAAGAAAGTACTTCACTCCAAATAGCTCATCATAGGGATCCTGAAGTATGATGCCAATTTGCTTTGATCCAGCCTGCTACTCGAAATTTGGACACACAAAAGCTTAAAAGTCCAAGAAGAAATGACTATAACAATCCCAACAATTTTATTCCACACCAAATACTTCAAAAGAGTGAAGTATTTATACATAATGTTTTACAAAATATCCTATATGAATTCTAGGAATTAACTTAGGAAAATAAAATATCTTACAACAATAATAGTGACAGCTGCTTAACAAATCAACAAACTGTCCTATTTTATTCAAAAAAAATAGAAACTGTTTTATGATAAGAAGCAACTGGCTGCCTATGTGTCCTCCTTGCTGGCTCTTAGATATTTTTTGGAATCTAACCTGCCTTCACTGATACTCTTTCTTACTAATACTCTTTCATTTTGGATACTCTTTAACCTTTAGTCAAACTGCTTTACTGCTGTAAAATATGTTTTGACAGTGAAATCAACAAACATATTTTTTCTTTTTCATTTGTTTGTATTTTATTCTTCATAAAAATAAGTAAGTGCTTGCCAATCCGCATTTTTAGGAATTTGAATATTTTTTAGTTTCCTAAAATTCTCATCAGTTTTAGTATACCTAGCAGAGGTTGGCTTAATGACAAATAGGTGTTTGATCTCATATTGCAAATAAAACAAGTCCTCAAAATTTTTTAGTAACACCTTTCCTGTGGGGATGCCTTGACCTGTTGGCTTATTCACATGTTCCTTGGCATATTCTCTTATCTTCTTGTCATAATCATTTTGAGGCATTAACTTATCATTAATAACCATGATATCAGGAAGTCCTTTTTGCCTTAAATTGGTGAACTTAACCATGAGTCTGGTTATAACAGTATTCATACCTTCACATTTTTCTTCAAGCTGCCTTATCAAATTTCTTTTGGTGGTAAATTTTCTAATTTCTAGGATAGTTGCTGTCCTTTAATTGATTTTTAGTTCCTCCAATTCTAGTCTATTCTTGCTCTTGAGGAAATTGATTAATCTTACAGCCTGTTCTAGTTTATCAGCCAAATTAGTTTGTGTCTTTTGGATTTCTGCTTGGGCTACCAATAATAACTCTCTTTGCTAAAAAATTACCCAAATTGAAGGCCATACATCATGGATGGCTTCAATTACATTATTCCATAGGTAATTTTTTATATATGATATCTGATCCTTGAGAGTTAATTCTTTTTGTAACTTCTGTACCTCTTCACCCAATATATTGACATTTTGTTCATGTATTTTAGCATTTACCTGAGCTTATTTATTTGTTTTCTCAATATTTTCAATCATCTTTGTCAACTTGTTAATTTCATTTGTCTTCAAAGACATCTCTTCCATTTCTTTCACTAGTTGACTAATTTCATCTGTAGGTTGCAATGCTGTTGTAGAGGATTCAATAACTGAAGTTGTTGAAGAAGTCACTGGCATTGCAGTGGCCAGTGGTTCTTTGGGTGCCAACTTTTCTCCTAAAGTTGAAGTCACTGCTGCAGTGATGACTGGGATGACTGTAGGAATCACTGGTTCTTTTACTGTCTCCTTTTCTTTGACAAGTTGATCCATCTGTACTTCCATTTACTTAACCTGAGCTGTTAGTTGACTCATCATTTCATCTTTTTCTTTTTGTTCTTGTAAGACTTCCTTTGTCTGAGGATACTTAATCTGAGGAAGTTTGAGCTGTTTCCTCAAGGCACATATATCCTCATTTTTCTTCTTTACCAATGCTTCTGCTACTTTGATGTTTGTAGGATCATATCTTACCTGCAATACTAAATATTCTAAGGCTTTTATCCTTATATGCTTTGCATATAATGAAGCTTTATCCATCTTAATTTGATCTTGCATATTAGAGATGGTGTTTTGAAGCTTATGAGCACTCATATATTTTGTTGTGACTGTGGAATATAACATCTCTGAGGTTTTCCTATGAAACTCTATTTCATATAATTCATGGATTTTGTCTATAGCTACTTCCATATCAACTTTCTTATAGTCAGCAATTGTCTTTGTCACCGATACTGTGGGCTGTAATACTGACATAATCAATTTTTTACTTGAGTAATCAAATGTTGATAGGAGTCTGTTTTGATTACCTGGCGAATGAAACCAACATAATCAAAGATAAGTGAAGGTGGTTGACCTGGAGAAAAGGTGGACAAAAATCCCAAGATAGACTCATCAGTGAAATACCCAAGGATGAAGGAAAGCATGGAGATTACATGTCTTGAACCTTTAGGGAATTTAGCAGTTGAATATGGAGGATTTAATTTCAACATGTAGAGGCATAAAAATTTGAAAAATCATAAACCTTTTAGGGAAATCTAGGCCAATGTATAGCTTAGTGAGGGCTTCAATAAAAAAAGGGACTACTTGGGGGTTTGGTTGAAGCTGCAACATTTGGTTAATTGACTCTGCAGTGATGGTAAATAGGACTTCTTTACTGGCATTCATAATAGCTCTTTGCTCAGGAATATAGTACGATTGACATAATCTAATGATCTCCTGACAAGGGTGAGTCAATGTGACAACATACTTGGGTAAATGGGATTCCCAAATCTGAACTTCTTCATGATTATGTAAATATTTCTCAAAGCACCAGTTATGGATATCTAACAGGTTGAATTCAACTATTGGATCTGCTATTTTGTAATCAGTATCAGCAAGAGGAATTTGTTCAATATCAACAACTGGGGGTTGTAATGGTTTGACCTCAATTACAGTATTTGGAGTCATGGCAAGAGTAGGTTTAGGAGCTTTAGAACCTTCAGGCTTGCTTACACTCTGATTTTTAGGCATATTGATTTGCTTCTGCAAGTTTAAATAGTTTGCAGAGGTAATTTTACTATAGCATAGGCTTAATTGGGAAAATTTGGCAAAATAGAGTCTCTTTTTGGGTTTTCTGGCCAATTAGGTTTATCAAAGAAATTCTGAGGCTTTAAAACTGGTCTAAAATAGAAAACAAGGATTTTATGAGTTTCTTGACTGAGAAATGGGGCTAAAAATCTCTAGAAAAGGGTTGCAGAAGGTTCAGGGTACCTGCAAAGTTTTTCTGTCCTTTTAGAGCCTGAAATGGGTCATTAAACAGTGAGAAATTTGATAAATTTCTTTGAAAAAGCGTGCAGTAGACAAATAGGGTTTCTGGGAAAATTTTTCCTGAGTTTGGCCTGTTTTTGGGACTTTTTGGGTAATTTAATTACTCAATTCCTTAACTTAAAATGTTTTTCTTTCTTTAAAAATGGTTTTCCAACTTGATTCCAGGTTGAATTTTGAGAAAAATATCTGTTTTAATGTAGGTACCGGCTTTGAAAGGGGTTTTACAGTTTCTGGTCGAATTGATGGATTCAACAGTTTATCTGGAGCAAGGCACAACTCCTCAACAGTCTTCACGAGTATAATTTGGTAAATTTCATAGGTTTTGGGCATAAAAATGGCTACCAGGGGCTTTAATAGAGTTTATACAGTAGGGGAAGAAATATAGAGGTTAAGCGCACAAGATAAATGAATAAACGCATTAACCAAAGGTTTTATCAAAATATATGAATTGCATTGAATGCAGGTCTTGTCGGGCGGGTGGTAGTTTCAGAATGCAAAGGATTTGGAAACCGGTGGTTATCGTGCATGATTTTGGTGGTAAGTGGTTTTAAACTAAACCCATGTGATCTGATGAGGAAAGGCCATGTGTATTGGAGAGAAATGGATGAAACCACCCATTTCGCGTGGCTTTGGCTTTTGGGCAATCTTGCATCTTTTCTATGCAATATCAAGTTCTGTCCATCAGATCTAGAGGTTTAAGGCGAACGACCGTGATCATTTCGGGAGTTGCATTGAAATGGAAAGGTGGGACCAGGCCTTTGCATAGGCAAAAGGTTTATGATGTGGCAGGGGGATATATGGTTTAAAACATATATGAAATGTTTTAATCACGGTATAGGAGGGGATTAATATTGTATTTAAAACCTTTGTGACATGTTTTAAATGTTATGTCCGAGCGCAATAATATATATTATATAGTTTTTTGAATTTCACTGTTTTCAAACCATAGGGGCGGGATATTTCAATAATGATAGTTTTAGACCAAAGGGTTTATAATTTGGGATTTTTATTTGTGCACATGGGATAATAGAATTTGGTCTAAAAGTTATAGTAGTGGGTTTTTTGGGGTATTTTAAATATAAAGAAATTAATAACTACGAGATGGTATTTCTTTGGGATTTAATAAAAGTATGTTAAAGGTTAATATGAAAGGGTAGTGTAATAAAACAAAACACATATTATCTCTAAGTATAATATAAAATCAAGCATTGCTTATCTTTATATTTCCTTCACTAATACTTAGGATAAATGTAATTTTGAGGGTTTTATGAATGCTTTTGAAGGGATGGAGTTAATTATTTGGGATTACAATTTTACTAAGAAAGAATGTGTCTTTACTTAGGAAAAAGGAGTTTTTAATGTATGAATGAAGGGTAAATGATGATAACTGTGGGTTTAACATAAGAACTCAATTTTTTAACTAACCAGTCATTGAGCCTTGGGTCTGGTCCCAACAAAAGTCAGAGAAATTATCTAAGCCTGTTTGACTGATAGCTTAGAATACTAAATACTTATAGTGGAGGGGAAATTAGTGATTTTTCCCGATGATGTCTTATTTACATGATTGCACCACTGCTTTCTACCTACCCAACTTTATTTCTAACCTTTTTTCTTCATTTTGTAGGTGCATTTAGACTTGCAACCTTAAACATTTTCTTTCAAAGCATAAAACTATATAAATATACCTTATTTCATCCGAGGGCTCAGATTAAACTGTTGAGGTCCTCATTATTCTTTACTTATCTACTGATTTGTCAAATTTAAACTATTTGCCAAATCTTTATTCACTATCTAAAACATGAAAATAAGATTAAACTATTTAGCTAATCATGGATTATGGCATTTATTGACACTTTGCACACAATCATTATTCTTGTAGTAAAAAATAAAATTAGTGGCATTTGGACTTGCTCACTTTCAAGTTTTATTTCTATTTTTTCTTTTGGGGTCTGTATTTTTCTAAGTCCTTTGATTTTTCTTTTAGGACTTTTACCCTCTTTTTAACTTTTTATTATTTTCATTTTTTTCAAAATATGGGAAAAAAACTTGTAGAAAGCAAGGTATGTACATATTTACAAGACTATCAGAGTCAATTCAAAATTTATGAATCCTATTATTAGAGGACCCTAACTAGTTGGACTTAGACAATCCAGTGAATCTGCCACCTCATCACCACTCCTACATTCTGGCGATCATGGTGGGACCTTCTGAGTATGTTCATGCTTAAATATTGCTTAAAATATTCAAAAACCATTAATTGATAGTATCTGGTGGTTTATCTGCCACCTCATCTCCACACCAACAGTCTGGTGATCACAGTGTGACCTTCTAAGTTTATTCATGCTTAAATATTCCTTAAAAGATTTAGAAACCCTTGAATGATAGTATCTGGTGGTTTATCTGCCACCTCATCGCCACCCCTAGATTCTGGAGATCAAGGTGGGACCTTTTGAGTCAGTGACAATCTAAGTATCCCTTAGGACTTCAAAAACCTTTGTTAAATCATAGAAAACTCAACTTATAGCCAAGAGTAGATTCTGTTTGTTTCAAAAAATTAGAAAAATGATGATTCAGCCATAGGAGACTCTTACAAACCTTAAATCTACAAAATTAAAACTCAGAAAACCCCAAAATTCCCTAGATTGATTTTTTGTCAGTTATTGGTGGTGGACCATAAACATACATCCTTGAAAACAAAAAAATTATCCACCTGGCGACTTCACTAGCCTCCAGCAGGCCTATTACTTCACTAGTATTCACATGACTCCCTAGATTTGTGTCAAGCCAACCCTGAGAAGTTTATGAATCTAGATATATACTGTGATAGTTTACCAAACACTAAGAGAGGTCAGCTTTCAGAAAACAATCCTAAAAACTTTCAGCCTCTCTAATTTTTAAGTTTTAAATCTGGCTTCACATAGGATCAGTACCAGATCTTATCCAGACCCAAACTCTCCCAACATAGTTGATGACTCAGAGAAGATTTTGTGGCAAAATTCTAGATCTGGAAACTTAACCATAGTTAGGACTATTCACAGAGCAAGTTCTATACCTGAACATCTTACAACTTTGCAAGATCCCTAGTTTGACTTGAACCATATAAATAACCTTTTTAGAACCAAGTCACAAACTGATATTGACCAGACTAACCTTGAACCCATAGATTTGCAGCAGAGTTCCAGTAGAGAAGCTCCTCCTTCCACACCACCTGATTTTCAACTTCTCCATCACTTTAACTCTTTCCATCCCAAATATATTCAGAATCAATTTGTTGGTCCAAGTACTTCCACCACATCCATCCATACCACCACTGTGCAAACCACTCCGCTTCATCATACATCTCCTTTCAGTAACCCTCCTCTTGTAAACCCTCCATTATCTCCCATCATGGCAGCTTGGTATGTTCCCTTGGCATTACCTCAACCCCTAGTGCCTTTTTCAAATTACTATCAATCCAAAATCTCTCGATTCATAGGATCTAAATCCATCACTGCCTAACAACATGTAGATAGGATAAATGATGCCTTTGATTACATGGAGATAGAAGAAGAAACTATTAAAATGAGGATCTTTTCACAAAGCTTAGGAGGAGAGGCCAAAAAATGGTTAAGAGCATTAACTCCTAACTCAATACATGATCTCCCTTCTCTCTACCAAAATTTCATAAACAAGTGGGAAATTAAGAAAAATCCTATCCAAATCCTATTTGAATATAACAATCTTAAAACGAATGTAGGGGAAAGTGTGAAATATTATTGCACTAGGTTTAACAATGTGTAAAATTCCCTCCCACCTCACATGAAACCCCCACAAGGCCTAGCATTAGTGAAATTTCTCGAAGGCTTTGATCTGAATATGACATTCCAATTGATAGAGAGAGACCCTGAAACTTTAGAAGAAATGCAAAAGGAAGCCATTAGTGCCGAGGTCAACTTGATTGAAAAGAGAGCTAGGATGAGATCAGAAAAGAGAGTGACCTACAAAGATGAAACCATACCCTCAACCTCCTCATCTGATACCAAAATGGACAACCTAATGATAACAATGGAGAGAATGATAGAAAGAATAAACTTGAATGAAAGGACACCTCCTAGGGAAAACCAAGCTAATTCTCAAAACATAAATAGAGCTCAAAATTTTAGAAGAGACATTCCTCAAATCAAACAAAGGGAAAATGACCAACAAATCAAACCTCCCTTCCAACAAAACTGTGTAGATGAAGAAGAAGGAGAAATTATAGAACCTGAAGAAAGCCATATAAACCTAATAGGTTCTGATAATGAAGATTATTTTTTTCTCGCCAAAGAAGAACAAAGTTTCTTTTCCTCAGATCAAAATGACACAAACTATGAGGATTCTGAAGACTACTACTTAGGATTTGAAAATGCCATATTGGAAGTCCATAGGAAATATGACCTTAGGAGAAAAAATAACCTAGATCCTCCCAAGAAAATCCAAATAGACACTGCTGTTAGGAAAAAACTTGAAAGCACCTCCAAGAAAACAACAGACACAAACAGTATGGCTAAGAAAGCTGACCCAAACAAAGAAAAAATCAGCCAACAAAATAGTGATCCAAGTTTCCCTAGTACCTCAACTAGTGGCCCTGAAAAAATCTTGTTGTCTAAAGTCGCAAATCAGATTCAACTAACTAAAGCTGTGGCAAAGGTTATACCTGAGAAAAATGACATAAATCTGACTAAAACAAAAATACCTTTCATTTTTGAGGGAGAGATTGCTAAAATTAAGATTACCATGCCTCTCCCTGAACTGATTACCCAAGGCGCATACAAGTCTCAAGTTCTAAAAGTTCTAAGCATGGGAAATGATGCTGATAATTTACACTTGGCTGATGACACACTTGAGCTATTGTTTGGACCCAAAATAGAAGGAAAATACCAAGAAGGGGTCATTCCCCCTTTCTATGTCATCCTAAACATACGTGAAAAAATCCTACATAATGCCATGCTAGATTCCGGTGCCTCTCACAATCTCATACCAAAATTTGTGATGGATAGATTAGGCCTAGAAATAACTAAACCTTACAAAGACCTGTACTCCTTCGATTCAAGTAGGGTCAACCTGGCACAAGTGCCTGCTAAGAATCTTTTCATGGACATAGTGGTTGCTAACATTCCTCCTAAGTATGGGATGCTTTTATCCCGATCTTGGGGAGCCAAGCTCCAGGGTAACCTTCAACTAGACATGTCTTATGCCACCATCCCTATTTTTAACCAAACAAGGAGATTATACTGAGAGTCACACATGAAATATATGGTTAGCAGTCAAGAAAGGCCGAACAATACTCCTCTTTATTCTATTCATTCAGATCTTGATTCTTTCATCTTATGTAATGTAGAAGACATTAATGAACAAGTAAGTGAAGTTGAGATAAATCTAAATACACTGCAACAGCCAAACCAGTCCCTAGCAGCCCTGAAGAACCATATAATGATAAATTCAAACTTAAATCTCTACAAACTAAAAATGAAATTTCAAAACCAGAAATCAATTTAGAATATAAGTCAGGTTGCTCAAATGAAGGAAAAACCTCTAGGATAGAACTTTTCATTTTTTTCATTCTAAAAGAGCTGAGCTACTCTCACATAATAGAAAAACTTGGGGATCTGAATCAAAGGTGTCTTATGTTTTTGCCTTATCTAGACACCTCATTATCAGGAAGTCTTGTCCCTCCAGAAAATTTGTTGACTCTCACAGATGTTGCTATGAATCCTAAAGGGAAGTCTGCTAAAACTAATATAGAGGAATATAATATAGGCAGCCTAAGAAGACCCAAAATGATTAAGTTGTTTGGAACCTTGTCATTACACACAAAACTGAAATACATAAGGTTATGCAAGAAGTTTTAGGATGCTCTTGTATATAGGAGTAAAAGCCTAAAGCCTCATAATATAGACATTATTCCTAAGGGGTATTCTTTCAACAAAAACCATGAAAAACTTGAGAAAATTATGTCATTGACAAAGAAAGCAAAGGGATGCAGAATGTTTGTATACTTTAGGTACTTAGTCAAAACCTCCATGAAATACAAAAACCCTTTTCCCAAGATAAATTATCCTATGACAAGGGTAGGAGTTTCTAACAAGATGACATTGTATGGTAATGTTTCAGGTTTCTATCAGATGATACCACTACAGATCAATCAACATAAAGACATTTTCAAAATTCCTTGGAAAAACTACATGTTTAACCAAATGCTTTCTGAGTTATGGAACGCTGAAGACACCTTCCCGCCCCTGTTTGCAACTTCTTCACTATGCTATACATTGATGACATCATCATCTGTTTTGAAGTTGACAAAAAACACCTTTTTTACTTAAGGAGGACCTTTAATAGAAACAAATATGAGGAGCAAGACTCCAAGAAGGAATACCAAGGAGAACATGGATTGTTTGAAAAATTCTAGAAAGGTCTTTGTACTATGTTTTCAAGTGAAGGTAACTATGATTTCTGTTTACAAGAGCTGGATGGACAAAGAGTGTTAGGAGATCCTTTTGAGGACAGGATGCTCATGTACCATAGTTGTAAGAACCCTTAGTTTCAAAGGTTTTCATTCATTGTACATAAAAAATGCATAAGGGAAATCACAAAAGCAAAAAAAAAAGGAAAAGTAGAAAAAGAGGGCAGATTTGAAAATAGGAAAGTCCCATACCCAAAAAATAGTACTACTAAAAGTGAGCAACCTCAAATGCCACCGCTGGTTCAAAAAGAAGGGTTTGTTTCATTCATTTAGCCTAATCATGGTTAAAAATGTTTTCAATTTATTGTTGATAAGTTAGTAAAAGATAGCTGGTCAAATCATTCAAACTTGACTTGTCAAAAGATAGGTTAGGAAAGAAAGATACTGGTTCCACATGCTTAAAATAGAACCAAGGAGAAAAAATGGGGATGAATAGCAAACAATGTATCACAACCCTTATTTTTCTATGTCTTATTTTGTACAAAAATAACAATTGTGTGCAGCTTGTTCTTATTCCACAAACCCATGGTAAGTCAGATTGTCTAATCCTGATTTAAACCATGTTTTCAATTTCATGTGTTATAGCTTAGTGAATGAATCCTGTCAACTAGTTTATGTTGGGAAAAATACTGAGAGGGGGGGGGGGGGGGGGTGAATCAGTGTTTAGAGCTAACTGAAAACATTTTAATTTTTCTTTCTCTTAAAACCCATACGCTACTTTACTGAACCCAACTCGCGTATACACGCGGATATCCTTAATAAAACTTGCGTATTACCAGAGATATCATTATGTAGATAATTATTTACTTAGATCATTGCATCATTCATTCATTAGATGTTTAGTAAGTAGTAAGCATGTGCAGTAAGAACAAAATAAATCATCACACATAAGCAACACACATGAACACCAGGATTTAAGGTGGAAACCCAATTCGGGAGAAAACCACCGCTGCCGTCGTCTTTGTCTTCAATATTTATTATAAATAAAACTTCTTACAACCATGTACTGGCGTAGACTCATACTAGCACACAGACACCCACCTGCAGAAGGCTACAACCTTCTCTCGTTTACCAGCCTCTCCTGGAAGGGAGCTACAACCCCCTGCTCTCGTTTACTAGCCTCTCCTGGAAAGGAGCTACAACCCCTTGCTCTCGTTTACCAGCCTCTCCTGGAAGGGAGCTACTACCCCCTGCTCTCGTTTACCAGCTACCACTGGAAGGGAGCTACAACCCCCTCACTGAAGGCTTCGACCCTCAGCACCATCATGGACCACGTTTCATCAATTTTCATACTGGATCCAACTCCACACATTTAAGCGCGACATACATCAAACTGAAACTTATACCCCCATCAATTCATTCATTGAATGATCAACATAATCAACAGTCAAACAACCCAGATCTGTATGAATACATCATTGACAGATAGCAGTAAAACAGTAAAACAAATCAGACATTTCAATCCACATACTTCAGCAAAACCCTAGATTCCATACGCACTTTTACTTCACTGAACCTGCGTATATACGCGCTTTCACAGAAAAAAACCTGCATATACATCTGCACATATTTAAGAACTAATCTCAAATTCCATACGCACTTTTGCTGAAACTAACCTGCGTATGCACGCGCCTTTTCTGAAGCGAACCTGTGTATAGATCTGTAACTTTTCAAGACTATGCAGCTCTTCAGAACGGATAACTCAGATCTCCTCCTTTACTTCAGCAAAGAATCGCCAGATCACAGATCTAAACATTTCATAAACAGATCTAGAAAATACATGGTCATTTCAGATCTAGAGATCCCTCTTCATCATTTTCTTCATCCATCATTGTATTCATAGGTGCATTATATGTTCAGATCTATTAATGAACTATAACCCATTCCATGCAGATAGACTTCAGAGTGAAGTATTCATTCAATACCCAGACACATGCACACCCTTGCACTATGATCTTTTTCTCCTTAAATAGATTTAGCTTTTACCAATACCATGAGCCAAAACCACGCAACTTCCAATGGTATTCTTGGACGTAATCATATAAACCATACAACGCTCAATACTGTGTGCCAAAACCATGGTAATGCCCCTTGGTATTCTAATTTTGGAGCGCAAAAGGGCATATGCTACTTGTCACGTACATTTCCGTGTACATACGCTACTTCGCCTTTACAAACCCGCGTATGCTTTGTGACATACCATTTTCATCATTGCTCAGGCCCTTACAGGAATTCCTTTCTCCATTACATCGGAGCTGCCCTGTAGATACATCAGATTTACATCATTAATAAACTCATCAAGTCAGTTTCCACCAAGGACAAATTTATCACACAGGTTGCCATCAAGGACAACACTCTACATCATATTGCCAACAGTTTAATCTTGAAATTTGAGTATTCTAGGTAGAGAATAAAAATTTCATTAGCATAATCTAAACTTTTGAGGAAATAAGATAGAAGTAGATAGTTTTTTTTGCTTTCAAAATAAAAAATGTCAAGGGTTTGCTAGTCCAAATGCACCCAAGGAAGAAAAAATGTTAGCAAGTAGGTTGGGTAGGTAGAGTGAAGATAATCTGATCATGTTTTTCAGATTTATTAAGATCACAACTCTAAAGCAAGCATCAACAAGTAAAAAGAGGTAAAATTTTCCCAATGGATGAGGCACTAGTATCTAGTAAGCCAGAGATCTGAAAGTTCTGGACACCTCCTGCAAAGGAGCTGCCCTCCCCAAGTGGAGGCACTGTTAGTCATCAGTAATTTTTTCCTTCGTAGATGACTAAATGATTTCCCTAGATTTCTAGAAACAAAGTTCATGAACATTGTGAGTTCTAGAAATCTCACTGCCTTCATTATCCTTAAGATAAAATTTTCACTATTTCATCATCCCATCATGTCAAGCTCAGCTCACCCATCCCAGAAGACCCATCATGGGCTCATGTCACTCATTTTGTCTTTGTTGTGTCACCTTTGACCTCAATCCTCTCTTTTTATTTTAAGACTAAACCTCTCTACTGCTACCTAGGGCCACCAAACAACCATATCTCCTACATCTCCATAAATGCCTCAAGCATTTATGGTCTCAAAATTGTCTCTGTACGCTCTTTAGATAAATAAAGTACATTGGATTTTGGATCTTCAATACATCAGTCTATCAAAACTCTGTTTTACACCTAAAGATCCCAAAGTCTAATTTTTCAGTCAAAATCCAAGTCCAAGGAACCTTCCACTAGGTCACCTAGGGTTTCACAGGTCATAGGGTGGATTTGGTATCCTAAAATATCTGTTTTATCTAGTATAAGGAGACTGCATTCAAAGAAGAAGAGGGACAAGTGACTTTGTCCAGAAATGATCAAAAATCCATTCAAGAAAGGCTTCCTTGGCCTAAAGCACAAATTTTGCAAGGGACAGCTGCCCTTGCTCACATTTCTGCAAAATATATCAAGATGGCCATCAACCTAAAAAGAGGTAAGGTAATAGGGTGAAATCATCACAGCAAGACCATCTGCAACAAATAGAAAGGAAGTAGGCCTATGTTTAAAGAGAATCAGGGTTTTTATGACTAATTGGAAAAACAATGTTGCCAAAGAAAGAAGCCAGTACAAGGCCCACAAGGGTAGAAGTCACCTCAAAACCACCAAGTACACATTGAATATTTTCAGAAATAAGAAATGAGTTTTGAAAGGTTATAGAGAACTTAGAAAACAACACTGTTTACTTTTATCTAACATCCCTAAAACCTAGGATTTTTGATCAGGAGATCAAGTCTCTTGATGAAAAATGCTTAAAAATGAAGTTGCTCAGAATTGCTCCGAAACAGATCGACTGGATAGTGCTCGTCTTCCTAATTCCGGCGCCGCGAACGGTTCGAAAAATGGTCTCCGTATGCAGAAGTTATTCAGCTTCAAAGTTTGGTCAATTTCATTAAAAAAATGGCAAATTTGACTTTGGAAAATTTTTATTAAAAAAAGAATATTCCACAGAATATTCTGGGAATATTCCGTGGAATATTCCACAGAATATTCCGTGGTAGCCAATCAGAGGGTGCCACGTGGCTAGCCCGGAGGCCGCCACATGGCCCCAAGGCCGAGTTGAAATGGTGTTAAAAGTTTTGTATGGCTCGGACGGATTCAAACCCCCGACCACACAGATATCAACCAAGTGTTTTAACCACCGGGCCAAAGTCTTGTTCGTTGAATATTGGAGCGGGCGGATTAATGTTATAGCATATGATTGTTTTGGGCGGGGCCCAAAGGGGGCCAGCCCCCTCCACGATACAACCTCCGGCGCAGAACCATTGACTTATTTCATCGGCGCGCAAGAAGATGGGCGGTAAACTTTGGTTAACGGATTATGTTATGGTTTGTTAATATATATTAATTCAAACCGTTTGACATTTATGAAAACCGTCGACTCCGCCCATATGAACGCCAACAAATAACATTTAATGCCGACATAACCGCCCGGAGAAGATTGGCGGTTCCGCCCAGTTTGGCGCCTTCCGCCTTATTTGGTGGAGCTAACTGCACTTCCTCCACAATTAGTGGAGTTTCCCAAGGAGTAACTGGCTGATTCAGTAAATGTGCCATAACTTCTGCTAGGAGAGGCCTTTGAAGACGAATTTTTTTTTTATTTTGGGTGTAGAGAGCATTCTGGAGCTGTTGGAGGTGTCTGCAGAGCCATCAGGGCATTCTATCTGCGAATTTTACAGCGCTTTTGACAGAGAAGCCATCAGGGTCAAGGGGAAAGATTGCTGCATTGGGCTACCTTCCTCCAATGGAGGTGAATTTGTAGTCTATTTCTACTGATTTGGATATTCTGAGTCTGTTTTAGCAGTCTATTTTCTCATTTGAGCAGTTTATACAGATGTAATTTCATTTGCAGCATTTAATTAAAAGAGGACTGAGCCTAATTAGAGGCTTTTGGACCAGCGGAGGTAGCCCAAGAGAGGGGTGAACCGCTTAAACAAATATCTGCTGTTCATCTGTGTGTTTTGGCTGTTTATTTCCAGATTCTGATAGTTTAAACAGTAAAATTTCATAAGCATGCTTTCCAAAAACAAGTTTATACAGTAATCAAAACTTGTTATTTTAACATCAAACCTCTACACACCAATTGCAGAACATATATTCTTGCTTATTCACACTTAAAACAGATCAATGAACACTTTGAATTCAAAAACAAAAGACTTTCATTGATCTTGTTATTTGTGATTATATTTTATTTCCTTAGACAGAGTCTGTAGAGGGCCAGGTAGCCTTTGGAACTCATCCTCTCTTTAGAGGTGACATGTCCAGTGAATGCCCCTACAATCCATCTCTGTATGGGAAATAGTTTATTCTCACAATTTCAGATCATTTGAAAATATTGGGAAATGGATACCTTGCACAATTAAACAAGTACATTCCATTTTCAGATCAGGTTGGTATCAGAGCTCAAGGTTTTCCTTAAAAGATTGTGAGATTTGTGCAAGTTTGTTGTGTAGTTCTGCAAATCTTGATGCTTACTAGGCTGAAAATGCAAAGAGGGGAAGGGCAACTGGTTAGAGAACAGGTTAATCCTCAACCAAGGAGGGCTAGAGTGCCATTACATCCACCTTCCATTTCATCCTCCATAGCCTTAGAATCAGCCACAAGCATGTCATCTAGAGAGGGAGAAATCCATGAGGAAATGGATCCCAAGGAAGAAGACATAGTTTTTAGAAAAGCTTTCTTGGATTTGACTGAGATGGTTAGAATCCTATTCCAGGAGAGAAATGATAGGATTGATGGAGAAGGATCGAAGAACCAAAAGGAAGAAGGAGATTCCTCAGGAGGAAGGAAAGACAAAGATGAGTCTAAGAAAGGGAATGCAGGAAATGGTGATCCACCATCTCCATCATCATCCTCATCCTCCACATCATCCTCTTCTACTTCTGTTAATCAGTCACATAAAATAAAAACCTCTTTTAAAAATCCTTTGTTGAAGCTTGATGTGAAGTTTGAGTTGCCAATGTTTAATAGTGATGTTAATGCAGAGAAGTTGGATAATTGGATAAGGCAGCTGGAGGTCTATCTTAGAATCCAGAATTTGCAAGATGATGAAACTAAAATCCAATTAGCCTCTTTGCGAATGGATGGAGCAGCTTTGGTTTGGTGGGAAGCCAAGACTAGAGAGGAGATTAAAAAAAATGGTAAGATAACTCTAACATGGAATGAGTTTATTACAGCCATTAAGAAACAATTTTATCCTCTTGCTCACATTCAAAAAGCTATCATGAATTGGCAGCATTTTAGACAACTCAAAGGTCAAAATGTGCAAGATTATACTCAAGAATTTAGAAGGAGAGCACTTCTACTTGGGGTGGACTTACAAAGTCAAGACACCTTATTGAAATACATAGGTGGTTTGCACAGTTACCTTAAACATACTATCCTAATGTTCAATCCTACAAGCTTAGATGAAGTCTATGTACAGGCTACACATTTAGAAGCTAGGGGAAAGAATACTTTTGATGAGGGTAGAAACAAGTCCTTCAAAGGAAAGAACAAAGAGAAAAACAAAGGAAAAGGCAAGAAAAATGCATCTATCAAACAAGGGGGTGAAAAGGTCATTTGTAAACATTGTTCAAAGAGTGGTCATGAAGAGAAAAACTGTTGGAAACTTCATCCTAAAAAAAGAGACCAGTTTAACAAAAACAAGGGAAAGAAGAAAAATGCAGCTACTACATCTATGCCACAAGATTTAGGTGATGATTCAGGTGACGAAACAAAAATTGCAGCCATGGGTTTGAAAAGTTTGAAAGGGAAGGAAATTGAAACTCAAGCAAGTGCTAGTTCTTCAAACTGTCATATACAAGCTCCTAATGAGGAAGAAAGAATTGAACTGTTTCATGTAAGGGTAATTGCAAAACATACCAAAATTGACACACTATTTGATAGTGGGTCACAAGCTAACCTCATATCTGAAGATTTGGTCAAGCAACTTAAACTTGAGACCATTCCTCATCCGAAGCCTTATCCACTTGGATGGATATGCAAGGATGCTAATTTGCAAGTCTCAAGGAAGTGCATATTGCGCTTTGCAATAACTGCACACTATATTGACACAGTTGAACTTGATGTGGTTCCACTTGATAGATCTGGTATTGTTTTGGGAAGTCCTTACTTGTTTGACAGGAAAGCGATTTTCTATCGCCATGAGAACAAATATCATCTCTTTAAAGATGGTAAGGATTTTATTGTCAGAGCTCATCGCAAGAAGACAAATATTGCAATGGTAAATGCAGGATAGGTAAAAAGGCTAGTCAATTCAAGCAAGAGTTTTGTACTTCTTATGGTCAAGCCAAAGGTTGATGTGAATCATGAGTCATTTCAAAATTGTGATGCAAAGCTTAAATCTGATTTATATGATGTAGTTGATGCACATCATGAGATGTTTCAGGAGCCAACAGGTTTGCCTCCTAAAAGGGAGATTCAGCATGAAATCCATTTACATCCAGATTGTCCTCTTCCTAACATTGGCATGTATCGCATGTCCGTTATGGAGAATGCTGAAATCAAGAAGCAGATTAAAGAGTTGTTGGACAAGGGTTTCATAAGGCCAAGCACTTCGCCATGTGGGTCACCTATAGTGTTGATTCCGAAGAAAGATGGAACTTGGCGTATGTGTGTTGACTTCAGAGCTTTGAACAAGATAACGGTAAAGAATCGTTACCCTCTTCCAAGAATAGATGATTTGTTAGATCAGCTGAAAGATGCAAGATATTTCACTAAGTTAGACTTAAGAAGTGGTTATCATCAAGTAAGAATTGAAGAAAGTGACATTTGGAAGACAGCTTTTAAAACCAAACAAGGACTCTTTGAGTGGCTTGTGATGCCGTTTGGTTTATGAAATGCACCTGCAACTTTCATGCGGGTAATGGATGATGTCTTACGTCCTTTTCTTGATGATTTTGTTATTGTCTACTTAGATGACATCTTGATCTTTAGCAAGACAAGAGAAGATCATGTCATGCATGTCAGAAAAGTACTTGATGTTTTGAAGAAAAATCAGTTATTTCTTAAGATGTCAAAGTGTGAATTTGGAAAGACTTCTTTGGTTTATTTGGGGCACATAGTAGGTGGAGGCGCTTTGAGAATTGATCCTTCCAAAGTAGAAGCTATTGTGAATTGGCCTACTCCCAAGTCCATTACAGAGGTAAGAAGTTTTTTGGGTGCAGCTCAATATTGGAGAAAGTTTATTGCTAACTTTTCTGCCATAGCGGCTCCTATGCATGCAGTGACAAGTGTGAAGCGTGCTTTCCAATGGGGAAGTAAGCAACAAAAAGCTTTCGAATCTTTGAAAGAAAAGATCAGTTCAGCTCCGGTTCTTGCATTACCAGATTTGAGACAGCCATTCGAGATTCAGACAGATGTTAGTGATTATGCCATGGGTGCAGTTCTCTTACAGCATGGTAAGCCTATTGCTTTTCATTCTGAGACATTTAATGGTGCTGTTGTGAATTATCCTACATATGATAAGGAGTTGTATGCGTTGGTACAAAGTGTCAAAAAGTGGAAGCACTATTTGATGGGCAAAGAAACAGTTGTGCATATCGACCATCAGCCTTTACAGTATTTTCAGTCGCAAAGTAAATTGCAGCAGTCACGAAATTTCAGATGGATGGGTTTCCTACAACAATTTCACTTGGTAATAAGGTACAAGAAAGGTATTAACAATAAAGTTGCTGATATGCTTTCAAGGCCTATTATTAGTGCTAGTATTTTGCTTAAGAATGATTCTATTGTGCATGAAAGCTACATAGAACAGTATGCATCAGATGAAGATTTTAAAGAGGTGTATGCTAACTTGAGTAAAGGGAATCATGTTTAGGAGAATGATTATCATTTGCATAACAATTTGCTGTTTCATTTGGGAAAGTTATGTATACCACAGGGAGAGAGATTAAGCATGATGAGAGAAGCTCATTCTTCTCTTATTGCTGGTCATTTTGGTGTAAGCAAAACGGTGGCACATTTGCAGAGGTATTGTTATTGGCCTCGCATGGTAGATAGTGTTTCACGTTTCATTAGAGGTTGTTCATTATGTGCTACAAGCAAGCCTAGCAATAGGAAGCTTGGATTGTATACGCCATTTCCGGTACCTTCTAGACCATGGGAAAGTGTTTCTATGGATTTTGTTGGGGGATTACCATTATCTAGAAAGCAGCATGATTATCTTTATGTAGTAGTTGATCGTTTCAGCAAGATGTGTATTCTTATGCCATGTAAGAAAAATATAACTGCTGAACAAACTGCTGAATTATATTTTCAACATGTATGGGTTCATTATGGCTTGCCTACTTCTATTGTTAGTGACAGGGATTCCAGATTTGTTGGGAATTTTTGGTCCAATCTATGGAAGATGATGGACACCAAGTTGAAGAAGAGTAATGCTTTCCATCCGCAAACAGATGGCCAAACAGAGGTAGTGAACAGAACCATTGTGCATCTTTTGAGAGGGTATTGCAGCAAGCATCCCAAGCTTTGGGATGAGCATTTGCATTACATTCAGCATGCTTACAACCGGGCCAAACACTCTTCTAAAAATACTTCGCCATTTGAAGCTTGTTTTGGATATTTGCCTAAGTCACCATTGGACTTCATTCTTGAGAAGGATATTGCCATTGATGGGCATAGTGATGTTGACAAAGCTCGCATGTTCATTGAAAGAATTCAGCTCATTCATCAGCAAGTTCAAGAACAGCTTGAAAAGAGTCAAGGCAAGTACAAAGAAAGACATGACAAACATAGAGTTGATCACAAGTTTCAGGAAGGAGATGAGGTATGGTTGCATATAAGTAAAGATAGAATGCAAGGAGAAGGTAAAAAGCTGAAGCCTATTCGTTATGGTCCATTCAAAGTCCTTAAACAAGTTGGAAATAATGCCTTTCAACTAGATTTGCCTTCATACATGCAAATGTATTCCGTTGTTAATGTGGAAAATTTACGTTTGTATGAACCTCCTCTTATTGATGATTATGAAAATCATGTTCAGCTTCCATCTATAGAAGATTTCTCGCCAGAATTTTTAGATGAGTTGAAAGAAGATGCAATCCTTGACAGAAGGACACACACTTCAAGGAGGGGAGATGTTGAGTATCTAAGAGTTGGTTTAAAAGGCAGTAAACCAAGTAAAGCAAAGTGGATGGAGTTGGAACAGGTGAGGAGGCTGTATCCTCACCTTCTTAATAGGTAATTGAAAGCTTTTGAGGGTCCAAAAGCTTCCCATTTGGGAGGTGTGATCAGGAGATCAAGTCTCTTGATGAAAAATGCTTAAAAATGAAGTTGCTCAGAATTGCTCCGAAACAGATCGAATGGATAGTGCTCATTTTCCTGATTCCGGCGCCGCGAACGGTTCGAAAAATGGTCTCCGTATGCAGAAGTTATTCAGCTTCAAAGTTTGGTCAATTTCATTAAAAAAATGGCAAATTTGACTTTGGAAAAATTTTATTAAAAAAAGAATATTCCACAGAATATTCCGCAGAATATTCTGGGGAATATTCCGTGGCAGCCAATCAGAGGGTGTCACGTGGCTAGCCCGGAGGCCGTCACGTGGCCCCAAGGCCGAGTTGAAATGGTGTTAAAAGTTTTGTATGGCTCGGACGGATTCGAACCCCCGACCACACAGATATCAACCAAGTGTTTTAACAACCGGGCCAAAGTCTTGTTCGTTGAACATTGGAGCGGGCGGATTAATGTTATAGCATATGATTGTTTTGGGCGGGGCCCAAAGGGGGCCAGCCCCTAAGGGCCAGCCCCCTCCACGATACAACCTCCGGTGCAGAACCATTGACTTATTTCATCGGCGCGCAAGAAGATGGGCGGTAAACTTTGGTTAACGGATTATGTTATGGTTTGTTAATATATATTAATTCAAACCGTTTGACATTTATGAAAACCGTCGACTCCGCCCATATGAACGCCAACAAATAACATTTAATGCTGACATAACCGCCCGGAGAAGATTGGCGGTTCCGCCCAGTTTGGCGCCTTCCGCCTTATTTGGTGGAGCTAACTGCACTTCCTCCACAATTAGTGGAGTTTCCCAAGGAGTAACTGGCTGATTCAGTAAATGTGCCATAACTTTTGCTAGGAGAGGCCTTTGAAGACGAAATTTTTTTTGATTTTGGGTGTAGAGAGCATTCTGGAGCTGTTGGAGATGTCTGTAGAGCCATCAGGGAATTCTATCTGAGAATTTTACAGCGCTTTTGACAGGGAAGCCATTAGGGCCAAGGGGAAAGATTGCTGCATTGGGCTACCTTCCTCCAATGGAGGTGAATTTGTAGTCTATTTCTACTGATTTGGATATTCTGAGTCTGTTTTAGCAGTCTATTTTCTCATTAGAGGAGTTTATATAGTTGTAATCTCATTTGCACCATTTAATCAAAAGAGGACTGAGCCTAATTAGAGGCTTTTGGACCAGCGGAGGTAGCCCAAGAGAGGGGTGAACCGCTTAAACAAATATCTGCTGTTCATGTGTGTATTATGGCTGTTTATTTCCAGATTCTGATAGTTTAAATAGTAAAATTTCACAAGCATGCTTTCCAAAAACAAGTTTATACTTATATCAAAACTTGTTGTTTTAACTTCAAACCTCTACACACCAATTGCAGAACATATGCTCTTGCTTATTCACATTTAAAACAGATCAATGAACACTATGAATTCAAAAACAAAAGACTTTCATTGATCTTGTTATTTGTGCTTATATATTATTTCCTTAGACAGAGTCTGTAGAGGGCCAGGTAGCCTCTGGAACTCATCCTCTCTTTAGAGGTGACATGTCCAGTGAATGCCCCTACAGTCCATCTCTGTATGGGAAATAGTTTATTCTCACAATTTCAGATCATTTGAAAATATTGGGAAATGGATACCTTGCACAATTAAACAAGTACATTCCATTTTCAGATCAATTTTGGAAAGATAGATAGAACAAGTTCAATAAAGATGACAAACCCTCCTTAATAATAGTAGATTGCCTCCAAAAGTTATCCAAGGTGTCCCTTAGGGTTTGTCAAAGGTAGCACTACTTCATCTGCACCAAAGAGAGAAATGGAAAAGAATATCAGTTTAAGAGGCTAATTTCCCAAATGGAGTAAAAGGTCTTCAAAGTAAACAAAATAAGACCAACACAGGGTTAAGTATCAAGGAGAGAAATCAAGTTGAAACATGAGGTTACTATTCAGAAAATGAGGTATCAAATTCCAAAAAGGCACTTAGGGATCAAAGGAAAATGTACTATAGGAACTTGCAGAAAATCAGAAGTGGCCAAGTGAAACCATGGCATGGTATGAATTGTTTTAAACTCTGTGTCAAAATAGGTATGTTACTGCCTAAAAAAATTAGTAAAGAGATAAAAGGACATGTTCAGGTCACCTACAATAAAAAATTCCGAAAAAGGGACAAAAATAGTGTTTCCAGTTATCTAAAGCATGCCAAAGGATAGTTTGGTAAGTGCCCAAATTTTCAAAGGTAAAAGGGGTGAAAAAGGACATCTACATCAGCCAGCCATCAACACAAAGAAGAAAAAGTACCTTGAGAAAGCCTTCAAAAACTCCTGTAAAATATAAAAAGTTATCAGTCAAAGAAAAAATATTGAAAACATAGTAAAGTGGGTTTTCAAGTTTAATTTATTTTTATCAAGGAGTATAAAGGGTTTTAATCTCACTTGGAACTCATTTGGCACTTGGTGGAAGAAAGAAAGCATCAGCAGAAGAAACAAAGTGTTTTCGGGCTGTTTTCTGGGCTAAGTATTCAGGCACTGTGCAAATCACTGGTGCTGCGCAAACACATGCTGACGCTGTGCTAACAGGCCTCCCACCCGTTCAAAATTGCACTGCGCTACGCAAATATCATCGGGCGCTACACAAACCCCGGGCACTACGCAAATGTAGGCCTGACTCACCCAGGGTCGACAGAAACGACACGACCGCCCAACACACTGCACAACTGTTTGGGCGCTATGCTAAACAGACCGCTCGACACCTCTACACGGGCCCAGCATTTCACCTGACTCGCCGAGGGGATCGACAGAAGGTGCACACCTGGGCAATGTTCTAATCGTCGTGTAGACCCTGTCGGTGCTCCGCAAACAGCCCGACCCGAAAGGTCGGGTAGGGCGTTGCATAAACGCATAGAGCCTTGCAAAGGCCAAATATATTTCCCTAAATTGATTTTTTGTCTTCCATTTGTTTCCAAAGATCTAGAAAAGGTCAAGAAATGGTAAGTGGATGTCTCCCATAATCCTCAAGTAAATTTAAAATTGTTTTTAGTCTTTTGTGGCTTCTAAAGGTAAACACTAGGTCTTGTGTGCAAAGGAGCCTCTATTTAAAACCTCCTAAAACCAGTTTATATGTCATGTAAGGATCAGTGAGTTAAGGTGTCTGCAAACACAGTTGAGAAGGGCTTCCTTAAGCTCCAAAGCCACTAAACCCTAAGGACCCTAACCTCCATATCCTTCATTCACCAAATTTGACCTCATCATCATTTTTCACTCTGTCTTCACCAAACCCTAAGTTGTCAAACAACCTCTCATATCACTATGTCAGGGGCTAAAAACAATAGTGGTAGTGAAAGGGGTCAAAGGCCTTTGAAGCCAAAACATAAGGGAGGAAAATTTAATAGATTGGAGCCTCAAAGCACTGTAGCCATCACCTCCTCTCCTAGGATCCTGTCATGTTTCCAGAATAAAAGATGTTTTCAGTTTGTGAGAAGGTCAAATAGGTGAAGAGCCACCCCGAGCTCACAAGGCTCCTCATTCTCAACCTGCATAACAAGCACTCAAACCTTGAAGGAGTGAATTTTGAGATTTTAGCAGGTGCCACCTCTAAAGCCACAGGTATTCCTTCAGTGGGTGAAAAATGGTTTAAGAAGGGTAAATTAGAAAAATATTTATTTGAGCCATTCAGCAAAACAAGGTATAGAGGAGGCAGCAAAACAATTTTTTGATTCTCACACCTCAAGCACATATATGCCTCTTTGATGTTGGTTATCATGAAGTACTTCACATGTGAGGGGAGGTACTCCAGGCTCTATACCTATCATGTCAGACTCATGCATTTTACAGGGGTTAAGGTGCTAAAATTGCCTTACTATCTATATAGGAGCATGGAGAAAATGTCTTCTGTTGTCTGAAGGAGGAATCCCACACAACAAATGCATAGCTTATTCCACCATTCCCTGGTCAAGATGGTGGTCTTACATCAGTTTGAGTAGTAGGGTATACCTTGGAATGTTTTCGTAACCTATGAGGACTTTACAGACCCACAACCTTCTCATCAACCAAATCTACCTTCCCCATCTGCAAAAGTACCCTCATAAGAGGCAAACCTTACTTCCTCTCCTTCTCTTGGTGCATCAGGTGAAGTAGGAAGTGGCAATGAAGGATCAAATAAAGATGATAGTGTAGATGATGAAATAAGTGGGGCAGAGTCCATGGAAATAGATAATGAAGAGGAAGGAATGAGAGAGAAAATAGTGAACAAAAGGCAGAGTCCATAGAAACAGATAAAGAGAGTAAAGAAGAAGAAGAAGACAATGCACATGGCAGTGATAAAAATGAGGAAATGGATATTCAAAGAGGAAATATCCTTGGTCATGAAAACAGTGAGAAAATTCATGAGTGTGATAGTGACAATATGAAAGAAGATGATGAGGCAGAAACAGAGTTTGATGAAGAGGACAGTGACAAAGAAAATGACACTGATAGGATAGTCAGTGAGGAAAAGGACAACAAAGGAGAAAGTCATCATAGTCATGACAACTTTCATGATAGTCATGACACTAATCAACCTCTTAGTGACAATGAAAATGACAACAGTGCACGGAATGATGAAGAAAAGGACCCTAGTGGTGAACAAAATTAGAGTGAAGCAAGTGCAGAAAATGATGGTTCAAACAAAGACCAAAGTGAAAACATAAGGGGCAGTAAGGAAGGTGAGGATGATGATGGTGCTGAAGGAAAAAAAGACAATGATCAAACTAAGCATGGGATGATTGATAAAGATCATGATAAATATGAAGGAGTTGGTGACAACACCAAGGGTCACAGCCCTGATGAAAACACTTCCAAAACCACCATCACTCCTCTCACATGCACATATCAAAGGGGGTCAAGGAAAGTGTTTGCTGCCTCCAAAAGGCAAGTGGCCTTTCCATCTGCATCAACTTCAAGGCTTGACAAGGGTAAGGAAAATATGGAAAAGGGTAAGCAACAGGTAAAGGTGGAAGAAGAGGATCCTGAAGTAGAAAGGGAGTTGAACTTATTCATATAGACAATGATGAAGAAAATGAAACAATAATTTTGACCTCCCTCCTCCAAAACAAGAATGCACAAATAGAAGACCTAGAAGTTGAGTTGGAAAGTGCAAAAAATGCCATTCACTTCTATCAAATGAAAAACAAGCAAATGAGTGCCCAACAAGCCATCTATGAAGCTAGAGCACTCAAATCTCGGAGAGAAGCCAAAAGAGCACAAGTCAAACTAGAAGAATACATGGGCCCATATGAAGAAAGTGAAGGTGAAGAGGAACAACCTGGGAAGAGACCAAAAACCATGGGGTTAAGGAAAGCATTGGAAAAATAGAAAGAAGAGGAATCAGTCGTAACAGAGCAACTTTCCCTCACTGAACTCCTTGCTATGGAAATTGAACATGATTAGGAGTCATGGCTTGAGAGGGTGAACATACAACTAGAGGCCAAGCTAAATAAGGTAAATGAAGGCTTAGAGCTGCATAGAAAGATGACAAAGTATTATGCCAAGAAGCACAAGCTTGTTTGTGCCAAACTGAAGGAAGCCCTCCATGAAGCACAAACCCTAAAAGAGGAAAAAGAGCATGACAACCTTGGATTTTTGGCCAAATCTTCTCAGGATTTTTCCACGACCCCTTAAGGCAAGTCTCCACCAATTTTGAGAGGATTTGGAGCCAGTTGTTTTTTTGAGATTTTTGAACCTCATTTGCACAGCGCCACTGGCGCTATGCAAACACATGGAGCATCCCAAAGCGAAGAACTTGAAATTTTTAGATTTCTCTCAACTTTCACATCATTCTCACCAAATTTTAGATGATTTGGAGCAGGTTTGACCCCTCAAAAGGTAAAAAAACCTCACTTTTTCCACCTTTCTGCCATTGTTTTGGGCTTGGCGCTGCGTAAATGAAAGTCTGGATATTTTTTGGTTTTTTTCTAATCTACAGGTGCTCGATCTAGAAAATACAAGAATTTTTAGAAATTAGACTCATTAGTCTTTCCAACGATCCATCACGGAGCCAAATCCGACATCGGGAAGGGGTCCAAAACTTGGTCACAAAAGACCCTATTTTCTGCTGAAAGTGGCGTTGCGCAAATGGGTTGTGTAGTGTGTTTTGGACCAAAAGTCAGCAAAACACACTCATTTTTTGAAAAATGATATTTTTGAGTTTTTTGAGGCAAAAAAATCTAGAATTAGGTGCAAGAAGTTATTTTGGCATTTATTTCTTAGGATATTATGTGCCTTTGGCCTTGCATGGTCTCTTAGCCATAAATGATATTTATGGGTGAATTTGACATTTTCCTACCTTATTTAGGGTTTTTTCCCTCTCTTGATAAGATAAATGGAGCATGAGGGCTTCATTGTAAACGTTGGCATTTAATTAACTTGGAGAGAAATACATGGTTTTTATGAACTTGGAGAAGAAATTGGTTTTGTGAAGTTGATGAATGGCTTGCTTGGATTGATGATGGAGAAGCTTGTTTGCAGGATTCCTAAGTTTGGTTAATGGTGATGTATTCTTAATTTGTTTATGTTTTCTTGCTATCATTATGTTTCACTCTTCTTAGTTTCTATAGAATAGAAAATTATAGGTTAAGAAATGCTCCTTGAAGCACCTTAGTCCTCCTGTTCGCTATGGCCTTGATGGTTTCCTCTGCTGGGTGTGTTTGAAGAATTCTTAGTTGCTCTTCAAGCCTCTTTATGCTTGTTTGTTTCATTTATGGATTAATATGCTGGTTAACAAATACGATTCATGGTAAGACCTGCTTATTTGAGACTGTCTAAACTCTGTCTTGGAACCTTTCTTTGAAGTATTGCTTGCTAGGTTAAGTCAAAGAGGTCTTGTTCTGATCTTGCCCCTTGTCCATGCCTATTAAATTGCTTTAGAGTTATTTATAGCTTGATCAACAATGTTTAGGAGTTCCCTCTTTGCTTGATTAAATTTATTGTACTATCTTATATGTTTTCCCAAATTCTGAAGGTGAATTTACTAAAATTAGAAGCTCTTATGCTTTCTATGTTTCACTGGAATGTTTATCTTGGATATTTATTTGTTTAAGTATTATCATTGAGTAAATGGTTTTCCCTATCTCATGCTTAGTATCTTTTTCTTATCATATTTAAGACCCTCTTGTTCATGGGTAAATGACAAAGGATACTTCACTTTCCTTTTCCCTACCTTGTTTTTCCCAAACTTGATGTCCACCCCACCTCACACATTACCTTAAGGATCCATTAACCTTGCTAGATTGGCCCCGCAACACACTCTGATTCATCATTTAGACACTCATGACTTTCATTGACTCCATAGCCCAATGATTTAAATACCTCTCACTCCACCTATTCTACTTGATCATCTTACCCAACCAAAACAATCAACAAACCCTACTCTTAAAAATTAGCCTAAAATCAACCATATAAAGCAAACAAGAACACATATTTTGCATCTAATAGAGAGATCCCTCTCTGAGTCTAGGAAGGCTAGGTCCTAGGACTCCAAAGACTGGTTCCATGTTGCCCTATCATCTGGTATACCAATCTTCCAAATCATGAGACCCCAACAGTCTGAACTCCATGGTGTAGGCAAAAGAGGGTTTTGAAGGTATTTCTTTTTGAAATCCTCCCAAAAGTGTTTGATAAGCTTTTCATGCCTCAAGGAACAAAGGGAAAGGTCAAAATCATCATTTCAGTAACCTGCATGCAAACATTGTAAGAAGGTTAGTGAGAAAAAGATGATGTTGAGCTCCAATATGGAAGTAAAAAAGGGATTTTGAGGCCGCTGTTGTGTCAAAATAAATATGTCAAAGTCTCCAAGATCAAAAGAAAAAAAAATGTCATAACTCCAACAAAATACCAACCAAGGTGAGAAAAACAAGTAGAATATTGTAATGGAGACCACATAAAGTTTTAGAGGTGCCATCATGTGTGATCTAAGTCACAAAGATGCCAAAATGAAATTTTATGTCTCAAATACCAAAAAGAAGAACCACCTCAAATGATTTCTGTCACTTGCAAACAAAAAGTCAGAGAATATCAGTAAAAAAGAAAATGACTTTTAAAAAACATTAGAAAGTGGGTTACAAAGTTAAAATCAAATCCATGAGCCTATAAAGCACATCTTACACTTCATATGAGTCATTATTCACTTGCAGAGAGTTAGAAGTTTCAAGGAGAGAAGGTTTTTTGAGTTTTTAGATCGAAATTTGGCTAAGTGTCTTGACGCTGTGCGCTCAGACTGGTGTTGCGCCCTTGGAAACCAACACTACGCATTTGACAATTTATCCCCATACAAAATACACAGGCGCTGCATGCCTGGGATTGAGCGCTGCGCACTGGGGAAGGCACAATGCCCTTGCCCGACAGGCCTGGTGAAGAAAGGTTTGAGCGTTGCGCGTCTGGGTTGAGCACTGCGCGCCTGTGTCTGAGCGCTACGTGCTTGGGATTGAGCATTGCACCCTTGGATTAGGCACTGTGCTCTTGGCCAGGAGGGCCTTCTAAGCATTTAGACCATCCAAATCAAGTCAAAACACCTCCAAATCTCTGCCAAGGGTCTTTAAAGCATTCTTAAGGGTAAGTACCATCACCTAACCACATTTTCAAGCTATTTGGTGTTTTCTAAATGAATGAAATCAAACCCTAAGGATAAAACCCTAAAATCCATGCTTGAAGTCACTATTTAAACCTCTTTCCATATGCATATGAAGAGTATCGGTCAAAACAAAGAGTGATTTCACAACTGGGGTTTTTCATTAAGTGTTTTAACCTCTCACTCAACCTAATGTACCTATACCCTCACTTACTCATTCCCTCATTAGCCTAAACTGCCATTTCATCACCATATTTTCATTCCATTTCCATTTACACTCCAAGGTTGGAAAAACATAGTATAAACATGTCAGCAGAGGTTTGTCATTGAGTTGTTATCTTATCCCTCATTCTCATATACTTACACCCTCACTCATTTATCTCATTCACTTGTAAAGGCTGCCATTCCACCATCCCTTCATCTCATTTCCATTTGCAGTCCTAGTGTTTTCTCAAGGCAGAGTTTTCAAAATGTCAAGAGAGGGAGATAGTGACAATGGTGGAGAGTCTCAAATGCCAAGGAGGCATGAGCACAAAGGTCAAAAAATCAATAGGTTTGAACCCCCCAAGACAAGGGAGCTAATGGCATCTCCCCTTACTGTTGAATGTTTCAAGTATGTAGGATGCTTTGATTTTTGTGAGAAGGTACAACAGGTACAAAACCACCCTGAACTGACCAAACTTTTCATCATTAACTTGCATGAAAAACAAGTTAACCTTGTAGGGGTCACCTTTGAGCTGTCTTGAGATGCTATTGCCAATGCCACTAGGATACCAAGTGTAGGGGAGAAATGGTTCAAGCAAGACAATATAGAGATGAGCTACTTTGAACCCTACCTAAAGCCTAGATACAAAGACCACAATAAATCCATTTTTCCTTTCTCACATTTTCTTGATAGATATGTACCTATGATGAGAATCATTATGAAGTATTTTACATGTGAAGGAAGATTCTCCCGCATTTACTCCTATCATATAAGGCTACTCATGCACTTTACTAGGGTGAGGATGCTGCACCTACCCTATTGCCTCTACAGAATAATTGACAAAATTTCCTATATTGTACAAAAGAGAGACTATCCTTAGCAAATGCAAAGCATCATTCACCACTCTCTTATTAAAATGGTTGTTATGCATCAATTTTAGTAGAAGGGTATTCCTTGGGAAGCCTTCATTGCCAATGAGGTGTTTACTTCTCCACAAGCCCAACAAGAGCAAGATTCCCCTTCATCTTATCATCCTCCCATTCCTCCATCCACTCACATTCCCTCACCTCATGGTGACTCTTCCATCTCACCATCCATTCATAGTCCTTCACATCATGATGAGCTTCCTCCTTCATCACCTTTACATAATCCCGCACCATCATCTTATGGTACTAGTGCCTCAAAAAATGAAGAAAGTAATGAGGAAGAAAATAGTAAGGGAGATGACAATGAGGAGTCAAGCAATGAGGCAGAGAGCAGTGAGGAAAAGAGCAGTGAAGAAAAGAGAAATGAGGGCAGTGAGGCACATATTAGTGAGAATGATGGCAATGAAGCAGAAATCAATGAGGATGATGATAATGGGTCAAAGAGCCATGAAAGCAGCGACGGTACCAAAGATAATGACAGTCATGATGGCAACAATGATGGCAGTAAAACAAGTGGCACAAAGATGGTGAAAATTGAACCTTTTCCTTTGACGTACCAGAGGGGAAATAGGAATGTGTTTGCTACCCTTAAGAGGCAAGGGGTCATGCCTTCTACATCAACCAAGAAGCTTGATAAAGGTACGGAAAAGGTCATTAATGAACAAGAAGAGGACAAACATGAGACTGAACAAGAGTTTCAACTTATTCATGTTGACAATGATGATGAAAATGAGCAAAGGATCACTAACATGTTGCTTAAAAGAAAATATGCTCAGATCAAGGACCTACAAACAAATCTATGTAGGGCTAAGAATGTAATCCACTATTTTGAGGTTGAAAACAAGCAGCTGGAGGCACAAAAGGCTATCTATGATATCATAGCTATCAAAGCTTGGAAAGAGGCTGCAAAGACAAAGGCAAAGCTAGATGAGGTCTTGGGCGCTAATGATGACACTGAAGAAGAGGAAGAACAACTTCCTAGGAGGAGGCCAAGGACAATTGGTTTGAAGAAATCTTTAGCCAAGGAGAAGGAGCAAGAGACAACATTGGTAGAGAAGCTCACTCCAAGTGAGCTGTTTGCCATGGAAATAGAATATGATCGGGAAAATTGGCTAGAGAGGGAAAATGTGTACTTAGAGGGTCAGTTGGAGAATACCAAGAGGGACCATGACCTCCAAAAGAAGATGGCAAGGCATTATGCCTTAAGAAAAAATATTGCAAGGGCCAAGCTCAAAAGAGCCCTTGCAAAGATTTAAGCCCTAAAGGAGGAAAAAGGAAAAGAAAATCTTGAAATCCTTGCTGATGCATCCCTACAAGCATCCCAGACATGATCAGTAAGGCAAATCCCAATTTTGAAAGCTTTTTGAAAATTTTTAAGTTTTTGGAAATTTTGACTGTTTTGGAGGGCCAAGTGCACAACACCACTAGTGATGCACTATTTTTTGGGGCATCCATTGGAGGAAAAATTGAGATTTTAAAAATCCTTATGCCAAGGACATCACCCTCACGAAATTTCAGATAATTTGGAGCAGAACTGGTACTTCAAAAGTGCCAAAAACATGCAAACAATCAACTTTCTGCCCTATTTTCAAAGCTGGTGCTGCGCCCTGAGTAATATTGGGAGAACGAGTTTTTGAGAAGGTAAATTGAGTCCAATCAGGAAAATAAATCCAGTTTTGGAAATTAGACAGGACAAGATTTCCAATGAGCTATCATGGAGCTGATTTGGACACCGGGAAGGCCTCCACAACTCAGCTACAAAACAAGATATTTTCCCAGTGTTGGCACTGCGCCCTTGCCAGAAAGTCAACAAAATACACTCAAAGTTAATGAAAAATATATTTTGAGGGTTTTTGAGGCAAATCACTCCAGAGTTAGCTTTGAATTTATGTTAGAAGTTATTTTGCATTTATCGAGTTAGGATATTTTGTGCCTTGGGCCTTGCATGGACTCTTTGGACAAAAATGGCATTTATGATATAATTAATGATATTTTGGAGACCTAGATAGGGTTTTGTTCCTCCTTTGAAAGTTAAATACTGCATGGAGGCCTCATTATTTTTGTTGGTTTATTGTTAAACTCAATACATAGACTTGGATTTGAGGAGAAATTGGCTTTGGAGTGTTATGAATGCTTTGATTTGGATGACAATGGAGAAAGCAAACTTGCAGGATTCATGAGCATGGCTAATGGTGATGTATTTCTAAATTAGTGCTTCTTTTCTTATGTTTTTCATTTTTTTTCATCTTTCTCATGCATTAGAACACAAAGTTTAGGTTGATAAATGTTGTTTAGAGGCACCTTAGCTCTGTTTGCTTTTTATTGCTTGTATGTTTTCCTCTGCTAGGTCAGTTTAGAGAATTCTTAGTTGCTCTCTAATCCCACTCAGCTTGTTTACCTCAAGAATGATTTAATGGAGTCCATGTAAAAGAAGTTTATGGTTAGACCTGCCTTTGGTATGACTTAAAACATTTTTTTTGAGGCCTTTTCTTTGAATTATTGCTAAATATGGTTTGATTGAAGAGGTTTATGTTTTCCCCTGCCCTTTTGTCCATCTTGAATGGTTTCTTTGAAGTTATTTTAGTATGATTAAGGAATTTTAGGAGTTCCCTTCTCTTTGATCATTAATATATGTGATCTTGAATGTTTTATTTACTTGAAGGTGTAATATTCCCAATTAGCCTAAGATAATGGGAATATACAATTTTGACTCAATATTTTGTTTCATGAATAAAAATGTAAAGGAGGATCAATAAAACTCCTAATCAGAAAAATAAATCAATGCCACATGTGAACATGGACAAATTTGGGCTATTTACATAAGCACACGTAGGTTTGAAAGAGACTGGGGCACTTGACCAACTCAACCAGGACCAAATCAACAACACTGTCTAGATATAGTGAATCTCCTAGAGGCACAACGCAATTTTAGTTGGAGGCTTCTCATGTGAATGCAGTTAAATCATTGAGATGGTTTAGGGTTTTACAAGAATTTCATCCTATAAGAGGAAGAGGGGGACAACATAAGAAGGTTGTTTATTGTGTATATTTCTGAATATATTGTCTGTTTAGACATATATCATTCTCTGCTGTTTAACCGAGGATAGTGTTGTTTAGCACTTGGGTGTTCCTGTTCGGGAATCCCACCTCTTCCATTGAGGAGCTCTTGGGAGAGTCTTGCTGATCTCATCCACTATCAGGCATTTGGCCAAGCTCATCTTCCAACTACAACACAAATCCTATTGAGGGTTTGATTGTCCTTGCAAGCTGCATCAAGTGGAGGCTATATATTCTTAGATTTAGGCTATTCTAGGGCCTCTTTTCACTGGGAAAGTCTTCTATCCCATTGGAAAGAGAGTTATGAACCTTTGGAGTTGATATTTTAGATCTTGGCATCATGCTAACCCAGTGCTTCAACCTACAACGTAGTTTCCCTTCTAGGACTGCGTTATTTGCAAGAAGGAAGCGACAGGGTGTTTTGACACACTTTGAGGAGAGATCTATGGTGCTGGGGTTTTTCCCTTCACTATGGTGATCCATGGATTAGATTGCTGATCCATGTTCTGTATAGATCTGATCTGTTTCTATTGCAAACATCTTCAAAATTTTCTGAATACTACTACAGGTCTGCTACTTTAGATCTCAGATCTACTCTCTGTGTTGCGTGATTTGATCAAAACCCCGAGGGGATCTTGTAAAGGAGCCTTTCTAGTGTACAGATCTAAAATAGATTTGATATTTTGTACACAGATCTGCTCTAGATATGGAGTGTAATATACAACTGTTGCAGCTCTTACAATAATGTTGTAAATCTATTTGTAGTCAATACATGTGTTGCAACCCTCTTTCTTGAGGAATTTCTTCTATTCTTGTCTTCTACATTATGTTGTATACTATAAGGGAATCATTATGGCTCTGATTTATTATTGTATATATAAAATTTGATCCCTCTTATTGGTCTCCTACTCATGCTCTCAAAAACTACATTATTTTCCTGTAGTACTGTTGCATATTGCTGCAGCCCCCTTCTTGGGTGTTTTTCAACTATACTAGGTGTGGGAGGTTTTTTTACCTCACCTAGTTTGATTTGTTTTTGCTCCCATTTTGGATTTAGATGCTAGATCTCCAGATCTAAGGGATCCAAGGGCTGCAAACTCATTTCAGTGCACATTCTTCTAGAAAGTGCGTTATTCCAGCAGGTATCACTGAGTGTTCCCATTTGGGGATATTACAGTGGTATCAGAGCTTCTTTCTTGGCACAAATTGTACTTTCATTGAAGAGCCAAAGCCAATATGACCTCAGAAGAATATGAGCCTCTCATTGACAGAGAAAAGAGGTATCTGAATAGAAGACAGAAGAAATTTTATTACACCAATGATGATCAAGATAAGGGTAAAGCCCCTGAAACTAGAAGTGATAAAGAAGGAGAAGAGTTTGCAAGAAATATTTTGGTAGCCATGCAAGATATTTCTAGAGAGATCAAAGAGATGAGACTAGAAAGGCTTAGGGAATCTCCTAGGAGGTTTCATCCTGGTGAAAGCTCTCGCATGTCTCACCACTGGAATGATCAACCAGTGAACCTGTCACAAGCTCCACAACGCTCTACTATGCCTACTTTCTTGGCTGTGGAGAATGAAGGACCTCATGAGAAAGCATCCCTCGAAGACTATTTTGAAGAGTATGAGTCCTAGAATCAAAGATTCAAGGACCACCTGAGTTTTCAAGAGTTTTGTCACCTCAAGGACAAAAGAAGACCAAGGCATCAATATAGAGATGGTGGATTCACTTAGAATCATGATCAACATGACTCTATGGGCAGATTATTTTTACCCAAGTTTGATGGGTCATCCACTAGTTCTACCAAAGCATGGGTAGAAAAGCTAGATATATATTTTCAGTTGAACAAAGTCCTTGAGATGGAAGCTATCAAGATTGCAACACTGCACTTTGAAGGTGAAGCACACAACTGGTGGTTCCATGGGTTGTCTACAATGGGCCATGCCAATGTGACTGCCCATTCTGATTTTACTAGAAGACTGGTGGAGATATTTGATAGAAAGGATCCAGAAGCACCTTTCATGAGCCTTGAAAAGTTGAAGTAGTCAGGTAATGCAGAATCTTATATCTCTGAGTTCTTGAGATTATCTGTTATGGTTCCTCATATGTCTGCAGCAAGGAGGGTGTGCATGTTCATCGATGGCTTGGATGAACCTCTGCACGGGTTGGTTAAATCTACCAAGCCCATTACATTTCATGATGACATTGATAGGGCTAGAGACCTTCAATATGCCTTGCCAAAAGCAAAGGAAAACTTTCAGAACAAGCCCTCTTACCTTTCTAAAGGGAACGATGATAAAGCTGCTCCTTCCAAGGAGAGTTAATTCAAGAAGCCTCTTGATATTGAAGTCCAGAGGGATCTAAGGAATAAGAGGCTATGTTTCACTTGCCAAGAGTCATGGGCACCTGGACATAGATGTGCTGCTGGAAAAGCACACTACATAGAAGTCTTCTCAGATTTTGAGGAGGAAGAAGAAGATGATGAACCAAGGAAAGGTCATAGCGCTGGCAATGTTGAGGGAGATCCAACACCATCAGGAGATGGGAGTGGAGCTTTTGCTCCTATTGGAGGAACTCTTTCATATCTAAGGGGAGTACCTAAGCACCTGGCCTTAAGAGTTCATGGTTCAATCATGAATCAGAGGGTATCTGTTCTTATTGACAGTGGGGTCACCCACAGCTTTATTGATGCTCATCTTGTGCGAAGGAGGGCCATACTCACTGATAATTTTGAAGGATTCTCTGTTTTGGTCCCAGGAGATAGAACAATGCAATGCATGCATTATGTCCCATCACTTTCAGTCACCATGCGATCCTACACTTTGGTGGATCAATTATTTGTAGTTGACATACCAGACACCAATATTATTTTGGGTGTTCAATGGCTGATTACATTGGGGAAAGTCACCACTGATTGGGAGGCTTTGCAAATGGAATGGGTGGACAAGAAGAGTGGTGCACCTCAAATGATCAGAGGCATGCATTCTTACCCCTCACATCATACTTCCACACAAAAAACATAGATGGATTTGCACAGTGGAAGCAAGGACCTCACTGTCCCTTCTCATGTTCATGAGATTCTTGCAAGGGACACTCTCATCTAGTGGAAAACCACCTAGGAGGCCACCTGATTCAGTTTTAGTGGGAGATAGCTCACTAATTGATCCTCCAAAATCAGATCCAAGAGGGAGGGGAGAATTAGGAGACATAGCTACAACACTGGAAGGCTTGGGAAAGCATAATAAGGAGGGAGATTTTCCTCTCTCATCATCCTCACCATCCTTCATTCCTGATTCTGTGTTGTTGGAGGAGGAAAAGGGAAGGTATGTCCTTCCTACTTGTACCTTCGGCATAAGAAGTGTCAAAGAAGAGATCAGAAACATGGCAGAAATTCCTATTGATGCATCATCAACACTATCTTTGTTGGGGAGTTTATATCTATATTGGAAATCCCAACGGTTGGTGGATTATTCCAAAGATCTCTACACTTGTATGATGCTTGATGACCAGCTGCATGGAAGGGGCTATCTAGTCCATGAGGGAGTCATCTATCATCATGATATTATCTTCTTACCTAGAGCCTCCAAGCTCAAGGAGAATATTCTACAAAGGGCCTTCAGAGAGTTCTGTTTCAGCCCTACCTATTCTATGAAGATCTACAACACTATCATGAGATGCTTTGAATGTGAAGGCTTTTGAGGAGAGATACATCAACATTTTCTAGAATGCAAGATCTATGTGGATTTGGGGTAGCCAAAGGACTCTATGCAAGAATCATTTCAGTCATTTCTCCCTTCTCTTGAAAGGGGAGAAAAATGTGTGCACAATTCCATGTATAGAGGGAAAATTGATGGTGAAAAATTTGATCATGTAATACAAGCTTCATTTTCTGATTTGACACATTATTTCACCATATTTTTACAGGCCAGGACTCCCAAGAGGAGTGTTGTATCTTTTAAATCTCATGGAAAACATTGGGCCACTGCAATTTCTGAATTTGGCCACTCCCCTGTTGTGCAAAGGGAGATTCTTTTTCATGATGGGTGCTTACCAAAGGCACCAAACATATCTCACATTTTCAGCCATGGTGAGATAATTTGTGCAGCAAGGAAGTGGTAGGGAAACCACTTACCATACCTTGATATAATGTACGCAGGAGATGCACTGCGCTGGCACCATATGTCGGACTATGACCCACCTCCTCATGCTCAAACTTTTGTTTGTGTATATGTAATAATGCTTCCATACTTGGATGATATAGTTGTACTTTTCATGGGATTGTATGGAGGGAGGATGGGAAGTTTGTATGTACCACATGGGTTGGAAAATCTCTATGTACCTTATGCTACATGCTTTAGAGAGAGTATTGGACCCACCATGTCTGTTTCTGTTGAGTTCTTGACTCCTTGTGGGATGGATTTTATGTATCTCATGATGAATTTGGAGAGACAGTTCATGGAGGCTTGGATTGGTGAACACTTAGCTTATGATGAAAGCTTGATCTTTGATGGTGTCACCAATGAAGAAGGAGGAGTGTTGAAACACTCACCCTATCAGTTGCTTGAGGACAAGCAACATTTTGGAGGGGAGGACTGTAATATTCCCAATTAGCCCAAGCTAATTGGAATATAAAATTTTGTCTCAATATTTTGTTTCATGAATACAAATGTAAAGGAGGATCAATAAAAATTTTAATCAACAAAATAAATCAATGCCACATGTGAACATGGACAAACCTGGGCTATTTACATAAGCACACTTAGTTGTGAAAGAGACTGGGGCACTTGACCAAGTCAACCAGGACCAAATCAACAACGCTGTCTAGATACAGTGAATCTCCTAGAGGCACAACACAATTTTAGTTGGAGGCTTCTCATGTGAATGCAGATAATTCATTGAGATGGTTTAGGGTTTGACAAGACTTTCATCCTATAAGAGGAAGAGGAGGAAAACAAAAGAAGGTTGTTGATTGTGTATATTTCTGAATATATTGTCTGTTTAGACATATATCATTCTCTGTTGTTTAGCCGAGGATAGTGCTGTTTAGCACTTGGGTGTTCCTGTTCAGGAATCCCACCTCTTCCATTGAGGAGCTCTTGGGAGAATCTTGCTGATATCATCTACTATCAGGCATTTTTCCAAGCTCATCTTCCAACTACAACACAGATCCTGTTCAGGGTTTGGTTGTCCTTGCAATCTGCAGCAAGTGGAGGCTAGATCTTCTTAGATCTAAGCTATTCTAGGGCCTCTTTTCACTGGAAAAGTCTTCTATCCCATTGGAAAGAGAGTTATAAACATTTGGAGCTGATATTTCAGATCTTGGCATCAGGCCAACCCAGTGCTTTAACCTACAACGCAGTTTCCCTTCCAGGACTGTGTTATTTGCAAGAAGGAAGCTGCAGGGTTTTTTGACACACTTTGAGGAGAGATCTCTGGTGCTGGGATTTTTCCCTTCACTATGGTGATCCATGGATTAGATTGATGATCCATGTTCTGTACAGATCTAATCTGCTTCTATTGTAAACATCTTCAGAAGTTTCTGAATACTACTACAGATCTGCTACTTTAGATCTCAGATCTACTCTCTGTGTTGCATGATTTGATCAAAACCCCAAGGGGATATTGTAAAGGAGCCTTTCTAGTGTACAGATCTAAAATAGATCTGATATTTTTTACATAGATCTGCTCTAGATCTGGAGTGTAATATACAACTGCTGCAGCTCTTATAGTAACACTGTCAAGCTATTTGCAGTCAATACATGTGTTGCAACCCTCTTTCTTGAGGAATTTCTTTTATTCTTGTCTTATACATCATGTTGTATACTGTAAGGGCATCATTATGGATATTATTTATTACTGTATATATAAAATTTGATCCCTCTTATTGGTCTCGTGCTCATGCTCTAAAAAATTGCATTATTTTCCTGCAGTATTGTTGCATATTGCTGCAGCCCCCTTCTTGGGGTGTTTTTCAGCTATACTAGGTGTGGGAGGTCTAATTACCTCACCTAGTTTGATTTTTTTTTGGTCCCCTTTTGGATTTAGATGCTAGATCTCCAGATCAAAGGGATCCAAGGACTACAAACTCATTTTAGTGCACATACTTCTAGAAAGTGCATTATTTCAACAGGTATTGCTGAGTGTTCCCATTTGGGAATATTACAGAAGGTGAAATCACTAGAGAATTTACAAGTTTGTTGCTCTCTATGGTTTGCTGGACTGTTGTCTAAATGTTTATTTTCTAGGGTTTGGTCAAAGAAGCTTGTGGTATGCCCTGTCTTTGGTTGTTTATTTATGCATAATGTTCTTAAAGACTTTTCTTGTTATAGTACATGTTAAAGGATTCTTGACTGCCCTTTAAACCTACTAATCTCACAATTGATTGTTCACTCCACTCACATAAGCCTTGAAGATCCATTTGGCTTTGTTACACTTGCGCTCCGAAATACCTTTGACCTATTGTTTTACTTTTCAAGACCTTTTGCAGACTCCATAGCCCAATGGTCTAAACCTCTCTTACTCTATCTATTTTGCTTGACAGCCAATCCAAACAAAAAAAAGAAACAAACATACCCTAATCACTATAACTAGCCTAAAATCAAAACCCTAAATTCAATCAAGTTACATCTTATACACATTTATAGAGAGAGCCCTCTCTAAGTCCAGGAAGGCTAGGTCCTAGGATTCCAAAGACTAGTTTGATGTTACCCCTGTAAATTTAGTCTTGCCAATCTAACAAATTACGGGGACCTAACAAATCCATCTAGATCCAACCACTGATTTTCCGACTAGTCTTGGGGCAATCTCACATGCACTGTTATTGAAAATGGAGTCATACTCCTCCACCATTGCATCAACCCAAATTGGCTGCTGCACTGCCTCCTAAAAGGAAGATGGTTTAGTCACAATACATTTTCTCATAACAACCATGTATCTAGTAAAAACCATAAAAGGGATGCATAAAATATTCAAAAGGTAGTTCCAATATGCCCTTGTTCTTGGAAGCTTTGTTCTGTCATTGCCTGATATTCCCAAAGACGCTGCAAAGACAAAGGTAAAAGCAGTCTGGAGACTGTCTCTGTCTGCGCTGTGAAGTAGGGGCTCCTACTTTCTTTGCAGCATAAAGTCTCAATCTATCAGCTTCCGTGGTGCGCCTTCTACCATTTCTGATGGGTGGCTTTACATGAGTGTTTTATACCACTCCATGATCCTTCGCATGTGGCTGATCCACATCTTGAGGCTCATCCTTAGGAACCAAAAGTTTCTCCTCTGCATGCAAATCCAACTCCCTCTCAAGCGACAATCGCATGGCTTTATCCTCATCAAATTTTATATCCTGGCGCACAATAGTCATTCTACTATTAGGAAAATACACCCAATAGTTGTGGGGAGTTTCAGTGTACCCCACAAAAATCCCAATCTAAGTTGTTGGTTCCAATTTTTTCCTGCCATCTTTGGTCACATGCACATTAACATTTGAGCCAAAAATCTTAAAATGTGAAACATCAGGTTTCTTACCAGTGAAAGCCTCTTCTGGTGTACTCATGCCAAGTATCCTATGAGGACAACGGTTTTGCACAAATATTGCAATGTTGCATGCCTCCGCTCATAGATGCATCAGTAGGCCCTGATCATGCAACATCACTCTTGGTACACCCATAACCGTTCTATTCTTTCTTTCAGTGACCCCATTCTGCTATGGGTTATGAGGCACTATCAGTTCTCTTCAATTCCTTCTTTGCTGCAGAATTTCTTGAATTCGTTAGAGATGTACCCACCACCATTATCGCTCCTAAGAGCCTTCACTTGCTTCCTGGTTTCTTTCTCCACTAGTGCTTTAAACTCAAGAAACTTTGAGAATGTCTGATCTTTCTTCTGCATGAAGTAGATCGAGCACTTACGAGAAAATTCATCAACAAATATCACATAGTACTTATGCTTTGCTTTCAAATCAATAGAGAATGGCCCACACACGTCTGTGTGAACTCTCTCAAGGATCCTCGAGGCTCAGTTCTCCTTCTCATGAAAGGTGGCCTTTACATATTTTCCCATATTACATCCCTTGCATGTGTCTGAATATGAAAGTGTACCATTGGGAAGACCCATAGAAATATGCCGCATGACTTTCAAGGCTCCGTGGCGAAGATGGCCCAATCTCCTATGCTTTAACTCGCCCTAATCCCAGCTCACTACTTTGTCCACCTTTCCCATCAATGCTACACAACCATCTACATCTATCTTGTAGAGATTCTTAACTCGAATTCCAATCTTCTTGGCTTGTCCTATTTTTTTGTGTTGTAGGAAATATTTTCCTTCACTAAAAACAACATCATAGCCTCTATCCTACAACATTGCAACTGAGACTAAATTTTTATTCAAACCTGGTACATGAATTACATATTTTAATTAAAAGAGTTTACCTGACTGTCTCTGGAAGGTAATGCTACCAATCTCGGTAACACTGTACCGCTCGTCATCACCCATTTCTATATGCATTTGGAGATCCTTCTCCTCCAAGCTATTGAAAATTTCCTTGTCTCCTGTCATGTGAAAGGATGCACCACTATCCAAAAAACACACAGATCCCAATGCAATTGGCACCATGCATGCGATCAATGAGAAGTGAAGCTCAAATTGCGAGGCCAAAGCCTCACCAACTACAGATCCTGAAGCCTTCTTGTTCTTCTTATTTTGTGGAAAGTTAGTAGCATAATTCCCATTTTCGTGACAACGAAAACACTTCACCCTAGACATGTCTTGCTTCTTGCCATATTTGGACTCAGATTTGGAATGGAATTTCTTCCCATTCCATTTCTTTGCCTTGGCAGCGAAATCATAATCTTCTTCATCTTCATTCTTAGATGAATATCCATCTTTGGCATTCCATCTGAAATCCTCCTGCACCAAATCCGACCACAGTCATTCCCAATCTCGTAGATTTTCCCTTCCATTGACAGAGTCTTGATAAATATGCCAACTCTTGGGAAGTCCTAGGAGAGGTAGACTCACCAAATCATCATTAGCGATAGTAATTCCAAGGTTCCCTAGTTCATCCCGAAATTGGACAAAATTTGTTAAATATTTTGGCATGGAGTCGCCTTTCTTCATCTTGATCTTCCTGAGTTTATCTTTCAGTGCCAATTTTGTATGGTCACTATTGCTATGAAATAGATCTGTCAAAGATTTCCACATAGCATATGGTGTCTATTTTCCATGGAGGCTTGAGACAATGTGGTCTCGTACTCCCTCCAGTAGGATCCTCCTCGCCTTTTCCACTTTCTTTTGCCATGCATCAACATTTGCAGCATCTGTCACAACAAGTTTAGGAACATCATTTTCAGTGAATTCCTTCAAGCCATTGTCTTCGAGTACTGCCTCCATCCTATCCTTCCAATAAATATAGTTACAACTGCCCTCAAGTGCATACTCCAATATCAAGCCATTTAAATCCATTTCGATCTTGAATCAGTTGTAGCACCAAGAAAGTCTTTGTGCAAATTCAAATTCTATTCAGTCACCAACTCAACTCCTCCTTCACTATTGTGATTTCCTGTGCTCCGATACCATGTATAAATTATACAAAAAATATGTATATCATGGATTCAATATAATCTAACATTGTGCTAAAGATAGATACTGATTCACTTCTACAAATCAATTGTGGAATTAAAAACACAATTGCCAATCACATGAAGCAAAGAAGAATCAATCAAACCACAACACAGATAATTTCCCAGGGAAATATTTCCGCTCAAAACCCCACTATATTCTATTGTATATTAAACATGGATACATGAAACAATTACATACAAATATTCTCACAAGAGTCCTTCTGTACTCATCTAACTGTCTCACACTATCCTAGATAAAATTGACCAATACTTAGTCAATTTTCTTCCTCTTGACAAACTTCTTTTCTTGTGCAATTCATTTGGAATGAAATCCCTATTCCATAGGAATTTTGGCCTTCCTTGACTGCGTAAGGATCATGGGAAATCCAATGGGTGTTTGGTTGCATGGGTGCAACCCAATAATCCTACAATTGATAGTCAACTTCCGTTTCACCTAGATCTCAACTGGGTCTCCATTGGAACTGACATGCATGCAAATAATAATAGTAAATCCTCAGTTGCATGTAATATTACTGATTGTGAATTAAATAATATTTAATTCACTTGATCTCTCACTAGTGTATCAAACAGTTACAACTGTCACAACTGATTTTAACTCACTTAACTGAATTAAACTGATTACAACCTGCATTAACTAATGCACCACTGCACTTTGAACTCTGTTACATCTAGAATTACTCTGCATGCCTCACCAACTACCCTCAACTCGAAATTCATGATCTAACTGAGTTTATCACACTCAATTAACTATTACAAGTTATTTTGAGATTATATTACATTTGATTGTCCATCTTAATTAAGGGATAACTAAAATAGACATGCGCCAAATTTAGCCCACACTAGTGTAGGTTCTGCTAAGACTTGTGGTCCCACACTAGTGTAGGTGCTGCTTGGACCTCCTGGTCCCACACTGGTGTAGGTGCTCAAATTTCTTGTTGAACTTCAACAACCTTATTGTTTTAGCCTTCTCCATGATTCTTGGACATTTAGCAGATTTATTCCTAGACAAGGAATAGAGGTAGACAAGTGATTAGTACATAATATAATCAAAATATTAAACAAGTACATGAAGACAAATAGAGGGAGTGAGATACTTACCTTGAGGTGTTGACGTGGGCTCCCTCCCAAGCTTGAGGGAAAACCTAAAACTTATAAAACAAAGAAATATATTTCCAAGAATATTTTAAACCTATACTACATAAAATATACAAATGAAACATAATATGGAAGGGGATTAGTAGTGCAAGTCTCTTAGTTCTTCTTCAGTCATTTATTTCTTTGGGGATGATGTTTCTTCAAACATGTTTGCTCTATTTTCTTGTTCCTAGGGTTTTCAGGAAAACCACTTCTATAGTGTCGCTTATTGTGACAATGATAACACTCGATCTTGGACATGTCTACCTTCTTCTTTGGCCCTTTCTTCTTGAATCTTCATTTATGATGAGAAACATAAGAATTTGATACTTCTTCATTGTTGGTTACCATGGAGACCTTTAAATATTCTTGAATGCATGCTATCCATATCTCTTGAAAGGTGGGTGTTTCTTTCCAATTGTTGAGGGATGAGGAAAAGGAACTCCAAGAAGATGGTAGTCCCAGAATGACTGCAATTACTAGTTCTTTATCTGGCACTATTTCATCAATGGCAAGGAGCTCATCCCTTATCCTTTCTATTTTTACAAATAAAGATGAAAAAATTTCCCCTTTTTTCATATGAACAATTCTCAAATAATTCTTTAGGTTTTCCACCTTTCCAATTTTCTTGATAGTGAATAGTTTTGACAAAGGCTTATACATTTCTCGAACACGATAAATATTTGCTATGAATGGGAAAATCTTGTCCTTTATGCCTTCAACAATCAAAACCATAACTACCAATTCCAATTCTTTGTACTTTACCTTATCAACATCACTTGACTCTTCTGTAGGACTTTTCATTTTTCCTCTGTCTAAATCCAAGACCTTGTTATTTTCAAGGATGATGTCAATCCTCTTCTTCCAATACCTATAATTTGAAGCTCCTTCAAGCTTTTTTTATCCTTTGATAGTGTTAGAAATTTTCTTGAAGATAATTAAGAATTATTTATTCTAGTGAACTCCTTCCTCGATCAAGTCCTTGAGACTTCATTTTTCTTCTTCTTTCACCAAAGCTTTGAAATCATGTTAGAGAATCATAAAGGTAGAAAGATCCTCTTGTTATTGATAATTTACTTGTTATCTTATTTAGTTATTATTGTGTTCTTCTTATCCTTTTTCTTATTTTTTCATCACGAAAAAAATAAATAAATACACATAGATCAAGGACACCATATGTAGGCTAACAGTCAGGGAAAAACCCCCCTCGAGGGGCAAAACCAGTGAAGATAATTCTTCCTTTCAATAGTGATTCTTGAGACTTTAGACCTTGACCCGGACTTTCCACACCAAGTAAACCTTCCTTTTGATCCTTCCTGAATCTGGAAACAACAATAACACTGGAAATTCAACCTTGCTTCTTGAGACTTCAATCTTGAGGTAGAGGCTTCGATCTAGCTTCCAAGACTTCGCTTTATGCCCAATACAACTTCTCCAAGCTACATCATCCAATAGAATCACCTTCTACTTCTCCTTCACATAGCAGAAACAACCTGACAACAACTGGTGCAACAACTGCAGCGAAAAAAACCTTGAGAAATTTGATCTCCCAAACTATAGCTCGGAATGCAGTGAGAGTAGTGCCAAAATTTTTATTTTCTTCAACTCTATAAGTGTGCCAAAACTGAACCCAGAAAGTCCCTCTCCAATATTTTTCAATTTCTCCTTGTAGCAGTTTCCAGATCGAATTTCTGTGTTGCAGATTGTTGTCTCCAAGTGAGTTGGATGCCACTCTATATATAGGCTTATGATGGGTTCAAATTCCTTGAGTTGAGGCCGGATTGATCACCTTTAGGCCGACTTGGTGTGGAGGCTTAATAAATTATATTTTACTCAATACTTGACCTAATTGTATGATTAAAAAGCCCAACGTGGATCGATTTAAAATTGCAATAAACTGATAGACTTAGAATAAGACCTAGAAGTCCACAATAGGAACTTTGACCTAAAATAAATATGATCCAAGCATGAAACCCATGATTTAATAAGTCATTCAATATTAATATAAATTTCTTTTCTTTATTCTTTTGACAATTACAATAAGTATCAGACTCAAGTACAATTTATGAAGACTGAAACTAGTTACATTCTTCAACATAAAGGAGAGATTATGGTGGGAGAACCCTTAGTTTCTCTCTATCCACCACAACTCACCACTAAAATGAGTGGTGATCTAGGGTGGATAGGAAGTAGAAAATGGTGCCCCCCTCACATGATCTACTTCTTTAAAAAAAAGGTGTTGCAGATTTAGGTTGTGAAAGGGATGAGGGGTAGTGGTATTTTTTTTTGGTAAGGGTGGGGGCCGGTGGGATTCCATGAATCACCTCCCCAAAAAAATTCCATGGAATTAACCCCTAAAATGTTGGGATTTCACCCCAAATTAAAATCCATCTCCATTTCTCTATCCTCCCATCACATTGCCTCTTTTTCAAAATGGCCCCAAATGTTCAGGTCGAGAAAAAGTATAGAAAAAATGCTAAGATGGAGAATTATACTTTGAGCTAGTGGCATAGGTGTGTGGCCACTAATATCCACATAGATAAGTCCTCCCCCCTTAGGAAGCAATGATATTCATTGCATTGAGGGCCCTCATCATATCATGGGGTAATTTTTGTTGAACTTGGCATTGGGTGAGCCACTTGCCTTGGTGTAGGAGCTACTTTTCTTTTAAAAATAAATAAATCTAGATACTCTATTATCGAGTTCCCTTAACTTGTGTTTCCATGATCTGATCAATGGTTTCTTGTTCCATATAGTCATTTTTGAGCTCTATCAGTGTCAACTACTCTACTATCTCTGATTTTTCCAATAATGGTGGAAATTATTGTCGAAGGAGGTCCACATGGAACACCAGGTGTAATCCAAGGAAGGGGGTAATACTTAGCCCAAAATAATTTTCACCCATAGTTACCTTGGTGATGGTGTAAGATGCATAACAAATTGTATGGATATTTCGATGGGGTCCTGTAAGGAATTATTTTTGTAAATGCAACCAAGCCTTATCTCCCACTTAGAATTTGTGTGGCACTCAATGTTTATCATGACGTTACTTGTACTTAGTGTTGTATTTTTGTAAAATATCACAAAATTTTTGACAAATGTTTTTGATCCATTCAATGGATTTAGTGGCTTTGCTGGCCTCAAAGTGAGCATGGGAGGACTCCGCCTGTGTGGACGCAAGGGGTAAGATTTACATCAATATGACCCAATGGTTGAAATCCTAGGCCCACCTAAAAAGGTTTGTGGCTAGTCGAGTAATGGAGGGATCTATTGTATCTGTGCTAAATACATGGGATACTTTATTTTCACGTGTGTGGATGCTTGGATTTGTACATGAAAAATAGATGCATGATCATCCTATTGATGACCTCTTTTTTTCCATTAGTTTGGGGGTGGAAGACAATGGATTTGGTGAGCTTAGTGTCAAATAGTGCCAAATGTTTGACTAGAAAATGCTTAGGAAACTACTACCTTGATATAATATTATGGTTTATGGTATCTTAAAATGTACCCACACCTGTTCAAAGAATACGGCTCGAAAATGGCCTTTACTATGACATTCTTCTTGCAGGTTGTGAGAATGCCCATCTTAGAAAATGATTTAAAAACCACAAAGACAAGAATTTTCATGATTGGTTGAATGAATAGTAGACATGTAGTTCATCAATATGGATTTACATAACTTGTCGGGAGTAGGAAAAGAGGTGTACATGCCTTGATTCTTAATAGATAGTTTGGTAATGACATAGGGAGTGCAGGATTTGATATACTTGCTGATAAACTGTTGAAGTTTCGGTCAATATAAATATTTTGTAGCATGACCACTATATTTTCGATGCTAAAGTGTATTTCCATCTAACTGTAGTGAGCTTTCAAAATTAAATTTGCACACTCGCTCGAGAGAGCATAAAGACGACCTAGATGGCATAATAGTACATACTAAATATGGAAGTCAGTGACGACTATGGATATGCTTGACATCTAGTAGTTGGTAACAAAGTCGATATTACTCTCATAGAGTTGGGGGAACTCAGAGGCCTCATGTTTGCATTAGTGGAGCACCATGGTTGGCACTGCAACTAGATGTAAACTGAGGTAGTTAGTGGTGCGATTGGTGCACCTTGTCTTATATTTTATATTGATATGAAACTGCTACAAGTATGTGGACCAATTTTCATGGCAATAATTTTTCAATTTTCCTATATTTTGTATGAAATAAAAAGGCTTATGATCAATGTGGATGAATGTCTCTTTCTTGAGAATGTAATTCTTCCATTGGTGGAAAAATTGTGTAATGGAATACATCTCTTTGTCATAAATGGGGTATTTATGGATGGCATATGATAATGTATCACTATGGTAGAATATCAGATGACTGTGCTAAGTGAGGACTGCAGCCCCAACAAGGTATAAAGCATTTATCTCAATATAAAAAGGTTGTTGTAGATTAAGGAGAGAATTAGAGATGAGCACAAGTGGTGTTTTAGATCTTTGAAATATTTATGTTGTGACTGGAACTACAAAAAAATTTCTTTCCTCCACCCATGGTGACTTTTTGAGGCCCATGAAATAAGGGAAAATCCTAACTTGAACCCTAGTGCAGAGGTGCATTGGGGGTAATATTTATTGAATGCTTAATCTAATAGTGCATAGGAAGACAAGAGATGTAGTCGATCTAGATGGATTCCCATGGCCTATCAGGATTAGGTAGAGGGCTGAATAGGACTTGTTTATTAATGGATGGTTTAGAAATGGCATAGGAAATGAAGGATCTAATATACTTGCTAAAATCCTATTGAATTTTCAGCCAATAGAAATGATTTTGTAGAGTGACCATTTTATTTTACATGCTAAATTGTCCTATCATCTGAATTTGGTGAGCTTCCCAAGTCAACATTGCACAATTTCTTGATGGAATGTAGAGATGGCCTAGATGGCAGAAAAATATGTCTTGAAGATGAAAGTCGATGATGACCATGCCTGTGCTCAAGATTTGGTAGGTGGTAGAAAATCAGAATTTCTCTTATGGAGTTGGGGCCATCTTGAGGCCTCATGTGCACAAGAGTGGAGCAACATGATTAATACTGCAATTATAGGTCGACTGAAGCAGTCAGTGGTGTGATTGGTGCTCCCTGTATTATATTTGATATTGAGATGAAACTTATACAATTATGTGGAGCACTTTTTATGAAGACTGTTCTACAATTTTCCGTCTATATTCATGAATTACATAGGCTTGTGATAAGTGTCGATGGTTGTATCCTTCCTGAAAATTTAATATTTCCATTAGCAGTATGCTTGTACAATGGAATACATTTCTTTATTATAGGTGGGGTATTTACGAATGACATGTTATGATATATCACTATGGTAGGCCACTAGATGAATGTGATGTGTGATAACTATTCCCACGACATAGTCCAAAGAATATATCTCAATATCAAAAGGTTGTTGTCGATCAGGTGAGGAGAGCATCGGGGTTGAGCACATGAATGTTTTAGATCATAAAAATATTTCTGTTGTGACTGGCCCCACACAAATATTTATTTTCCATAACTCTTGTTCACTTGGCTAATGGCCCATGCAACATGGGAGAATCCCAACATGAACCTACGATAGAATTTGGATAGGGATAAGAAACTTTGAAGCCTAGTTATTGTGGTCAGGGTTGGTGAGTCACAAATGACTTGAGTCTTTGCTAGATCAACATGAACACCATGTTCCTTAACAATGTAGCCTAGGTGTTGAACCTTATTCATTTCGAAGGAACATTTTTCCAAGTTAGCATATAGCTTGTATTGCTGTATAGCATGAAGGATCTACTTATTATGTTGCAGGTTTTTTATCTAACTCTTGCTGAAGATGAGGACATACAAATATACCACCACAAAATAATTGGTGAAAGGTTGCAAGATACCATCTGTTAGCCTCATGAAAGTTGTTGGGGCATTAATAAAACAAAAATGCATGACCAACCATTCAAAAAGAAATTATTTAGATTATTAACATTCTTCCATACATTAGTTTGTTCCATTGGGACTAGTGGAAGAAATAATTTAGATCAATCTTATTGAAGTACTTAGCCCCCTTAAGTAGGTTAAGGAGGTTTTTCAATTTGGGGAATTGGGTACCGGTTCCTAAATGTGATATTGTTCAAGGCCCTGTAATCAATGTAAGTTTGTCAAGTCTCGTATATTTTTTTGCATGAGTACAATTGCAGTTTCTTATGGTGAGGAGATAAGCCAGATATGCCTTTTTTGGAACCACTCTTGGATATGGCACTTGGTTTCCTCATTTTCTAGAAGAGTGGTGATAGAATAACCCATTGGGTAGAGGTTTCCGATGGGTTAGATTGATTGAATGATTGACCTGATAGTACAAAGGTACCCCAATGGGTTAGGGAAATATGAACTTGTATTATTCCATGACCACTTGCTTATGTTGCATAGAGAGGCCCTATGTGGATGCAATGAAATTTTTCTTACTTTGAGAGAAAATCAAGAAGAAGAAAAATTTCCCAGTCTGGAATATGACCTTCATCAATTTCTTAGTAGAGATTAAATAAATGATAGTAGGTGGAGCTACCTATAATATCCTATATAGTTGTATGGCCGAAGTAGTAATAACACTTGCGAGGTATAGACTCATATACAACATGATGAATCCATAAATATGCTTGGCCAAAAATAACATCAGAAACTTCTAGGGGGAAAGTATCACACAATACATTATCTTTGAAGGGCTCGATGCTATAGGGTAGATGACATTTTTGACTGACATAAAGATATCATCCTTCGTAGAGCCACCTGATGGTGTATCGTTGAAGATGTGGTGTTTTTGATAGGTCCAATCGATTAATGACCTTTGTTGATATGAGGTTATTTTTACTTCCACTATTGACATTGAAGTTCAATGGAGCACCCATTACCCACATCCACAAGTGAAAAAGGCATTCACCTTCCTTTGATTCTTTGGGTTCACTTGGATATACCTTGGTGGTAATGATGGTGGCACTAGGTTTTTTAACAATAGTAAACTTCCCCTTATCTATATATAAGTAAAAGTAATAAACTACATTTGAATCTAAGTATTTCAACTTGGACACCAACATCCTCTTTGAGTAAAATTCATTGATTTTATGCCAAGGAAACTTATAAAACTCACACCATTTTCCTATGTCTTTCTTTTTCTTCCTAATACCCTTCTTTGTTTATGGTTTATATGGGTTTTCCTAGGGTGGTCCATGGTGGATCTGTCATTTTTTTGTGTGTTAGGGCTTCATTTTCATTGCTTCTATAATGAGGAATTTATAGATCCAAACTCTTGCTTCTTTTGTTTAAATTTATGCTCAATTTTGACAGAATATTAGTATGCCATGCCCAATGAGGAGATGTAAAAAACTCTATATCTGTACGAATGTATTTGTGTAGACCACCATGACACTCGAGCACCATATATCAATCAGATTCTTTGATACCGAGCTTAGTGCACAAGGTATGGAAGATATTTTTGAACTCTGACACTATTTGGTCCCTCTCTTGCCACAATGTGGTCCATCTCATGTATTGGTCGTCATAGCTTCCAATAGGGTAATATTGTGCCTTAATAAAATCCATGAAATAATACAAAGTGGGTACAAAAAAAACCTTTGCAAATTCCTTTGTGGCCTTTTTCTCACAACAAGTATCCCACCAATATTTTACATAGGGGATAACCTTAAGGACCACAAAGGTAACTTTTTGTATATTGGAAAATTTGTGTAAAAAAAAAAAACCTTTCTAGTAGATTTAACCATTTATCTATATCATCCACATCTATTTGGCCTTAAAATATAAGGATATTAAATATAAACTGTACCATTAAGGGGGAAGTGCCTCCATAATGGCCGCTTAATGAAGATGTGTAAGCATTTGGTACCATCGAATAATTTGGGAAAATTGTCCATTATCTCATTTCTTTGTCACATGTGGACTTCCTTGGGAAAATGATCTGTATGAGATTCTAATTAAATTGTGCTTGAGGGTTTTCAAATTACAAGTGTTTAAATTGAGTTTTTGAGAGTTTTTATGTTAATTTTTAAACACATAAAGCATGTAAATAAGCTCTAAAATATATAGAAACAACAGAAAAATGCACCATAACAATAACCAAAACATAGCAGATGATGAAGGAACTCACCCCTCCTAGGCTACGTCTCCTTGGTCCAGCTTGCAATGGCTTGGACCTCTTTCATTATGCTCAAAATGGTGATTACATACATCTACAATGCTCAAATGGCTTCAAAACCCATTCCATCAGCTTCAAAATGCCCAAAAATTCCTGTCTAACCTCTTTCTGATGCAAAATTTGTCAAAAACTGAAGAAGTTATGAGCCTCCCTAGTTTTCCTGCTAACGACACCACAATTTCCCCGAAATCCGGACCGGTCAGACAATTTCACCCCATTTTCGGCTAACGAAGCGACAATTTTCTGGAATTCTGGGTGTAATTTTTGAACCATTTAAATGCACAATGGCGCCCAAAATCCAAATTTCGAACCATAATGGGTGGTTAATTTTTTTTTTTTTAATATAAAATAACCCGGGCGGTTAACTAACCATCGACGGTTAGTCATGACGGTGTCACATGAGAGGTTGGCATGGGGGTATGGGCGGCGACTTCAAACTTGCGGTCATGGTAATCAACTAATAGAGGCATTTTCACATGGGATGTCAACCTGGAAGTCAGGGTGGCGGTTCGGGCCTCTGTGCCCCCAGTTCTCTTACAAAGGTCGTATGGAAACATTTAACTCCTCCATCAACATTGTTTAAATACGATTCAAAGCCATAGTTTTAATAAGTGACTCCTGTGACTCAATTGTATGTGGCTATGTTTGTTGGACAGAGGTCTGGTGTTTAGTCCCTTCCCTGCCCGCTCGACCCTTCAACCAATTTTTGGTGGCCTCCCGTGTTGCCACGTGGCGGCCTCCGGTTGGGCCACGTGGTAGCATGTGGTTGGCCACCTTACCAACCAATGAATGATCTGGGTGGATATTGGTGGCCACCCACCAATTCCACTTGGACCCCCACCATTGTTTCTTTCATTTTTTTCAGTTTCCTTAATTGTAGCAAAGTTTACTATTTTTAGTAGTTTTTCGGGTCGTGAACTTCTGGAGCTATTTTGAGGCCCTAAACGATGTTTTTTTAGAAAATCACCTTTAGGTAAAAATTATTCTATTACTTTATATTCACTATCAATAGTTGTGGTCCTTAGATAGACATTTCTAATGAGGTATCATGTGCATCAAACGAAGATCGTATGCCAAAGTTACGACCCCGAGAAATTGATGTACCAATTTACCCCAACAGGGCCCATAGTTTGGCGTTTCATCTCCTAGGGTTAGGATTTTTGATGTTTAGGGTTTCCCATTGTTTCTAAATAATAAATAGGCCTTCGAGACTCATTGTAACACAATTTAGAGGCCTGTAGCCGCCACATCTCTTCTCAGAGATAAGGAACCAATGCTCTAGCTAGTTTATTTCCATTATGTCTGTAAGCATATTTCAATTATGTGATATTAATGAAATGAAGTATTGTTTCTTATGCATCTATGAGTTTATGTGTATTTATATATTTTATTTCATTCTTGCATAATTCCAGATCAGTGGTATTAGATGGCTCTACTCTTTCTCGGTCCTTCTTTGCATGTCCCCAACAAGGTAGGGAAATAAGGAGTTAGGGCTCGATTTGGTTGAAACTTTGCAAGATAAGCCTCATAAACCTCGACGACTGCCCATGGGGGATGAAAAGAAAGAATATGGAGCAGGAGATCCTATCAAAATATTGCTCGAGGAGGCCCTCGAGAAACAAAGGAACGTGATGATGGATAACTTTGCCCATATTCTTCAACGACTGCCAAACGACGGTGCAGCTGCGTCCAACAGCCACTCTAGAGGTGCAAATCCTTTTAAGGTACACATAAACTTTGAAATTCCCATATTTTAGGTCGAAATAGATGCAAACATCATAGATAGATGGTTGAATCTATTAAAAGGGTATTTATTTATTCATGAATTTTCCAATCGGGAAAATATTACTTTTGTACTCCTCAAAGCCGCCCCCCATGTCAAGGACTGGTGGGAAACCTACTGTGAGAAAAAGGATGAGAGGGAACCCTATTTGTTTTCGGTTGAACCCACTTGGAATTATTTCGGAGACACCATCAAGGAACAATATTATCACGTGGGGAGATATGAGGACAAGTACATACAAAGGACTATGCTGCAGCAACAGAGGGATCAAGATGTGCATGAGCTGACAAATCTATTCCATACCCTGAGAAAAAAATTCGGTATCAAAGATTCAGAGAAAAATTTGGTGATGAAGTAACATAGTTTTTTGCACAGATACATTTAGGAGGAAATGGAGTTCCTCGACATCTCCTCGCTTGGTGCAACATTCTGGTATGCTGCCAAGATTGAGCAGAAGTTCAAACAGAAGAAGCGAGACTTTGGATTTGCGAGTTAGAAGCAAGGGAAAAGTGCCCTCGAACTGCAGAACAAAGGACAAAGCCAAGGCGGGGCGACCTAGGATAACCTGGCAAAGATACAAGCAAAGAACAACAATCCGAAGCCAAAGAAGGACATGGGAAAGTGGTGTGAGTTCCATAAGAGCTCCACTCACAAAAAAGTGAGTGTCAGGCCAAGAAGTCATTGGTGGCCAAGTTGAAGGCTTCTAAATTAGATGCATGCTCCGACTCTGAATCAAAACCCGACAAGGGGAGTGAAAAAGGGAAGAAAATCATCAATGCGGAGCCCATCACCACTGTTTCCACCACGAATATACAAAAGGAGGAACTGGAAGATCCAGAGGAGGAGGAGCGCCTCTTCCATTCCTAGATGTGAGTAAAGGGTTCCCTGCTGTAGTTCATTGTCGATAGTGAGAGAAAAAATAACCTCATTTTAGTAGAGGTAGTGAAGCAGCTGGGATTTCCTTCCACATCACACCCACAACCATACACCATCGGGTGGATTCACCAAGGACGAGATCTTTGCGTCAGCCAACATTGCTGCCTTCCCTACAACATCAAGCCCTTCATAGATGAGGTATTATGTGACATTGCTCCTCTTGATGTTTGTGATATATTATTAGGCCAAACATAATTATGGAAGCACCATGCTGTGTATGAGTCCCGAACTCGTGCTATTATTGTTACTTGGGGCAATAAGTTGCACATGATACCAGAGGTAGCACTGCCTACCACCATCTCTTTGGTTACTGCAAAACAATGTAATAAGCTCATTTCCAAAAACGAGAAGTTTTTTTTCCTGATTATATGCCCTTAGGGTAAGAAGAAGAATTTGGACATTACCTACAAACAGGGCTCCTCCACATGACAACAACAAATGGAAAAGGTCGTGGAGGAGTATGGGGACATCTTGACCTCACCCGAAGGGGTGCCTCTGCACTGTCAGGTCAAGCACCCCATTGATATGACCCCAGGTGTACTGCTTCCCAATGGAAAACTATATCGGTGCTCTGTTATGGAGAATAATGAAATCAAGAGGAATATTTAGGAGCTGCTGTAGAAAGGTCCATCCAGTCGAGTTCATCGCCCTGCAGGAGCTTGATCATGTTGGTGCAGAAGAAGGATGGGTCTTTGAGACTCTATATTGAATATAGGGAGCTGAACAATATCATTGTCCAGAATAGGTACCTGATACCAAAAATTGATGACCTTATCGATCAACTCAATCGGGAAAAATATTTCAGCAAGATTGACTTGATTTCTAGGTATCACCAAGTACCAATCAAACCCTTCGATGTGTGGAAGACTGCCTTCAAAGCCAAGGAGGGCCTGTTCGAATGGCTAGTCATGCCTTTCAGGTTGACGAATTCCCCTGCAACCTTCATGAGGCTAATGGATGAAATCTTACGACCATTCACCAACTAATTTGTAGTAGTGTACTTGGATGACATCCTGATCTGTAGCTATACTTGGGAAGAGCACCTCCACGACATCTGACATGTCCTCCAAAAACTGTGACAACAAAAGTTGTGTGCCAATTTAAAGAATTGAAATTTTGGCATGACACAGGTTTAATATCTGGGATACATTATTGATGAGTGGGGGGTGCGTGTGGATGCTTCCAAGATCCAAGTAATTTGGGATTGGCCAACCCCAAAAACTCTAACAAAGCTCTGCAGATTTCTGGGTCTTGCTAATTCCTACCGCAAGTTCGTGTTGGGATTCTCTCATATCACTTGGCCCTTGAGTCAAGTCACTAGGGAGGAGCGAAAGAAAAATTATTTTGGTTTGAATCTCAATAGAAGGCATTCATAGAGTTGAAAAACCGCCTCTTCTCTACCCTAGTGCTCACATTACCAGACTTGCAACAACCATTTGAGATAGAGACAGATTCCTCTTACTATTCTATTGGGGAAGTTCTTACTCAATAGGGTCATCCAGTGGCATATCACAATGAGACACTGTCCGACACAATACTTAAGTATCCAATTTATGACAAAGAGATGTATTCCATTGTGTAGGCTTGCTGAAAATGGAAGAATTACCTTTTGGGGAAGGAAACAGTCATCCACACAGACCACCGACCCCTGAAATTCATACAGACACAAGGGAAGTTGCAAAACAATCGCCACCAGAAGTGGTCTACATATCTGCAACAATTTCATTTGAACATCAAGTACAAGAAGGGAAACACCAATAACATTGCAGATTGGCTCAGCTGACCACCGATCGTGACGCTAACCACCATGCTCAAATATTGTGGGCACAAGACTTTTGATTGGCCGCTTCTCTACAAGAGTGATCCATAATTTGGCCACACATACAAGGCACTCTTGGAGGGTAACCAAGTTCCAAATTTTCACCTCGAGGATGCATGGCTATGTCACCTGGGACACCTTTGTGTTCCTTCAAGCGAGTGTGCTAAGATGATTTTGGAAGCACAATATAGTCAGGTCGCTAGGCATTTTGAGGTCGATAAAATAGTGGCAGTATTGTAGAAGTATTTCTATTGGTTCAACCTTCGATATATTTCAAGAAGTACATTAGATCCTGCACTACTTGTGCCATTTCCAAATCGACCATCAAAAGCAAGGCCTCTATACTCCGCTTCCTACCCCTAGTTGACCTTGGGAATCTGTTAGCCCCTTATAAATTTATTGAAAAGCAAGCAAGGGGCTAATTTGTTTTATAAGCCTGCAAGGAATGCATTTCCCTTATAAACACATCATCCTTGCAGCCTTTTCAAGTTCCCTGCCTTGTGACTATTTCTCTTTGCTATTCAGAGTAAATAAGCCTTGCTGATAAAGAATTATGCTTCAAAAGGCTTTATTTCTACCCATTATCCCTTGCAAATTGCTTCATTTTCACCCCTTCATTCCTTTCCTTGAAGTCCCCTTTCTTCCCCCTAATTCCCCCTTTCCATCCCAGAAATCCTCTATAAAACATCCCTACTCTCCTTGTTTATGCCTAAATCCCCCTCATTCCCCTATCATTGCCCTTGGCTGACCTTAAAATGCTTTAAAACGAGCCAAAAATCATATTTTCTTCATAGTCCGGGCCTAGCCCCTTTCGGCCTAGCCCCGCACCTTTTCCTCCTACAGAACCCTGCGCTGTAAACAAACGCTAGCCTGAAAGGCGCTAATCTCCAATGTACATCGGGAGCGCTCCTAGCCGTGGATCTTTATAGATCAGATGATGATCGTTAAATCCACCGTGTTCGTGTTTCACCCATTAAAACCCCCGACCGCGCCATCACCGTCCATTTACCCGCAGATCTAACGGTTCAGAGTTTACCCACCGGTGGACCCCGCAGCGCACTATTTCAAAAACCCGGCGGTTTCTATTGCACCGCCTTCGGGCAGTTGGTGGGTTTTTCTCATTGGCCAGCGATTCCATACATCTCTCGACACGTGGCTCCTATACGAATTCAAAACCGCTATCCCATCGCGCATTATTGTTCGGTATAAGACGCAGAGCGATATCGCCGTCAGCCGTCCGATCTGAGGCACCCCATCCAATGGTCATCGCTCAGCGAAGTTGCGTGGGTTTTAATACACGATCACCTTACCCCTGGCCCACTGTTCATTTCCCTCCGCCGTGTTTCCCACCGTCTATCTCTTCTCCGATCCGATGGTCCAGATTGTCTCCCTGCTGTTGACTCTTCTGTCGTCATCCGGTCCCGCCACGTCACCTCCATGTGTGTCCACCGTACCTCTGCCATCCCAATGCATAAATTCATTCAAAGGTCAATGTTTGTAAGGTTTTCACGTATAATTTTTCCGCATCCCGCCAACCAGCGCCATCTCTGTTCTCCACCATTCCACGACATTTTCTGCCATCTCTCCGCAGTCCCACTATCATCCACATCATCCGCCCCCATCCATGGATTTCATAACTGGTTTCGTGTTTTTGCAGGGCTATCAGAGGCGGAAAACCACCATGGTTCACATGTACTACTTCAATGGCGTGCTGCGCAGACAGAATTAAATCTGGAAGCTAGTACTACAATAGAAATGCTCGGAAATGGTAGCGGCATCATGAATATTACCCAAGGACAGTTAAATCTTCGCAAGAAATCCATCTGGCGCCATTAAAGCCCATATTTTGCAGATCGAGGCATTTATGGAGTGGTGGAGAAAGAACTAGCTAATGATCAAGAACTTCAACACTCAGTATTGAAGGATTGAGCCTTAATACAACAGTTTAGAGGCAAAGCAACAGATCAGTGAACCTAAGGAGCACGCAGAAAGTAAAACACATAGAAATCAATGTATATTAGGGGTTTCTACAACAGCATAATGTTTTTCCTCCATAAAGGACAGAGTGCCCATGCAGTGTTCAATCCATGCCATGTTCTGGAGAGATTTTCTACCCTGAAACAGCTCCGGTACTATCTAAGCATTTATTTCATCAGTATGGCAGACTTCTTTATCATTAATTCGTCTTTTATTTATTCACCAATAGCACCACACAGTACTGCAGACAGAATACATCAGGGTCATATCAGGGTAATCTGGAGTCTGAAGAAGATCATTCGTTCACCCAAAGAATGCCAGAAATTAATGCACAGGATTTAAACAGAATGGGCTTCGGCCCTCTTTATTTTAAAAAGTTTGATACTGCATTTAGTTCTTCACCTACCTCCTCTGCTCCTCCGAAGCTATAAATTCATGAAGAAACTCATTGTAAAGGTTGTTGATCAGTTATCAGAGAACTGCAAGTAGTTTCTTTTGAGACACAGTCTCTGTGTAAAGTTGTAAGATAGGTTGAAGGAGAGGTTTTCAGAATGAGTAATCAGCTATTGGCAATGTTGTACTTGATTGGTGTTTCTATTTAATATGACAAGCACGTTTCTTTGGATCCTGATATGAAGCAGCGGTGATGTTTTCCTATCTTTGTGTTTACATTCATTTCATTTCATTTCTACTGGCTTGCATCAGAATATTGGCATAGGATTTACCCTTGTTAGGTACCCTATGTTTCTGCTCTCCTTGCCATTGATGTTTCTCTTCTGAATGTATTATCTAAGAAATTATTTTTGTTGGTTTAACCAGTGTAGTGGAAGATATTGCATGCTCTATGATGTATGAATTAATTGAATTTAGTTCTTAGATGTTTCTTGTTATAGATTTAGTTGGAAGATTTGGGAACACTGAGGATTAGAGTTAGCCCTGTCCACTAGGATCCTTGTATGACCAGCTGGTCTTTAATTTTGTGCTCTGAATCTGTGTTATCTCCTCCCCTTCTCCTCTCCATACCATACATCATCTTGAAGATCCTAAGTTTCAGATGACTAGCCCAATCGAAAGCCTGCCTATTGAGTAGCAAGCAAATCCTTTCCTGAATCCATTGCCCAATGGTTTTGAATATTTCCTGGAATACTTCACCTCTGCCCTTATTCCTTTTTTCTCATTCCGGTCTTACACTGAATCCTTATTTCCTGATAACCAGTAACCAAACAAACAATCAAACAAACAAACCCTATGCCATATAACTAGCCTAACATCTTAACACTTGAACTTCAAAGACGTACATCTATGATATATCATAGAGAGATCCCTCTCTGGACCCAGGAGGGCTAGATCCTGAGGTCTAAAAGTGGTTTTGATGTTGTCTCATATTTTGGTATTTCCAACCTTGCCAAAACATGGGAACCCCAACATAATGGCGACTCCACTGGGGAACTGAGTGCATTACACCTTTAACATTCTTAGGCATTCACAAAACCTAAAATATCTGGTTAGGTTGGCAATTAAACTTTCCTATTTCTCACATCAACCTCTACACCATTTGTTGTGTTATCACATACTCTTGGACAGAGTCTGGAAAGGGCCAGGTAGCCTCCAGATCTCACACTCTTTCAGAGGTGACATATCTGGTAAATGCCCTCCCAGTCGATCTCTGGTTAGAGTTTGCTGTGTTTGGAAGATATCCTTGAAAAGGGACATCTCATAAGCACTGTGGTGGACAATGTACCCTCCCAAAGGCATCCTAAAACCTTCCACCTGGTGACTCCATAGTTCTTAAATGTTTTAAAGACTCCACTGTTGATCAGTAGGCCTGATGATTATCTTGGTTCACAATAGACTCCACTGGGAGACCAGCCTCCATCGCAACATCAACCACAGTAGAAGTAACAAGTAGGGTTAAGCTGCTTGGTCAGAAAACAACATTTTGGCTTCTAGGACCATTCATACAAGATCTTACCCTAACCCAGATCCACCTGAAATAGTTGACAATCCTGAGAGCATCCTCAAGGGAGCTCCTACACCTAAAAGATCAACTGTTTCCCATCACATCTATAGAGCTAATTCTGCACTAGAAGATCTTACAGCTCTATCACACCTCCACCTTGACCTAGACCTACCTAACAACTTACCTAGAGCTAGGTCATTCAGTATCTTAGACCAGCCATATCCTGAGCTTCTTGATTCACCACAACAAAGTGGTAGACACCTTGGGAATAGACATACCCCTCCATCCACACCTCTTGATACACATTTCATACAAAACTTGGGGCTCAGTCACCCTAGATCTTTTTATCAGTTTTCTGCTGGTCATAATATCCCTGTCATCCATATAACAGCTACCCAAGTTAAACCTTTACCTCATCAAAACATCATCATGGCAGCCAGGTATGCACCTCTGGTTTTACCTCAGCCTCTAGTACCCTTACCAAATGATTATCAGTCAAAGATCCCACACTTCACTGCAAAGGAGTCCATCACAGCCCAACAACATGTATATAAGATGGAAGATTCTTTTGACTACATGGAAATAGATGATGATACCGTCAAAATGAGAATTTTTTCCCAGAGCTTGGGGGTGATGTAAAGAAATGGTTTAAGGGCCTACCTCCAGGTAGCATAAATGACCTCCCAGCTCTATATCAGACTTTCATAAACAAATGGGAAGCTAGGGAAAACCCTTGTCAACTCCTGGCAGAGTACATGACCCTCAAAAGAAACGTAGGATAGAGCATCCACGATTACACAACAAGATTTAACAACATTTACAATGCCCTCCCTCCACATATGAAACCTCCACAAGGCATGGACCTAGAAAAATACCTTGAAGGATTTGATGCTGACATGGCCTATGAGGTTAGGGATAAGGAATACAACACATTGGAGGACATGCAGAAAGGAGCAGTGAACATAGAGGCAAATCTGATCGAGAAAAGAGCAAGACTGAGATCTGAGAAAAGGGTAACATACAAAGATGACCATGTAGCTTCCACATCTGACCAAAATTATGATAAGTTTTCTAAAAATGTGGAAAGGTTACAAAAAATGATGGAAAAGATGGTTGTCACAGCCAGTAACCAAAATAGAAACCAAAACCAGAACCAAAAATTTAGAAGAAACAATGCCACTCCCAACAGACAAAGAGAGTCAGATCAACAAGTTATTCCCCCATTCCAAGAGAATTTTCTTGATGAGGATGAGGTAATCATAGAAGAGTCTGAGGGGAACATAATAAACATGTTTGAAACAGAAGATTCAATCCATAACTGTTACTCAAAAGAAGATCAGCCCCCACCCTCTGGTTGGGAGGAGGAATGGTTAGAATCTGAGGATTACAGGCTAGGGTTTGAAAATGCCATGATGCAGGTCAGAGAGCAATATGAACTTAGAAGAAAAAAGAGTCAAGAGATCCCAAACCGAAATCTTCTGAGGTCAGCATCAAGAAAAGGCCTGAGAAAACTTCTAAAGCAGCTACCAAAAGTAACAAGTCAACAGCTGAAAGTTCTGGAAAGAACAAAGAAAAGGACAACCAAAACACTGATACACAAGGTAAACCAGCTAGCAGCACTAGCACTGCAGTTAGTGCTCCTGATAAAACTATCATAAACACTGTACATAACGAGAATCAACACACTGATTCAGCCACTAAGGCAGTGGCAAACAAAACAGAGTTGAACATTCCAAAGAGTCAGTCCACTTTCAATTTGGAGAGTGAGATTGCAAAAATTAAAATCTCTGTCCCACTCTCTGAGCTAGCCACTCAAGATGTATATAAAGGCCAAATTTTGAAGGCATTAAATTTAGGTGAGAAAAGTGACTCTGTGAATCTGAGTGATGATCAACCTGCCCTTCTGTTTGGTCCAAAGATAGAAGGAAAGTTTCAGGAAGGGGTAGTACCCCCTTTTTATATCAGTCTTAATATCCATGATAAGATCCTCCACAATGCAATGCATGATTCTGGGGCGTCACACAACCTAATGCCTAAAGTAGTAATGGAAAGATTAGGCCTAGAGATAACCCGTCCCTATAAAGACCTATACTCATTTGACTCTAGTAGAGTAAAGTGTCTTGGCCTGATCAAAGATCTGTGTGTGAGCCTTACTCAGATTCCTGCCTAGTGTATGGTCATGGATGTGGTGGTGGTAGATGTGCCACCCAAGTATGGCATGTTACTATCAAGATCATGGGGAGCCAAGCTGCAAGGAACAATGCAGATAGATGGGGCTTATGCCACAATCCCAATCTTTGGCCAACTTAGAAGACTGTACAGGGAAGCACAAATGAAATTCCTGGTTAGTAGCCTTGAGAAGCCTGAAAATTCTCCTCTCTAATTTGTACATACAGATCTGGATTCCTTTATCTTCTGCAATGATGAATCTTCGAGAGGACCAGAATCTGAAAACGTAGATACAAGAAAAGGTACACAGGATGAAACAAAGACAATGGATTTTCACATAATGGCTACCCTAGACTCAGATGATGAAGACGTAGAGAACCTTGAACAGTGCACTAAAACAACAACGCATAGTGAACCAGAAACAGAATGCAATCAGCCAGCTAGCCACTTCCCTGACTTCCAAATCCAGAATGAAAAAATAAACAGCTCACAGCCTAGTGCAGACCCTATAATGCAACATAATGGTGAACCCAGCTGTAGGGAAAGGAACGATAACAAAAACGAGAGTGAACCCCTGTGGGAAATGAGTTTCGATGGGTCCTGCACAAGAAGAACGGCTGGGGAAGGAGTGTGGATACATAACACAGAAAGTAATTATGCAGAGAGCCATGCCTGTAACTTGCATTTCAAATGTACAAACAATGTTGCAGAATATGAGGCCCTTATCCTAGGCTTGAGCTTGTTGAGAAAATTAGGAGCCCGTAGGATAACTGTGCGTGGAGAATCTGAGCTGATTATTAAACATGTGAATGTTGAATACACAACGAAGCATCCTAGGCTAAGATATTATAGGAATGACACTATGGATCTATTGAAAACGTTTGTTGAATATGAATTAATGTTCGTTCCTAGGGGTCAAAATGTCATTGCAAACAGATTAGCTTGCCTACCTAGTTCATACCCTAAGAATCCAAACGATCAGCATATCATCATTCAGACCAAATTCAGACCTGCTGTGCCAGACAACGAAAAATATTGGCAGGTTTTTGAAGGTGATAAATAGATCAAAGATTTCCTAATAGGCAGAAACGAGTTTGATTTTTCTGATTCAGACTCCAAATTTGACAGTAGCTGCCTAAGTAAAGAATCCTCAGATGAGGAAGAAACACCCTGTAACATAGAAATAAACTCCTTAGATGAACAGACTGGAAATCCAGACAGAAATTGTGAAAATAGAGATAGTGAAGAAGTAGAGGTACTACAGGCCAAAGATAAGAACATACCCAGAGGCCTAGCACCCTTAGAACACCTTTTTGACTTTGATGATGTAGCAAAAAAGCCCACTATAGAGCATGTAGACTTTGACGTGGAAGAATGGAACATAGGCACTGAAGATAAGCCCAAAATGGTTAAACTGGCTAAGTCTTTACCTGCAGACATGAAGAAAAAATACATCAACCACCTCAAGGAATTCATCAATGTGTTTTCTTGGAGTTACGAAGACCTAAAGTCTTATGACACAAACATCATTCAGCATAAGATACCCTTGAAAGAAAATCATAAGCCCTTTAGGCAAAAAATTCGCAGAATAAATCCAAAACAATTGCTTGCAGTTGAAAAAGAGATTAAGAAGATGTATGAAGCAGGTATAATTGTGCCTGTGAGGTTCTCTGATTGGGTATCAAAATTAGTGGCTGTGAGAAAGAAAACAAAGGAAATTTGGCTGTGTATATACTTTAGGAATCTTAATAGAGCCTCACTCAAGGACAATTACCCTTTACCAAAAATGGAACATATTCTTCAAAGGGTAGTGGGCTCTAAAAGGATTTCCCTGCTAGATGGTTTTTCAGGTTACAACCAAGTCTTAGTAATCCTAGAAGACCAACTCAAAACAACCTTTACCACTCCATGGGGTACCTTTATGTATGTAAAGATGCCCTTTGGATTGATGAACGCTAGAGCCACCTTCCAAAGAGCGATGGACATAGCTTTTTCAGATGAGATAGGGCATTTCATTGTTATTTACTTAGATGACATAACAGTCTATTCCAAGAATGAAGAAGAACATTTGAGACATATGAGAAAAGTGTTCGAAAAATGTAGAAGGTTTGGTCTGTCCCTAAATCCTAAAAAGACTGTATTTGGACTACAGGAGGGTAAGCTCCTTGGTCACATTATATCTGAGAAGGGAATTAGGATAGACCCACAGCGAGTTGAGGGAATACTACAGATCACACACCCAAGAAACATCAAAGAATCACAGTCCTTCATTGGGAAGATTAACTTCCTTAGGATATTTATTCCCAACCTAGCTGAACACCTTAGGAGTATGACTAACATGCTGAAGAAAGGTGTGGGAGTTAAATGGACTGTTGGAGCTAAAAAATCTTTTGAATCAGTGAAACTTGCACTCACCCAAGCTCCTGTCCCGATCAGCCCAGATTTCTCAAAGGATTTCCTGATCTTCTCATTTTCCTCTAAGCACACAGTGGCTGCAGTCTTGCTGCAGAAAAACACAGAGGGAATGGAACAACCAATTGCCTTTTTCAGCAAAGCACTCAGAGATACACCCTTGAAATAAAACATAATGGAAAAACAGGCCTATGCTCTGATTAAGGCCTTGAAATACTTCAGGGTGTACATATTGCATTCTCACACCATAGCTTATGTGCCCAACATCATAGTCAAAGATATACTGTCCCAAGACCCAGATGGGAAAAGGGGAAAATGGATTGCCGTGATTTTAGAATATGACCTTGAGATAAAACTCACCAAACTGATTAAGGGTCAGGGCTTAGCTAAATTAATGGTTGAATCAAACTTACAAGCCCTAGACATTAACATGATAAATACCTTGGATGAGTAACAAGAATTACATGATCCCACTGTTGAGGTAAAATTTCAGAGATCCCCTTGGTATTCTGACATTTTATATGTGCTTACACACCTCAATGCCCCTCCCGAACTATCAAAGACCAAGGCCAGATTCTTAAAGCTAAAAGCCAGAAACTACTGCATTTCGAATGAAAACTTATACTGGAAGAATCCTAATGGCCTATTGCTTAAATGTTTGCCTGAAAATGAGGCAGAAAAGATTAAACAAGAATTCCATGCTGGAGAATGTGGAGGCCACCTAAATTGGAAAACCACTGCAAAAAAAATACTCAGAGCTGGTTACTATTGGCCCACGCTCTTCAATGATTTCCATAAAATGGTAGTTTCCTGCCACAAATGCTAGATCTTTGAAGGCAAAAGAAAACTCCTCCCTTTACCCCTACAACCCATCACTGTTGAAGGTCCCTTTCTGCAATGGGGTCTAGATTTCATAGGGGATATTCACCCTGCTTCCTCTGCACAACACAAATGGATCCTAACAGCCACAGACTACTTCACTAAGTGGATAGAGGCCATACCCACTAGGAATGCCACAAATTCAGTCATCATTAGTTTCCTAGAAGGTCATATCCTCTCTCGGTTTGGCAGCCCAAGGAAAATAATCACTGATAATGCTACTGCTTTCGGATCCAAGAAAATGGTTGATTTTTGTCACAAGTATCAAATAGCACTCGGTCATTCAACTGCCTATTACCCTCAAGGTAATCTATTAGCTGAATCATCAAACAAGAGCCCGATGATGATCATCAAGAAGCCATTGGAAGAGAACAAAAAGTCATGGCATAACAAGCTATTACATGCTCTGTGTGCTGATAGGCTTACAAAAAAGAAGTCCATTGGCATGTCACCATTCCAGCTTGTCTATCGTACAGAAGCAGTATTCCCTACCAGCCTTGGGATACCAGTGATCAAACTGGTCCAGGAGATCCAAACATAAGAAGACAATATGGTGAGAAGGATAAACCAAATGATCCATCTTCAGCAAACAAGGGAAGAGGTCTACAATAGAGCAATGAAAGTTCAGGAAAATATAAAGAAATTGTTCAACAAAAGAACCAAAGCTGCTGATTTCAAAATTGGGGATAAAGTTCTGAAATGGGACTCAAGGAGAGAGGATAAAGGAAAGCACAACAAGTTTGACAGTTTGTGGCAAGGTCCATACATCATCCATGCCACTATGGGTCCAAATGCCTTCTTCCTACAAGAATTATATGGCACAGAGCTGTTTGGGGATCCTGTCAATGGCAGGATGCTTAAACACTACTTCTGTTGATTTACAATCTCCAGTTTCCATTTCCATTTTACATACCATTGCAGTTTTTATTTTCAAAGAAAAAGAGAAAATGTTTCAAAAAACAAAGAAAAGGAGAGGTTCAGACATGCTTAAAACATGAACCTCATATGTGCAAATATTGGCTCTAATAAGCTCAAAACCCGAGCCAAAGAAAGTAAAACAGTTGGTCCTGACATGCCCAGAATCTGGACCAGCAAAGGAAAAAGAGGAATCAGCTCTAACATGCCTAAAGCCAGAGTTGAAATGAAGAAAAGAAGTGACTCTAAAATGCTCAAAACTTGAGTCACAAAGAGAAGAAGGATGTTTCAAGTTTCAGATCCCAAGCCTTCACAGTTTTGTTTTTAGTTCCTGCAAATTTTTTGCATGTGCAACTGTCTTTATGCCTTGGATCCACAGCAAGTCAGACAGTCTAATCCTGGCTTGACTGTTTTTCAATTTCCGTCATAGAATATAGAGAAGAAATTTGTTGGACAGTTTAATCCCAGCAGATATTAGATTAGGTAGAGAAGCATATGAGACCAACAATCTAATCTGGTCTCATGGAGAAATAAGGGAAGATTTAGAATAGGTTTATTTTCTGTTTGTAAAAATAAATGATTTAAAGGGTCTGCTAGCTCAACTGCACCCTAAAAGAATAAAAAATGTTAGGATTGTAGTGTGGGTAGGTAGATTGATTGGGAAAGTTTTTCTGCTGATGTAATGTCTTCATATTGTGGCAGCTGATCTAAAGAAAGAAAGGGATGTGCCAAGCAGCGGCAACTGGCCTACTCCAAAGATCTATTCTCTGAATTCTTGACTCCTTTAAGAAGAAGCCATCCCCATGTGGAGCCATTGTTAGCCCCTTATAAATTTCTTGACAAGCAAGCAAGGGGCTAATTTGTTTTATAAGCCTGCAAGGAATGCATTTCCCTTATAAACACATCATCCTTGCAGCCTTTTCAAGTTCCCTGCCTTGTGACTATTTCCCTCTGCTGTTCAGAGTAAATAAGCCTTGCTGATAAAGAATAATGCTTCAAAAGGCTTTATTTCTACCCGTTATCCCTTGCAAATTGCTTCATTTTCACCCCTTCATTCCTTTCCTTGAAGTCCCATTTCTTCCCCTAATTCCCCCTTTCCATCCCAGAAATCCTCTATAAAACATCCCTACTCTCTTTGTTTATGCCTAAATCCCCCTCATTCCCCTATCGTTGCCCTTGGCTGACCTTAAAATGCTTTAAAATGAGCCAAAAATTATATTTTCTTCATAGTCCGAGCCTAGCCCCTTTCGGCCTAGCCTCGCACCTTTTCCTCCCACAGAACCCTGTGCTGTAACCAAACGCTAGCCTGAAATGCGCTAATCTCCAATGTACATCGAGAGCGCTCCTGGCCGTGGATCTTTATAGATCGGATGATGATCGTTAAATCCACCGTGTTCGTGTTTCACCCATTCAAACCCCCGACCGTGCCATCATCGTCCATTTACCCGCAGATCTAACAGTTCAGAGTTTACCCGCCGGTGGACCCAGTTGCGCAATATTTCAAAAACCCGGCGGTTTCTATCGCACCACCTTTGGGCGGTTGGCGGTTTTTTCTCATCGGCCAGCGATTCCATACACCTCTCGACGCGTGGCTCCTGTACGATTTCAAAACCGCTATCCCATCGCGCGTTATTGTTTGGTATAAGACGCAAAGAAATATCACCATCAGCCGTCCGATCTGAGGCGCCCCATCCAACGGTCATCGCTCAGTGAAGTTGCGTAGGTTTTAATACACGATCACTGTACCCCTGGCCCACCGTTCATTGCCCTCCACCGTGTTTCCCATCGTCGATCTCTTCTCCGATCCGACGGTCCAGATTTTCTCCCCGCTGTTGACTCTTCCATCGTTTTCCAGTCCCGCCACGTCACCTCCACGTGTGTCCATCATACCTCCGCCATCCCATTGCATAAATTCATTCAAAGGTCAATGTTTGTAAGGTTTTCACGTATAATTGTTCCGCATCCCTCCAACCTGCGCCATCTCTGTTCTCCACCATTCCACGACATTTTCTGCCATATCTTCGCAGTCCCACTATCATCCACATCATCCACCCCCATCCATGGATTTCATAACTGGTTTTGTGTTTTTGCAGGGCTATCAGAGGCGGAAAACCGCCATGGTTCACATGTACTACTTCAATGGCGTGCTACGCAGACAGAATTAAATCTGGAAGCTGGTACTACAATAGAAATGCCCGGAAATGGTAGCGATGTCATGAATATTACCCAAGGACAATTAAATCTTCGCAAGAAATCTATCTAGCGCCATTAAAGCCCAAATTTTGCAGATCAAGACATTTATGGAGTGGTGGAGAAAGAACCAGCTAATGATCAAGAACTTCAACGCTCAGTATTGAAGGATTGAGCCTTAATACAAAAGTTTAGAGGCAAAGCAACAGATCAGTGAACCTAAGGAGCACACAGAAAGTACATCACGCAAAAATCAATGTATATTAGGGGTTTCTACAGCAGCATAATGTTTTTCCTCCATAAAGGACAGAGCACCCATGCAGTGTTCAATCCATGCCATGTTCTGGAGAGATTTTCTACCCTGAAACAGCTCCGGTACTATCTGAGCATTTATTTCATCAGTATGGCAGACTTCTTTATCATTCATTCATCTTTTGTTTATTCACCAATAGCACCACACAATACTGCAGATAGAATACATCAGGGTCATATCAAGGTAATCTGGAGTCTGAATAAGATCATTCGTTCACCCAAAGAACGCCAGAAATTAATGCACAGGATTTAAACAGAATGGGCTTCGGCCCTCTTTCTTTTCAGAAGTTTGATACTGTATTTAGTTCTTCACCTACCTTCTCTGCTCCTCTGGAGCTATAAATTCATGAAGAAACTCATTGTAAAGGTTGTTGATCAGTTATCAGAGAACTGCAAGTAGTTTCTTTTGAGACACAGTCTTTGTGTAAAGTTGTAAGATAGGTTGAAGAAGATGTTTTCAGACTGAGTATTCAGCTATTGGCAATGTTGTACTTGATTGGTGTTGCTATTTAATATGACGAGCACATTTCTTTGGATCTTGATCTGAAGCAGTGGTGATGTTTTCCTATCTTTGTGTTTACATTCATTTCATTTCATTTCTACTGGCTTGCATTAGAATATTGGCATAGGATTTACCCTTGTTAGGTACCCTAAGTTTCTGCTCTCCTTGCCATTGATGTTTCTCTTCTGAATGTATTATCTAAGAAATGATTTCAGTTGGTTTAACCAGTGTAGTGGAAGATATTGCCTGCTCTCTGATGAATGAATTAATTGAATTCAGTTCTTAGATGTTTCTTGTTATAGATTTATTCGGAAGATTTGGGAACACTGGGGATTAGAGTTAGCCCTATCCACTAGGATCCTTGTAAGACCAGCTGGGCTTTAATTTTGTGCTCTGAATATATGTTATCTCCTCCCCTTCTCCTCTCCATACCATACATAATCTTGAAAATCCTAAGTTTCAGATGACTAGCCCAATTGAAAGCCTGCCTATTGAGTAGCAAGCAAATCCTTTCCTGACTCCATTACCCAATGGTTTTGAATATTTCCTGGAATACTTCACCTCTACCCTTATTCCTCTTTGCTCTTTCTGGTCTTACACTGAATCCTTCTTTCTTGATAACCAACAAACAAACAAACAATCAAACAAACAAACCCTGTGCCATATAACTAGCCTAACATCTTAACACTTGAACTTCAAAGACACACATCTATGATATATCATAGAGAGATCCCTCTCTGGACCCAGGAGGGCTAGATCCTGAGGTCTGAAAGTGGTTTTGATGTTGTCTCATCTTTTGGTATTTCCAACCTTGCCAAAACATGGGAACCCCAACAATCCATGGATTACATGTTGGGCCTTTCTTCTACTAATAATGGAAACGACTGTGTTTTCGTGGTTGTCGAAAAATTCTTGAAGATAGCCATTATGGCGTCCTACAAGAAGAATATCATAGCAGAAGCTAATGCTAAACTCTTCTTTGAATGAGTGTGGGTACACTTTGGGATCCCACAGTTTATTATCTTATATCGGGATAACAGGTTTCTCAGTAAATTTTGGTCCAGCCTCTGGTCAATGCAAGACACCAAGCTCACCACGTCCACAACTTTCCATCCCCAAACTTATGGCCAGACAGGGGTGATCAATAGGATGATCATACACATTTTGTGCATGTACAACACAAAGCATCCATGCACATGGGATGAGAGCCTCTCATATGTACAAGAAAACTATAACCAAGCCCTCCACAACTCAACCAGCCACAACCCCTTTCAGGTGGGCTTGGGATTCCAACCAGTATGTCCCATTGACGTAGACATGCCATTTGAAACTCCTTAGGACGATTCAACTCATGTCTAGTCTGAAGTTGACAAGGTGAACAACTTCATTGAGTGCATTCAACATATACGCCAATAGGTTCATGAAATATTAGACATAGCTAGTGCTAAGTAAAATCAACGACATGATCAATATCGAGTGCCACACAACTTCCAAGTGGGAAAAAAAGTGTGGCTACATTTGTAGAAGGAGCCCCTCGCCGAACACCACCACAAGCTTTTCTCGCTCCGATATGGGTCATATACCATCACCAAGGCTATAGGGTACAATGCATTCAAGCTCATTATTCCACCATTCCTTGGTTTACACCCAGTGTTCAATGTTGACCGCCTTCAGCCCTAATTTCCACCTGTACTGGACACATCTAACATGGCAGAACAACTCACAACAACAGAGTTAAACACAAACTGCATGGAACAAGCCACAACTAATCGGATCATGGAAACACATATCAAGAAAACTCACTAGTAGAGGATCTATATATATATTGAGTTATCAAAGCAGGCCAACTCCTTCACTAGGGAAAGTGGCTCACTAGGGACCAAGTTCAACAGAAAATTCCTCATCTCATGGAGGAACTCAAAGCAATGGTGACCATTGCTTCCTAAGGGGGAGGAATGATACAAGTGGATATTGGTGGCCACCAACCTATTCCACTTCGACCCCCACCATTGTTTCTTTTAGTTTTTCAATTTCCTTAATTGTAGCAAAATTTACTATTTTTGGTAGTTTTTAGGGTCCTGAACTTCAGGAGTCATTTTAAGGCCCTAAATGGAGTTTTTTTTGGGAAAATTACCTTCATTAAAATATGAGTCTTTGACTTGATATTCACTGTCATAGTTGTAGTCATCGAATATTTATTTCTAATGAGGTATCATGTGTGTCAAACAAAGATCGTATGCCAAAGTTACGACCTCGGGAAATTGATGTACCAATTTACACCAACGGGCCCCATAGTTTTGTGTTTCTTCTCCTAGGGTTATGTTTTTGGATGTTTAGGCTTTCCCATTGTTTCTCAATAATAAATAGGCCTTTGAGCCTCATTGTAACATATTTTAGAGGGCTGTATCCGCCACATCTCTTCTTAGAGATAAGCTACCAATGCCCTAGATAGTTTATTTCCATTATGTCTGTAAGCATATTTTCTTTATGAAATATTAATGAAATGAAGTCTTATTTATGCTGCATCTCTACGTTTATGTGTATTTTATTGCATTCCTGCATAAATCCAGATCAATGAAATGCATCCACGACTGAACCAATCAGAAGAGGAAAAGTGGCGAGGCCCAACAGGCCTAAACAAAATTACTTTTCAACCAACTAGAAGAGCTCACGTGGCAGCTTGCCACAGGCCCAAATTTTTTCCTTGTCAACTCCCATTTTTGAAAAATTTGTTTGTTTCTAAAAAAATACTTAACGAGTTTCTGGGAGCATATGGTGTCAGGTTTTCATGAAACGAGTTGCGCCAGATTTGGAACGATGAGATATACATGGTCATTTAGGTTCCACATTAATGCGACAAATTTCATTTTTGAAAATAATTTTGAGCACCTGATCAGTCCTCCCCACTAGAATATTTTAGACCCGAAAATATCACTTTCAGTTGTTCAATAGATGAGGGTATAGTTCCCTCACCTTTCCAATCTTGATCCATTTGTATTTTCTTGGATTTGTGCCTTTGAACCCCACACAAAGGTACTCCACATTTCCTCATTTTGAAGATCTTGTTCTTCTGTCAAGAATGTTATCTTGTTGTAGTTCATCAATGTATTCAGGAGTAAAATCCTAAATGGAAGGAATTCGAACATTTTCTCCTTGATATTCTATAAAAGGTGACTCATACAACCATAAGTTCTTAACATTAACAACAGCATAAATTTTCATATATGAAGGAAAATCCAATTTGAAGGCATTATCACCAATCTTTTCTAAAATTCTGAATGGACCATATAAAATTGGTTTAAGTTTTTTTACCTTCTCCTTGAATCCTTTCTTTGCTAATGTGAAGCCAAACTTCATCACCAACTTGGAATTTTTGATCTACATGATGCTTATCGTGCCTTATTTTGTACTTGACTTGGCTGTTTTCCAACTGTTCTTGGACTTCTTAATGCACCAATTGGATTTGTTCAGTGAACCTCTTAACTTTTTTTATGTCACTATGAGCATCAATAGAAACACCCTTTCCAAAAATGAAATTCAAAGGAGATTTAGGCAAGTATCCCTAACATGCCTCAAAAGGCGATGTTTGAGTTGAAGAGTTCTTGGCCCAGTTGTAAGCATGCTGAATATGGTGCAAGTTTTCATCCCACAACTTAGGATGCTTGTTTCAATAACCACGAAGTAGATGTATCACCGTCCTATTCACCACCTCTGTTTGACTATCTGTTTGCGGATGAAATGCTGTACTATTTTTCAATTTGGTGTCCATAAATCCCCACATTGAGCTTGACCAAAAGTTCCCAACAAAGTGGGAATCTAGATACTAACAATGGATGTGGGAAATCCAAAATGCACCCACACATTCTGAAAGAATAACTGAGCAGTTTGTTCAGCTATAATTTTCTTTTTACATGGCATCAAAATACACATTTTGTTGAACCTATCCACAACTACAAAAAGATAATCATGAATCCTCTTTGGCATAGGAATACCTCCAACAAAATCCATAGAAACACTCTCCCATGGATGAGAAGGTACTACAATTGGAGTGTAAAATCCTAAATTTCTATTGCTAGGCTTAATAACAAAACATAATGGACAACCTCTAATAAAAAATGACTCACTTTCAAGCATACAAGGCTAATAACATTACTTGTGTAGATGTGCCACTGTCTTACTTACACCGAAATGACCACCAATAAGAGAAGTATGTGCCTCTCTTATGATGTTGAATATTTCTCCCCATGGAATACAAATCTTACCAAGATGTTACATACTTGGTTCTCATGCATGTGACAATCCAATTCCTCTACTTGGTTCCCTTGACTTAAAGTTGCATATACATCTTGAAAATCACTATCTAAAGCATATTGTTCAACATATATCTCATGCATAATAGAATTATTCTTAAGAATAGTAGCAATGCTAACAATAGGCCTAGAAAGAATGTCAACAACTTTATTGTAGATACCTTTCTTATACCTTATCACTAAGTAGAATTGTTGAAGAAAACCCATCCACCGGAAGTGCCTTGATTGCTGCAACTTTTTTTTGTGATTGAGAGTATTGCAATGGTTGATGATCTATGTGAATGATTGTTTCCTTACCCATCAAGTAGTGTTTCCACTTTTTAACACTTTGCACCAATGCATACAACTCCTTGTCATATGTAGGATAATTAATCACTGAACCATTAAAATTTTCTGAACAAAAACATATAGGCTTACCATGTTGCATGAGGACCACACCCATGGCATAATCACTAGAATCAGTCTGAATCTCAAATTACTGTCTCAAGTATGGAAGTGAAAGTACTGGGGATGTATTGATATTTTATTTCAATGCATCAAATTCCTTTTTTTGTTTACCTCCCCACTGGAAGACCTACTTCACACTTGTCAATGCATGCAATGGAGCTGAAGTAGAAGAGAAGTTAGCAATAAAGCTCCTCGAATATTGGGATACTCCCAAAAATATTCTTACCTACATAAATATTTTGGGCTTTGTCCAATTCAAAATGACATCAACCTTGGAGGGATCTATTTTCAATTCACCTCCTCCAACAATATGACCCAAATACACTAAAAAAGTTTTTCCAAACTCACATTTTAACATATTTAAAAACAACTCTTCTTTCTTCAAGACATCAAGTAATTTTTTGACATGCATGGCATGTTCTTCATTATATTTAATAAAAATTAAGATTTCATCTAAGCATAATATCACAAAATCATCTAGAAATGGCCCCAATACATCGTTCATCAAACACATAAAGGTAGCTGAAGCATTGCAAAGAAAAAAACGAATAACAAGCCATTCAAACAAACCTTGATTTGTTTTGAATGCTGCCTTCCATATGTCACCTTCAACAATTCTAGTTTGATGATAGCCACTCCTTAAGTCCAAGTTCGTAAAATACTTTTCATCTTTCAATTGATCAAGTAAATCATCAATTCTAGGGTGTGGGTAACGGTTCTTTACCATAATTTTTTTCAATGCACGAAAGTCCACACACATGTGCCTTGTTCCATTTTTATTTGGAACCAAAACGATAGGTGACCCGCATGGAAAATTATTTGGTCTGATGATCCCTTTGTCCATTAACTCTTGAATTTGATTTTTAATTTCTGCACTTTCCACCACTGACATCCTGTACATGCCAATGTTAGGAAGAGGACAATCTTGCTACAATTGTTTTTCATGTTGGATTCCCCTCTTGGGAGGAAATACTTTTGGCTCCTGAAACATCTCATAATATTGGTTAACAACCTCAACCAAATCATATTTTAATCTTGAATCACAACCCTGAAAAGCTTCATTTTCATGATCATTGTTTTTCTTGACCATTAGAAGCACAAAATTCTTGCTAGAGTTAATGCGTCTCTTCATTTGTCCAACATTTACAAGTGAAAGATTTAGTTTCTATCGATGTGATCTAACAATGTACTCTATGCCATCTTTGAACAAGTGATACTTGTTTTAAAGAATATGGAAAATCTCTTTTCTATCATACAAATATGGGCTTCCCAAAACAATTCCAGAAATATCAAGTGGTACTACATCAAGTTCAACTTCATCAAGAAAGTTTGTTGTAATTGCAAATTTAAAGATGCATTTCCTCGTAACTTGTTAGTTTGCATTCTTGCATATCCAACCTAAAGGATAAGGTCTTGGATTAGGAATGGTATATAAGTTTAGTTTCTTGACTAAGTCTTTGGAAATCAAATTTTCTTGTGAACTTTTATCAAAAAGTGTATCAATTTTAGTGTGCTTTGAAATAACTCGAATATGGAAAAGTTCAATTCTAGTTTTCTCATCTTGAGTATCCTTAGGAAAACTTGAAGAGATAGTGCTTGCTATGTCCTTACCTTTCATTCCCATTGCTATGATACTTGTTTCATATCTCGAATCGCAGCCTAAGTCATGTTGTGTATTTGCAACTGTCTTTTGCTTCCCTTTGTTGTTAAAATTCTTTGGTTTCATCTAAAGATGAAGCTTCCAATGATGAGCTTCATCATGACCATCTTTGGAACAATGTTTGCATGCTAGTTTTTCTCCTTCATTTTTGATGGATGCATTCTTATTTCCTTTCCATTTGAACTTGTTCTTACCCTTGTCTCCACTTGTGAATGGCTTCTTACTACCCTCTTGTGGAATGTTTTTCCCTCTTAGCTTCAAGATGAGTTTCCTAGACACAAAACTCATCTAATCTTGTAGGATTAAACATAAGGATAATATTCCGTAAAGAACTATGTAAAATCCCAATATATTTCAACAAAGTGTCTTGTGAATTCAAGTACACACCTAATATCAAGCATATTATACTAAATTATTAAGTTTAGCCTTACACACTTTGACCCTTTAGTTGTCTAAAATTTTGCCAATCCATAATAGCGTTTTGCATATACGCTAATGGATAAAATTGTCTTCTAAGTGCAGCAATAAAATCTATCCAAGAGTTGGAGACATTACCATAATTTTTCATGTTAGGAATCTATAATTTTAGCAGATTGGTGAGACTAAAACTTCAGAAGAAACATTATTTCAACCAACTTTGGGATTCTAGGATCTAGCCCTCCTGAATCCAGAGAGGGATCTCTCCAATAAGTGCAAATATGGATTTGTATTTGAAGTTTGGGGTAATGATATTAGGCTAGTTATGAAGGCCAAGGGTTTTGTTTGTTTTTTGGATGGTTGAGCATGAATATTACTCGAGGGGAAAGTTCTAAATGCAAAACAGTTTCAAAAGTGAGAAGTTGCAAGTGAATAGAACATATTTGGCTAAAGAGATAGATATAACGCTGGTTTTTAGTCCATTGGGCTATGGAGTCATAACAAGGCTTTAATTGAACAACAGCATCAAGAGTGATCCAAGGGGAAATTCATCTACATCACAATATTATTGAGATTAGAGTGATGGAATGGAAACAATAGAGTGTTGGAGGGGTGGAAACTGATAATAATTTCACAAGGATTTATAGTCAGTCCAAACAAGAAAAGCCTCTTAAGTAACCGTTTAAAACCAACCAAGTGCAGGGCTAACCATTGACTTCTTGGGCAAGTTTGTATTAAAGTAGCTTAATTGACAAACAATCCAATAATCCACATAATTACCTTCAGAAAGTATGAAAACATATAAGAGAAACAAAGTATAAAATTAAGATCAGATAAAGTACTTTTAAACCTAGTCTGCTTTCAGTTAACACCAAGGGAAACTTTCAAAATCTGCTTTTGGAGAAAAACTAGGACCAGGGCACACCATATCTTCCATAGTCATCTTTAATAAGCAAATAAGGAAAATAAATTTCAAGAAACAATGTTTAAAGCAAACAGTAGGACGAGGGAACTCCAACATTCCTAACTGTTTAAACTGTATTAAATCATTCTTAAATAAACAAATTGGAGGAAAACATTGAGATAAAGCTTTTCAGTTAGAGAAGGTTACTGATATACAGTAGGTCCTAACTCTATACATGCTGTTCTTTATCAGATAATTAATGAACAATATGACATACATAGAAGGAAAAAAATAACAAAGAAAGGAGCACTTCACTAGTGATATAGACCAGGATCCCAAGAAACAACTTGTTTATTGATGTCAAACCAATTACAGTACTCAGGTCCAATGTTTCAATTCAGAAATCATCTTCACTATCCAGCCTAACTAATCTATCACAAGAAGAAATCCAAGGGCCAGTGAACACTATTTACAATCATAAATTTATGCTCAAGTGTATATCAAAGTTCTGCAACCAAACCCTCACTCATCTTCTGCAGAAGTATATATAGAAGGATGAGGAGGTGAGATCTGATAAAAGATCTCAATTACAATTAATACAGACTTAATGGCTTCTTGGCCTTTGAGGGGCTCAATGAAGAAACTTACATACATATCCTCTGTATTAAATGATTTACATAAAGATTATGCTTGGTGGGAGCTTTTGTTGACCTTTGAGGCTCCGTGTGGCGTCGAAGTAAATCTGAAGATGTCTGTCATTAAGTTCTTTGGTAGAATTTACTCTTTGGCTGCGTTTTGAGACAAATATCTGATCCTGATCAATAAATTCGGCTCCTGATTGAATACTTTGAGGCACAGGTGGCGTCGTGGTAGCTAGAGGGATCAATTTGCCTCAATTTGTGGTGGTGGAGGGTTTCATGTCGATAAAACACTTTAGATTTTCTTTAAAATGTGTTTTAACTCGGGGATTAGGCTTTTGATAAAAATTCTTAGCCGTGATCCACGCAAAATCTGTCCTTTAATCCTCTTCTTTGATAAATTTTGGTCTTCGTAGTTGATACTCTCCGACCATGCCTGATAAATGGTTTTTGCTGGAATGCAGGTCTGCGCAGGGTTATGTGGCATCAATGCTTCATGAATTATTGATGAAAACGTGGATTTAACACCTGTGAATGATTTCCTTTGATGAATCGAAGGTGGGAGGATTGTCATCCTCCGCCCTCGAATTTTCTTCAAAAATGGCGAGAAAACCATTTAAACCCTGCAAAATACAAAAAACTATTATAAAATCCTGCTGTTATCACTCAGGTTTTCCTAGAAGTTGTGTAAGAGGAAAGTATACCCGAGGTAACCACAAACCAACCTTTTAGATGCAGAATCTAGCCAATCTGCATCCAGAGAGGGCTCTCTCTTTATAATTTATCTTTGTTCTTGGAAGGTTTTAGGCTAGTTATAGATTCAAAGTTTGTTTTGGGAAAATGGTGGAATCCAAAAACTAAGGGCAAGGTTGAGAGCTTTCAGTCCATTGGGCTATGGAGTCAAAGGATGGCTTTACTGGATTTCTATTCTAAGCACAAGATGGTATTACAGGGCAAGATAGCTAGACAGAGAACAATCCTTAAAATTTAAATTGGGTGGGATGATCTTGAAGGGATGAAAGGCAATTAAGAATCTTTCACCATGTTCAAAAGAAAGAAGTGAAATGACTACAAACAAAGAGCAATGAAGAATTCCGTGTTATAGTAATCAAAAAATGTTTAAATTAGCGAAGCAGAAGCATTTAAGAATTCATGCTTATAGCTAATTTAGAAGAAAACATTAAGAACAATCACATTTGAAAACAGAGTACAATTAAGCAAATTCTATTTTAAACCTTTATGTAAATTATTCGGACATGGATATGATGGTATTATAACTAATATAAAATTTCAAACAAAGGGTAGAAACACTTATTGAACTGTAGTCCAACACATGAATCCTGCAACAAGTCCAGTGCTTCAAATCGTCATCCAGTAAGCCACAAGTAAATTTCTCCAAAAGCTTTTATTCCGAAAATCTCAGTGTTACAGCAGAGTAATAGAATCCACCCTAAACACTCTCTTTGAGGGTTTATTTATACACAAAATAATCCTAACAATCTTACGCTATCCTAGCCAATAATTCAGGCTGACTTAAAGCATATTTACAAACAAACAAGAGACACATGGTCTCGTAAATAGAATAATGGGTAACGGCTTGATGTGCTGTTCCTTTCTTCATGGACATGCTAAAGATAAGTGCTTAAAATAGGAATCTGTGCTGTCCTTTGTGTATTTCTTTGGCTTATCGAATACTCTTTCTTCTTACGGATACTCTTTAACCTTTCATCTGATACTCTTTCATCTGCTTTTCTGTTTTTACCATTTACTTGATAGTAAAGATAAAATCTCATCCTGAAAACAACTTTTACAAAACTTCCAGCATTTCTTTCCACCACTGATCATCTGGTATCATTGTTCTTCTGAGTTTCCTTAAAGTTTCATCTGCTTCAGTAAGTTTATAAAAAGTGGGCTCGTTCGGAAATAGATACTTTATTTCATGCTCCAGATGAAATAGATTCCTCACTTTTTCATAAATACTTTTCCCAGTTGGTAATGCAGGTTCTTATGAGCTAGTAGAACTTATAGCTGTATTTTTAGCATGAGCTTTTATTCTTTTCTCATAGGTTTCCAAGTCTACTATTTGATCCTCTGTGAGCATGGGACTTGGCAATTCACTGTCCAGCAAAGCTTGAAACTTCTCTCTGAAAACGTTGATGTCGACCAAAATGTCATTACACTTTCTTTCTAGATTTTGCATGAAAGTCCTCTTGGTGAAAATTCTCTTTGCTTCCAAAACTACACCTGTTCTGTCATCAATTCCTATCAATGCAAGCTGTTGTTTTGTTTTGGAATTCAAAAATTGAATGATCTGCTGGGCATGCTCCGGCTTGCCCCTTAATTCATGTTTAGTTTTATTTATTTCCTCTTGGGCTATCTTGACTAACTCATTCTGCTCAAAAATAGCTTGGATGGAAGGCCAAATATCCCTTATTAAGTTAATGATGTTGTCCCAAAGAATATCATTTATTTCGTTCAGAGGCTTTTCCAGTGAAAGATCTTTTTGCAAAGCTTCAACCATTTTCTCCAATCTTTTTATTTCCCTGAGGTTGTCAGCAGCTGTCCTTTTTGATGTGTCATATTTTCCCTCCAATTTTGTTAATTGTAATTTTGTTTCTTGGAGTTCTGTGACCTTTAGCTGCAAACTCTCCATCTGTTTAATTAAATCCTCAGAATTCAAATTAGAAATGTTTACCTGAGATGGTTGTTCCTGTTGTCCTGTAGTTGTAGTACCTGTTGTTGAAGTTTGCTTGATGATTTCCTGTTCCTGCAATGCTTTTTCCAACTCTTTTTCTGTTTCATTTAGTCGTTCTGTCAAATTCAAGAGCAACTCCATCATTTCTTCTTGTGAATTTCCTTTTATAATTTCCTGTGTCTGGGGGTGCCTCGAGGCTGGTATTTTCAGCTGTTTTCTGAGTGCAGCTATATCATCCTCTTTCTTTTTTATCAGTGCCTCAATACCTTTAGTGTCTTTGGGATTGTGACCCAAACCAATGATGATCTCTTCTAGAGACTTTATTCTATTGTCCTTGGCCTGTGAGGAGGCCCTTTCAATCTTCAATGTTGCAGTGGTATTATTCAAGGAATCTTGCAGCGTTAAAGCTGCCATGGCTTTGTTGGTGAGAATAGAATAAACCATTTCCCCTGTTTGTCTATGAAGCTCTATCTGATCCAAGGGATGGATATCCTTTGCTAACACTTCAAAATTTGTTCTGATGTAATCTGTTGCTGAAGTTGGCTTTGGCACCTTAGCTTTGAAGTGGCTCATTTGCATTTTACCTTGTGAAAGATCAAATGCTGACATCAACCTTTGCTGATTGTGAGGAGCCATCTTCATATACTGATCGTATACCTTCATTTTCAAGGGTTCATTCTTTGTTTTGATATTAATGAAGGTTTTCTTAATGTCTCCAGTATCTGTCTTTGGCGGTCTGAAAGAAGATACTCGAGTGCTTAATTGCTTTTGTATCCCTTTCTGGCTTATGTTTGTTTCACTTGCTGTACCTGCTTGCTGACTATCTTCCCTACCATCATCAAATACTTCATCTATAATCTCTACATCTGGAGGTGGATCAGACTTGTGTTTTTTAGCTTGATAAACTTGTGGGGCTCCGTTTGAAGGTGTGGTATCTGGAGCTGGCCTCTTTTTCCCTATTTCCACATTCAGTGGAGTTTGCATCTCTGGAACTTGGATTTGCTTTGCTGGTGTTTGAGAAGCCTGGGATTGTTCTGGTTCTTTGGAACTCTGTGATTTTTCTGCCATGACCAGGGTTTCAAAGACCTGAACTATAGGTTCTTTTCCTTTACCCTTGGGCTCTGCTGCTACTGATGGGCTGTCTTCCTGTATAGCTTGTTGTAGAGTAGCTGCTGAAGATGTGCCAATGTATGGTACCTGCATTTGATCATATGTTTCTAGGTCAAATTTCTTCTCAGCATCTTTCATAAGTTTATTCAATTTGGTAGCTCCACTTCACTCTTCAACAAGTGTTCCTTTAACCCATTCATCTTGATTTGCATACTGTTCTATGTCAGGAATTCTGTGATGTATATAAGGAGATGACTTATTTTTTAACCTTCTTTCACAAATGAAACCAAAGGGGTCATAAGGGACCCAACGGAAAGATATCTGGAATTTTTTCTCTAATATAAGTTCAGCATCTCTTTCAGCTTCCCTAGAATTGCAAATGAAAGGACCTAACTGGCTTTTGATCCTTAACTGTGCTTTCTTCTTTACATTGCAGAAATGGATTACATCTGAGTTATTCATCTGTCTAAAGTATTCCAAAGCAAAAATTCTCATTGGTCCATATCTGGGTAACTTGAATGGATGTAATTCACATCCATAAATCCTGATAACTGTATGGTTTTGGTACAAGTACCAATCCCCAACTTTGTAACTTTTTGACAATGGCAGGGTCTTTCTTATCTCAGTACTAAGCCTGGGGGGAGAAACTCCTGTTAACAAGGTTGTAGCAGGATGTACAAATTGATCAATGAATTCTGAATAAGAGTAGGGAGAATCAGAGGAGAAATGAATGATGGGGGACCAAAAAATAACAGACCTGGGATTACCTTTAGCATCAAGTTTCTGAACAGGGAAAGGGAATTTGTCTGAGTGATAGAAAATTATGAGGTGATAGATAACTGAGGAGTACTTGAAAACCTTTTCATCATCTAGCCTTAAAAATTGATCATGAATTTTGTTGGCAATGAAGGAAGCATAGTCATACTTAATCTCAGGAGGCTGTCCAGGGGTGAAGATAGATAGCAAAGCCAGAGTTATCTCGTCAACATACTCACTGGTATTGAATCCTAAGACAAAGGATATTACATTCACAATAAGCCTTCCCAATTGATTGAAAAAACAAAAACCATAGGGGGGAGTCCCTTTTGGCTGATGCTCAAGTAACATGAAGTACTGACACATTGCTTTCAATTTCTCTGGAGTTAACAGTCTGGTTTTCTCAATTAGCCCTTCCATGGATAGAGGTGCTAATTCTTGTTCTGGCTCAAATTGTAACATAGCATTGATAGCCTGAGGTGTGATAGGGAACAAAACACTTTGATCAGGAGCTAATACAGCTCTTTGTGCGGGATCATAATTTGCATGACAATAATGAATGATTTCAGGGAAAACGTGGACTGTAGGAATAAAATACCTTGGGAGATTGGATTCCCACAACCCTATAAGATCTTGCCCCTTTGAGTGTTCGTCTCTGCAGCGAGAGAAGCTCAAACGGGGACTTTCATCAAAATGCAGGTCTTTTATTTGGAAATCTTCATCTATGAGAGGTAAATAGTCCAAATCTCGGTGAGGAGCATTCAAATGAGTGACATTTAGAGCAGTTGGGGCCTCCATTTTGGTTCTTGTGGATTCAAAATGAAGGTTTCAGTTTTCTTGCAGACCGGACGGGATATCTGACAAAAGAGGAAATTGGAACAAATTGCAGGTTTGGGAAGCAAATTCACAGGTTTTAAATCTTCAATGAGGACTTCAGAGAGGACTTTTGACCACTTTTTCAGAGAAAAACACAGGAAACTAAGTTTAACTTGCAGTCGGGGCGCGGAATGATAAATACATGTTTTTTAATGGAAACTGGTTCTTCAACAGGTAATGAACAATGGCGGGGACGTTCTTCAATACTGGCGCAGCGGAATTTCAGAGTAATTTGGTGTATTTGCAGTGAAATTTGAAAATTGCAGCGGGAGCTTAGTCTCTTTCGGAAACTAAAAATAACTGAAAAAACGCGAAAAATGGCTTATTTACAAGTCAAAAGGGTTTTTATCGTTTTCGAGGTGATGACGTCATTTTGGCGTACGGGGTGACGTAAGGGAGTGGGACCGGCGGTATGCGGTAAGCGGTAAGAGGTAAGCCCACACCGCTTTTGGACGAGGGCGGTAAAAGACGCGATGGCAGCGATTCCACAGGACGCTTGCCACGTGGAATGCTGACTTTTCAAAAACCGCCCATCCCCCGCTGGTTAACACGCTGGCAAGGGATGGGCAGCGGGATTGATGATCGCCGTTGATCAACGGAGGAATGATCTGACGGCTGGAGGAAAGGGAAACTTGTGCGGTTTCAAAAGCGGGCCCATCGGGGTTTAAACAAGTTTTGACGTGTAATCTAATCACCCCGGGGAGAAGTTAATAGGCGAGAATGGTTGTTAATTAGTCCGAATGACTAATTAACCCCGTGATTTTATGAAATGGATTGCGGTGGAGTTTGGCCATATGGGATGCCACGTGGAATGCTGAGTATGGTGGCGCAGGATTCCGTCGTAGTTTATTCTTGTTTTTGGTGTTAAACACATATGTTACGTGTCTAACGCTTTTCTATATATATTTGATTATACGATGAATAAATTAATATAATTAATTCATCATAGGGGCGGAATGTATATATAAGGTTATAGTTTTACCAAAGGGCTTTATAAAGTGGGATATTTATTTTAAATGTGCGGGACTATATATACCTTGGTAAAACATTCTAATAAGAGGGTTTTGGGGCGATTTATTTAGAAAAGGGAGTTATATGCATAGGAAAAGGGATTTCACTAGGGATTTAATATAATAGAGTTAGGTGTTAATATGAAAAAGGACAAGGAAAATCAAAACATCTTTGTACATCTAAGAAAGTGAAAACTTATGAAGTAAATTGCACATTTTATCTTCAACACTTAAGCTTAGAATAACAAGTTGTCTTGAGGAATTTTATGGAATGTTGCCTCAGTTTCCTAAGTAAAATAGGATTTTACTTAGGAAAAATTTAAAGATGGAAGATAACAATGATGGATTATTTCAAGCGCTCAGGTCTTTTTTGATCATTAGGCCGAGGGTCCGGTCCCTCCAGAAGTCAAGGAAATGCCTTGAGCCCCTTTGATCTCCAATTACCTTAGTACTTTTTTGGGGGAAATTAGTAAAACTCTTGAGGGGAAAAAAATGATGAGGGAGGTTAATGAATTTGACTTTTCTTGCTGTGATTTTCCAGTGTATTTCCTGCTTTAGTACTTGTGATGAAAGTAAATGATTAACCAACATGTAGCAGCACCATTCATCAGATAACACTTTGCGGCACCATCTACCTACCCTATCTACTTAACACTACCATTTTGTCTTCTTTATTAGGGTGCATTTAGACTTGCAAACCCTGATCAATCTTTTCTTTTTACATGATGAATCTATCTATTTCTACCCTTATTACATCCAAGGGCTCAGATTAAACTGTTGAGCACCTTTTATTCACTCTAGCTAGCTACTTATCTGCCAAGATTAAACTGTTTGGCTAGATATTTATTCTCTAATCTATAACATGAAATTGAAATATGACTAAGCCAAGTTTAAACAGTTTGACTTATTCATAAATTGTGGCAAAAGTTTTACAAGTTGCACACAATTGATTTATTATAACAGAGTAAAAAGTAGTGGCATTTGGATTTGCACACTTTCCTTGGTCTATTTTTTGCTTGGGGTTCATTTCTTTCTCTTTTTGACCATTTTATTCTTTTTACCCTTTGATTTTTCTTTTAGGGTATACCCTCTTTACATTTTTAAATTTTTAAATTTTTTGGTTTTTTTTTTATGAATATGGAACACCTTTGCTCAAGTAAGAAGGTTTGAACATATTCCATACTTCCATCAAGACAATCATGAAAGATGAAACCTATTGATATAGGAGGCTAACACTAGCTCCACTTGGGGATGGCTTTTCCTTGTGGAAAGTCAAGAACATCAGGTCAGATGCCTCAAAATGTCTTCAAACTGAAAGTATGAAATCTTCCTCCTTCTGGTAGCTTTATTTTACATATGATAGTGAAACTTTTGGAACTTAGGGCCTTCACTTCGGGCTTCAATTCCAAGAAGTCACCATCCAATCCAATCTGCAGTAACAAAAATAAAACAAGCAAACAATATATTATGTACAAGTTAGAAACATTTAAAAATTTTAGTAAATTGGATCAAAATAATGCTTAAGCATTCGACCATTGACTGGTCCTTCTTCAACTTCTGAATTGTCCAAGTCCTTCAAAAAGTAAGTGTTGTTTCCCTGCAAGGCATGAATGATATAAGGCCCTTTCCACAAGAAATCAAACGTTCCATGTTTCCCTTTTTCTTCTCTTCTAGAATCCCATCTTAGGACCTTGTCTCCTAATTGAAAATCCTCTGCTTTAGTCCTTTTATCAAACATTTTCTTTAGCTTTTCCTGTAAGACTTGTGATCTTTGGTATACCTCTTCTCTGGTTTGTTGCGGGTGGATTGTTTGATTAATTCTTCTTTGAATGTCATTTGGCTCTACTTGAGCCTCCTGAAGTAATTTCATGACAGGGATTCCTAAAGATGATGGGAATCTTGCTTCCAGACCATAAACTAACTCATATGGACTAGTCCCAATGGATTTCTTGGTTGTAAGTCTGTCTGCCCATAATGCATAGGTCAGTTTCTTATGCCAGTTCTTTTTATTTTCCTCCAACAATTTCTTAATGATATTGATCAAACTCTTATTGGAGGATTCTGCTAGTCCATTACCTTGGGGGTAATAGGCTTTTGAATGGCCTAAAGTAATATGATATTTATGGCAGAAATTAATCATTTTCTTTGATTTAAATGCAGCAGCATTGTCTGTTATAATCTTTTCTGGACATCCAAATCTTGAAAGTATGTTGGTTTCAAGAAACCCTATGATTACAGAATCATTGGACTGTCTACATGGGATGGCTTCAATCCATTTGGTGAAATAGTCTGTAGCATTTAAAATCCATCTATGTTGCCCTGAAGAAGGGGGGTGAATTTCTCCAATAAAATCTAATCCCCATTGTTGAAAGGGTCTTTCTGTGGATACTGGTTTTAAAGGCAGAGGTAACAACTTTCTTTTACCCTCAAATATTTGACATTTGTGACAGCTTGTTACAAATTTCTTTACATCAGAAAATAATGTTGGCCAGTAAAATCCAGCCCTTAAGATCTTGTCTGCAGTATATTTCCAGTAGAGATGCCCTCCACAATCCCCTGCATGAAATTCATTAAGCACTTTATCAGCTTCATCTTTTAAGAGACAATTCAATAAAATTCCTTCATGATTCTTCCAAAATAAAGTGCTATCTAAAATACAATATTTCAAAGATGTCATTTTTAAAAATCTTCTTTTAGTTCTGGACAAATCTGGAGGAGCCTGCAGGTTTAATAAAACATGAATTATATCGGTGTACCAGGGTGAATCTAAGAAAGCTTGACTGATCTGAGGAGTCGCCATCTCCTGCTCGTTATCCAGTTCATTGATGTCTAAGGCTTGGCAATTGGTTTCTGTCATAAGTTGTGCTAAACCTTGGCCTTTTATCAGTTTGGTTGGTTTAATCTCAATATCATATTCCAAAATGGTAGCTATCCACTTACCTCGTTTACCTTCAATGCCATCTTGAGTCAAAATATCTTTAACCACTGCATTAGGCACATATGCTATCACATGAGAATATAATATGTAAACTCTAAAATCTTTGATTGCTTTTACCAATGCAAAAGCCTGTTTTTCCATAATATTGTACTTTAGAGGTGCATCCCTCAGTGCTTTACTAAAAAATGCTATTGGCTTTTCACACCCTTGGTCATCTTTTTGAAGTAAAACAACTGCAACCGTATGTTCAGAAGCAAATGAAAAAATAATAAAGTCTCTATCAAATTTAGGACTGGTCAGAACTGGTGTCCTTGTTAAAGCCATTTTAATTTCCTCGAATGATTGTTTGGCTTCTACAGTCAAGTCAATGCTTGAATCTTTCCTCAACATGTTAGTCAGTAATCTAAGTAACTCTGCTAGACTAGAAATAAATCTTCTCAAGAAGTTGATTTTTCCTATAAATGCTTGCAATTCTTTTATGTTTCTGGGGTGGGGTATTTGCAAAATTGCTTGAATTCTTTTTGGATCAATCCTAATGCCATCTTTAGAAATGATATGTCCTAAAAGCTTTCCTTCTTCCAAACCAAACAATGACTTCTTAGGGTTTAAAGAAATTCCATATTTTCTGCATTTTATAAATACTTGCCTTAGGTGATCTAAATGTTCTTGATCTGTTTTAGAAAAAACAATCAAATCATCTAAGTAAATAACCAGAAAATCATGTATCTCTTTAGCAAAAGCAATGTCCATTGCTCTTTGAAATGTAGCTCCTGCATTCTTGAGCCCAAATGGCATTTTGACATATTTAAATGTACCCCATGGTGTGGTAAATGCTGTTTTATCCTGATCATTGGGATGAACCATAATCTGGTTGTACCCTGAAAATCCATCCAGTAGTGATATTCTTGAAGATCCCACTACCCTTTGCAGAATGTGATCCATTTTCGGCAGAGGATAGTTGTCTTTTAAAGAAACTTTATTCAAATTCCTTAAATCGACACACAATCTGATTTCTCCTGTCTTTTTCCTTGTTGGTACCAGGTTAGAAACCCATTCTGAAAATCTGATAGGAGTTATAATCCCTGCTTCAAACATTCTTTTGATTTCTTTTTCAATTGAGGGTAATAAAACAGGATTAATTCTCCTAAGCTTTTGTTTGAAAGGTTTCTGGTCTGGTTTCAAAGGTATAGTATGTTGAATGATGGAAGTATCATAAGATTTGAGGTCTTCATAACTCTAGGCAAAGACATCCTGGAATTCTTTTAATAATTCAACATATTTTACCTTCTGATCTTTCGGAAGAGATTTGGACAACTTAACAATTTTGGGATGTTCTGGTGTTCCTAAGTTGCATTCTTCCATATCGGCCTTAACATGTTCCATTTTAGGTCTAAATGGAATATCATTTGAGTCGAATAGATCTTCCAAAGGTGTTAATCCTTTGGGTAATTGATTATCTTTTAAATTGATGATTTATGTTTCATCTATGATCTCATCAAATTCCATGTGTTTCAAATTTTGCATGTCTTTTTCAGTGAACGTGGTTGGATGCAGCATATGAATTGCATTTTCTATTGAAATTTCTATTTTTTGTTCTTTTTCTTGATCAAATTTATCAGCAGTCATGTCTTCATCTATATTACATTTAGAAAACTCATTCTGAAGTGTCAAAAAACTATTGATTTGATTGTTATTCACAAATACTTGCCAATTCAAAAGATTGTCTGGTATTGCAGGCCTGTGCCTGATCTCAGCTGAAAACTGATGATTAGGATCAAAAGGCAACTTGCATGTACTAGCAAACATTGCTAAGCTGTGAGCATGCAAGTTTTGTTTCCTGGGAATTTTGGCAAGTTGGGCTTGTAGAAATGTGTTGAGAATCTCTACAACTGTCTCTCGGTATTGTTTTAGTCTCATGTCCTTTGTTGCACATTCTCCTTTAATCTGTTGGATGATTAGTTCAGAGTCACCTATGATTGATACCCTAATGCCCCCTAACTTCTTGACATGTTTAAGCCCCAATAAAAGAGCTTCATACTCTGCCATGTTGTTAGTGCATTTGAAATTTAACCTATAAGCATGACCCTCTGCATGATTGTTCTCTACATTGTGTAACCAAATCCCAGCTCCTGCCCCTAGTCTGTTTACTGAGCCATCAAACTCTAAATGCCATAGAATTTCATGTTCATAGTTTTCATCAATTGTTTTAACGTATTTTCTGACAGGAGCTAATTGTTTATTTTTTTCAGGTCTTTCTTGGTCATCTGGTGTTTCTTTGTTTTCAGATATTTCTTCAATTTTAACAGTGGTTTTGTTTATGATTTCCATTTCAGGAGCTTCTATTTCAGTAGGAAGATCTGACTCAGCATTGTATAGAATAAAAGAATCCATGTCTGAATGTACAGAATAAACAGGGAAGTTTTTAGGCTTCTCTTGGCTACTCACTAAGTACTTCATCAAAGTTTCTCTATATAATCTTTTAGGCTGACCAAATACTGAAATAGTTGCATAAGACATGTCTAGTTGAATAGATCCTCCAAGTTTAGCACCCCAAGACCTAGACAATAACATACCATATTTAGGTGGAATACCAGCAACTACTATGTCCATTAAAACAGACTTAGCAGGGTATTGGACCAAAGTGACACACAGATCTTTAATTAAACCTAAACATTTTACCTGACTGGAATCAAATGAAAACAAATCTTTGTATGGTCTGGTAATATCTAGATTCAATCTTTCCATTACTGCTTTTGGCATAAAATTGTGAGATGCTCCAGAATCAAGCATTGCATTATGGAGTATCTTGTCGTGAACATTCAGGCTTACATAAAATGGAGGAGTTCCTCCACTTTCTGGTTTGCCATTAACCTCAGGGCCAAAAAGAAGTTTGGGTTGATCATCAAGAATATTTACTGAATCATCTAATCCAGTAATGTTAATGTTTAAAGACTTGGAAATCTGATTCCTATAGACATCATGTTTAGCCAATTCTGATAAAGGAACAGCTATCTTGAGTTTGCCTATTTAAGCTTCTAGATTAAAGGGTTTTTCTGTTTGAGCTTTAGCGTTTTGCACAGTTGGATTTTCTCGGTTTACTGGATCTTCAATGTTTTTCTCTTTTTCATGAATGAAGTTTTGCTTTGAAGATGTTTCAGGACTAACTTCTGTTGTTTCTTCTACAGTTCCTACATGAGGAGATGTATTGGATTGCTGTTTGTCGATTGGTTGGTTGTCAGAGACATCTTCAATTATTGGATTTGAAAAACTAGGAGTTATCCTAGGCAATATTTGTATTTGGGGAATGTTTTGTACAGGGGAAGTATTTTGTACAGGGGGAATGTTTTGTTTTCCTTTGACATTTTGTTTTGTGGTTTTCTGTTTATTTTTTTCTGGTACATCTATCCGTCTACTTCTCAAGTTGTACTGCTTATGAACCTCGTAGATTGCTGTGTCATAGCCTTCTTTGAAATCAAAAGTCTCACCTGAATGAGTGTGGAATGTTTCAAGGATATGATTCTCTTGATCATCTTGAGATAGGAAGATTTCTGGTTCATCTTTGTCCTCATTGACATTGTTTATTTCTACATCTTCTGTAGGTTCTTCTGAGGTTGAACCTTCAACAAAGTTTTCTTGGAAAGGTGGTCTAATGTTTTGATCAGGGACATTCTTTCCAATATTTTGGTTCAGATTCCTCCTAAAGTTTGGGTTTCTTGCAACATTCTGGTTATCAGTAGCGGACTTTCTTTCAATGGTTTCCACTCTATCACCTAATCTTTCCATACCTTTAATGATTACATCCAGCTTCTTTTCAAAAGCTGAAGGTTCTTCATTCATAGACATTCTTCTCTCTGCCCTAGCTCTGGCTCGTTTTTCTATCAGATTTGCTTCTACACTCACCACTATGCTTTGCATTTCCTCTAATGTTTGTGGAGCTCTTTCCCTAAGAGAATAAGCTATATCAGAGTCAAAACCGTCTGGAAATTTGACCAACACGTTATTAGGTGGGGGTCTTAGGTTTAGAAGAACTGCATGATATGATTCATTGAATCTTATGATGTAATCTTGTACGGTTTCATTTGGTCTTCTTCTTAATTTTTCAAATTCTGATAGGATCTGGAGAGGATCCTTCTTTTTCTCCCATCTGTTCAAAAATGCCCTATACAAAGCTTCTAGGTCCGCAATACTGTTTGGGGTGAGAGCCCTAAACCAAGTTCTAACTTCTCCGGTAAGACTTTGTACGAAAATTCTCATACGGATATCATCAGTATCAATCTCATAAAACTCAAAGTAATCTGTCATCCTTTTGGTGTGTTGTTGAGCTGTGTAGGTACCTGATCCGTCAAAAGGTGTGATCTTACTTTGGTAGTCTGGTGGTAAAGCTGGAGGGTTGGATGGTAATATTAAAGGGGCATATCGATTGGCCATTGGAAGATAAAGTGGAGTAACAGGAGTAGCCGGTCTAGTAGGAGGAGAAGGTGGTCTAAAGGGAGGAGATGGAGGTCTGACAGGTGTTTGAAAAGTGGCTGAGCTCGGAGATGCTTCAGTTATTACAGAAATGTTTGAGCTTTCTTCAAAGGCTTGCTCAGATTGAATGGAGTTATGAAATTCTTTGTCAAGATGGTGTGAAACAAATCTGTATTGCAAATCTTCAAAGAACAAAGGATCTGGAATTAATCTAGATAATTCAGTCTCAGAGAAATTTACAAACAAAGATGTTTCAAATCGTGCATCAAAAGGAATGTCATCAATATAAATAATTTTAACAGGACAAGATGCAGATCTAGAAAGTGGTCTAGAGCTACCTGTACTTTCCTGACTTCCTCTTTCAGAACTTTCTTGACTTCCTTGTCTTCTAAGAATCCTAGGGATCAGGTTTGGATTTTCAAAAATTGGTGGTGGATTTGGGTCAGGGTTTGACCTAGTATGTCGAATCCTTTCTGAAGCCAGTTTTCTTAGAATATGTGTTTTTGGATTTTGGATTTTAATTGAAAAATAAATACAACTTCTACAAATTCTTTAAGAAATAATGATATGTGATTAAGATTTCCTCAAAGATCTGTTTAAACTAGAGAATCTGATTGAAAAATTTGAAACTAAGATTCAATTTATAAGCTAAATCAGAGATAGACTGAAACAACATTTATTTACTTTTGCATTTGCAGGGCAAAAGCAATTTCAAAGGCTACCTGGCTGATCTTCAGACTCTGTCTATAGCTTATAAGTCAAACACTAGTATCAATAAAATGATTCAGGTCCCCAGTATGGTCGCCACTATGTTATCACTCAGGTTTTCCTAGAAGTTGTGTAGAGGAAAGTATACCCGAGGTAACCACAAACCAACCTTTTAGATGCAGAATCTAGCCAATCTGCATCCAGAGAGGGCTCTCTCTTTATAATTTATCTTTGTTCTTAGAAGGTTTTAGGCTAGTTATAGATTCAAAGAGTTTGTTTTGGGAAAATGGTGGAATCCACAAACTAAGGGCAAGGTTGAGATCTTTCAGTCCATTGGGCTATGGAGTCAAAGGATGGCTTTACTGGATTTATATTCTAAGCACAAGATGGTATTACAGGGCAAGATAGCTAGACAGAGAACAATCCTTAAAATTTAAAGTGGATGGGATGATTTTGAAGGGATGAAAGGCAATTAAGAATCTTTCACCATGTTCAAAAGAAAGAAGTGAAATGACTACAAACAAAGAGCAATGAAGAATTCTGTGTTATAGTAATCAAACAATGTTTAAATTAGCGAAGCAGGAGCATTTAAGAATTCATGCTTATAGCTAATTTAGAAGAAAACATTAAGAACAATCACATTTGAAAACAGAGTACAATTAAGCAAATTCTGTTTTAAACCTTTATGTAAATTATTCAGATATGGATATGATGGTATTATAAACTAATATAAAATTTCAAACAAAGGGTAGAAACACTTATTGAACTGTAGTCCAACACATGAATCCTGCAACAAGTCCAGTGCTTCAAATCGTCATCCAGTAAGCCACAAGTAAATTTCTCCAAAAGCTTTTATTCTGAAAACCTCAATGTTACAGCAGAGTAATAGAATCCACCATCAACTCTCTCTTTGAGGGTTTATTTATACACAAAATAATCTAAAACGATCTTACACTGACTTAGCCAATAATCTAGGCTGACTTAAAGCATATTTACAAACAAACAAGAGACAAATGGTCTCGTGGATAGAATAATGTGCAACGGCTGATGTGCTGTTCCTTTCTTCGTGGACGTGCTGGAGATAAGTGCTTTAATAAAGCTCTGTGCTGTCCTTTGCGTATTTCTTTGACTTGTTGGACACTCTTTCTTCTCACGGATACTCTTTGACCTTTATCCGATACTCTTTCATCTCGCATTTGTTTTTTTACCATTTATTCAATAGTAAAGATAGTAAATTTTATCCCGAAAACATTTTTTGCAAAATTTCAAACATTTCCTTCCACCACCGATCATCTGGTATCATTGTTCTTCTCGAAGTTTCCTTAAAGTTTCATCTCATTTTGCTTTATAAAAAGTGGGCTCGTTCGGAAATAGATACTTTAGTTCATGCTCCAGATGAAATATTTCCTCACTTTTTCATAAATACTTTTCCCGGTTGGTAATACAGGTTCTGATGAGCTAGTAGAACCTATAGCTGTATTTTTAGCATGAGCTTTTATTCTTTTCTCATATGTTTCCAAGTCTACTATCTGATGCTCTGTGAGCATGGGACTTGGCAATTAACTGTCCAGCAAAGCTTGAAACTTCTATCTGAAAACGTTGATGTCGACCAAAATGTCATTACACTTTCTTTCTAGATTTTGCATGAAAGTCCTCTTGGTGAAAATTCTCTTTGCTTCCAAAACTACACCTGTTCTGTCATCAATTCCTATCAATGCAAGCTGTTGTTTTGTTTTGGAATTCAAAAATTGAATGATCTGCTGGGCATGTTCCGGCTTGCCCCTTAATTCATGTCTAGTTTTATTTATTTCCTCTTGGGCTATCTTGACTAACTCATTCTGCTCAAAAATAGCTTGGATGGAAGGCCAAATATCCCTTATTAAGTTAATGATGTTGTCCCAAAGAATATCATTTATTTCGTTCGCAGGCTTTTCCAAAGGAAATTTCTTTTCAAGTAAAGCCTCATTCATTTTCTCCAATCTTTTATTTCCATGAGGTTGTCAAGAACAAATTGCCCTTTTTGATGTGTCATATTTTCCCTCCAGTTTTGTTAATTGTAATTTTGTTTCTTGGAGTTCTGTGACCTTTAGCTGCTAACTCTCCATCTGTTTAATTAAATCCTCAGAATTCAAATTAAAAATGTTTACCTGAGCTGGTTGTTCCTTGTCCCGTAGTTGTAGTACTCGTTGTTGAAGTTTGGATGATTTCCTGTTCCCGCAATGTTTTTTCCAACTCTTTTCTGCCATTTTTAGTCGTCTGTCAAGATCTAGAGTTGTTCCATCATTTCTTCTTTAGAATTTCCTTTTATTACTTCCTGTGTCGGGGGGTGCCTCGAGGCTGGTATTTTCACCTGTTTTCTGAGTGCAGCTATATCATCCTCTTTCTTTTTTATCAGTGCCTCCATACCTTTAGTGTCTTTGGGATTGTGACCCAAACCCATGATGATCTCTTCTAGAGATTTTATTCTATTGTCCTTGGCCTGTGAGGAGGCCTTCTCAATCTTCAATGTTGCAGTAGTTTTATTCAAAGAGTCTTGCAGCGTTAAAGCTGCCATGGCTTTATTAGTGAGAGTAGAATAAATCATTTCCCCTGTTTGTCTATGAAGTTCTATCTGATCTAGGGGATGGATATCTTTTGCAGAAACTTCAAAGTTAGATCTGATGTAATCTGTTGCTGAAGTTGGCTTAGGCACCTTTGCTTTGAAGTGGCTTATTTGCATTTTACCTTGTGAAAGATCAAATGCTGACATTAGTCTTTGCTGATTGTGAGGAGCCATCTTCATATACTGATCGTATACCTTCATTTTCAATGGTTCATTCTTCGTTTTGATATCAATGAAGGTTCTTTTAATGTCTCCTGTATCTGTCTTTGGTGGTCTGAAAGAGGATACTTCAGTGCTCAACTGTTTTTGTATCCCTTTCTGACTTATGTTTGTTTCACTTGCTGTACCTGTTTGCTGACTATCCTCCCGACCATCATCAAATATCTCATCTATAATCTCTACATCTGGAGGTGGATCAGGCTTGTGTTTTTTAGCTTGATAAACTTGTGAGACTCCTTTTGAAGGTGTGGTATCTGGAGCTAGTCTCTTTTTCCCTATTTCCACATTTAGTGGAGTTTGCATCTGTGGAACTTGGATTTGCTTTGTTGGTGTAGGAGAAGCCTGAGATGGTTCTGGTGCTTTGGAACTCTGTGATTTTTCTGCCATGACCAGGGTTTCAACGACCTGCACTATAGGTTCTTTTCCTTTTTCTTTAAGCTCTGCTGCGACTGATGGGCTGTCTTCCTGTATAGCTTGTTGTAGAGTAGCTGCTGAAGATGTGCCAATATATGGTACTCCAGATTTGACATCATATGTTCCTAGTCAAATTCTTCTCAAAGATTCTCAAGTTTATTCAATTTGGTAGCTCCACTCTCCTCTTCAACAAGTGTTCTCATCCCATTCATCTTGATTTGCATACTGTTCTATGTCAGCAATTCTGTGATGTATATAAGGAGATGACTTATTTTTTAACCTTCTTTCACAAATCAAACCAAAGGGGTCATAAGGGACCCAACGGAAAGATGTCTGGAATTTTTTCTCTAATATACGTTCTGCTTCTCTCTCAGCTTCCCTAGAATTGCAAATGAAAGGACCTAACTCGCTTTTGATCCTTAACTGTGCTTTCTTCTTTACATCGTGAAATGGATTACATCCGAGTTATTCATCCGTCTAAAGTATTCCAAAGCAAAATTCCTTACTGGTACATATCCGGGTAACTTGAATGGATGTAATTCACATCCATAAATCCTCGATGATCGTATGGTTTTGGTACAAGTACCAATCCCCAACTTTATAACTTTTTGACAATCATAGGTCTTTTAATCCCGTACTAAGCCCGGGGGGAGAAACTCCCCGTTAACAAGGTTGTAGCAGGATGTACAAACTGATCAATGAATTCTGAATAAGAGTAGGGAGAATCAGAGGACAAATGAATGATGGGGGACCAAAAAATAACAGACCTGGGATTACCTTTAGCATCAAGTTCCTGAACAGGGAAAGGGAATTTGTCTGAGTGATAGAAAATTATGAGATGAAAGATAACTGAGGAGTACTTGAAAACCTTTTCATCATCTAGCCTTAAAAATTGATCATCGATTTTGTTGGCAATGAAGGAAGCATAATCATACTTAATCTCAGGAGGCTGCCCAGGGGTAAAGATAGATAGCAGTTGTGAGTTATCTCATCTACATACTCACTCAGACAATCCCTAAGACAAAGGATATTACATTCACAATAAGCCTTCCCAATTGATTGAAAAAGTAAAAACCATAGGAGGGAGTCCCTTTTGGCTGATGCTCAGGTAACATGAAGTACTGACACATTGCTTTCAATTTCTCTGGATTTAACAGTCTGGTTTTCTCAATTAGCCCTTCCATGGATAGAGGTGCTAATTCTTGTTCTGGTTCAAATTGTAACATAGCATCGATAGCCTGAGGTGTTATAGGGAACAAAACACTTTGATCAGGAGCTAATACAGCTCTTTGTATGGGATCATCATTTGCATGACAATAATGAATGATTTCAGGGAAAACGTACTGTAGGAATAAAATACCTTGGGAGATTGGATTCCCACAACCCTATAAGATCTTGCCCCTTTGAGTGTTCGTCTCTGCAGCGACAGAAGCCCAAACGGGGACTTTCATCAAAATGTAGGTCTTTTATTTGGAAATCTTCACCTATCAGAGGTAAATAGTCCAAATCTCTATGGGGAGCATTCAAAGGAGGACATTTAGAGCAAGTGGGGGCCTCCATTTTGGTTCTCAGGATTCAAAATGGAGGTTTCAGTTTTCGTTAATCGATCAGATATCCTAGATAAAAGAGGAAATTGGAACAATTTGCAGGTTTGGGAAGCAAATTCACAGGTTTTAAATCTTCAATGAGGACTTCAGAGAGGACTTTTGACCACTTTTTGAGAGAAAAACACAGGAAACTAAGTTTAATTTGCAGTCGGGGCGCGGAATGATAAATACCTGTTTTTTTAATGGAAACTGGTTCTTCAACAGGTAATGAACAATGGCTGGGACGTTCTTCAATACTGGCGCAGCGGAATTTCTGAGTAATTTGGTGCATTTGCAGTGAAATTCGAAAATTGCAGCGGGAGTTTAGTCTCTTTCGAAACTAAAATGACTGAAAAAACGCGAAAAATGGCTTAAAAACAAGTCAAAAGGGTTTTTGTCGTTTTCGAGGTGATGACGTCATTAGGGCGTACGGGGTGACGTAAGGAAGTGGGACCGGCGGTATGCGGTAAGAGGTAAGCGGTAAGCCCGCACCGCTTATGGACGAAGGCGGTAAAAGTCGCAATAGCAGCGATTCCACAGGACGCTTGCCACGTGGAATGCTGAATAGTCAAAAACCGCCCACTCCCCGCCGGCTAAATAACTCACACGGGATGGGCAGCGGGATTGATCAGGACCGTTGATCAACGGAGGGACGATCCGACGGTTGAAAGGCATGGGAACTTGTGCGACTTCAAAGGTGGGCTCATCTGGGTTTTAAAAGGTTTTAACGTGTAATCTAATTACCCCGGGGAGAAGTTAATAGGCGGGACTGGTTGTTAATTAGTCCAAATGATCAATTAACCCCATGGAATTATGAAATTGGTTTGCGGCGGTAGTTTGGCCAGGGAATGCTACGTGGACGGAACACTATGGCAGGAGTCCGTCGCATTTTATTCTTTTGTTTTTGTGCAGCAAACACATATATTACGTGTCTAACGCTTTTTTACATATATTTTATTATACGATGAATTAATTAAACCACAACTAATTCACCATAGGGCGGGGATTATATATAAGGCTATAGTTTTAACCAAAGGGCTTTATAAAGCGGAATATTTATTTTAAAATGTGCGGGAATATATACTTTGGTAAAATATTATAATAAGAGGGTTTTTGGGGATATTTATTAGAAAGGGGAGTTATATACTTAGGAAAAGGGATTCCACTAGGGGATTTAATATAAAAGAGTTAAATGTTAATATGATAAAGGACAAGGAAAATCAAAACATCTTTGTACATCTAAGAAAGTGAAAACTTATGAAGTAAATTGCACATTTTATCTTCAACACTTAAGCCTAGAATAACAAGTTGTCTTGAGGAATTTTATGGAATGTTGCCTCAGTTTCCTAAGTAAAATAGGATTTTACTTAGGAAAAAGTTAAAGATGGCAGATAACAATGATGGATTATTTCAAGCGCTCAGGTCTTTTTTGATCATTAGGCCGAGGGTCCGGTCCCTCCAGAAGTCAAGGAAATGCCTTGAGCCCCTTTGATCTCCAATTACCTTAGTACTTTTGGGGGAAATTAGTAAAACTCTTGAGGGGAAAAAATGATGAGGGAGGTTAATGAATTTGACTTTCGTTTTGCCGGATTTTGCATAAAGGCATTTCCCGCTTTAGTACTATGGATGAAAGTAAATGATTAACCAACATGTAGCAAGACTATTCATCGATAACACTTTGCGCACCATCTACCTACCCTATCTACTTAACACTACCATTTTGTTCTCTTTATTAGGTGATTTAGACTTGAAAACCCCGATCAATCTTTTTCTTTTTTACATGATGAATCTATCTATTTCTTACCTCTATTACATCCAAGGGCTCGATTAAACTGAAACCGTTGAGCACCTTTATTAACTCTACTGTCACTTATCCGCCAAGATTAAACTCGTTTCAAGCAGATATTTATTTTCTAATCTATAACATGAAATCAAATATGACTAAGCCAAGTTTAAACAAGCGGATTCATTCATGAATTGTATAAAAGTTCACAAGCTGCACATAATCATTATTTTTGTAGTAAAAGTAAAAAGTAGTGGCATTTTCACTTGCATCACTTTCATGTCTTATTCTTATCTCTTTTTTGTATTTGGGGTCTATTTTTATTCTTTTACCCTTTGATCTTTCTTTTTGGGTATACCCTTTACATTTTTTAAATTTTTTGATTTTTTGGTTTTTTAAGAATATGGAACACCTTTGCTCAAGTAAGAAGGTTTGAACATATTCCACACTTCCATCAAGACAATTCATGAAAGATGAAACGATGGATATGTTGGCTAACACCAGATATAGGTTTACCGCTCGTAGAGTGGAAACGTGGAGGAAGCATGGCCGTTGGATGGCATCATCCAATGGTTGAGATTGATCGGAGGAATCAAAGGGAAGGTGGAAGAAACGTTTAAATCTGAGTCGTTGATCGCGCAGAGATCGACGGTTGGGAGCTGGAAATGGAAAGTCAAAATGGAAAACGTTGAATGGGTGATCAAATAAGGGCGATGAAATATGGACCATCGATCTGCAGATCAGATTGATGGTAGAGATTGATTGAATGACGCACCGTAGCCCGGTTAACTGTCGGGCAACTTCAGTGAGCGATAGCCGTCGGATGGGCGGCCTTAGATCGGACGGTGTACGGCGATATCATGCGGCATCCACGTCCGAACGTTAACGCGCAAAGGACGGTGGTTTTATGAATAGTTCCCTGGACGCGTGTCAAAGGATGAGTGGAATCGCTGGCGATCGGGAAAAAACCATCATCGTCCAAAGGCAGTGCGATGAATACCGCGCGGTTTTTGGAATGGGTTAGTGGAATGTGGGGACCACCGAGATATTTAAAATCGTCCGATCTTTAGATCGCATCGACATACAACGATTTAAAATTCAAACCGGCGGAAATTTAATAAAATAATAAAATGTCGGAAAAATAATATAAACAGAAATTTTATATATATAACCAAAGGTTTTAAAATTTGGCGGGAATAATTTAAAAATGGATTGGTGTCTTATCATGGGACCGAAGGTTATATGAAGGGTAGTATGACTGGGGGCTTATGGGAAAAGGGGCTTTAAGACTTAGCCCGAGGGGGCTTAAGTCTATAATGTATGAAAAATGTGATTTTTACGGATTTCCAATGATTTTCAAGGGAAATTGAGGGTTCCGATATAGTTTAAAAATGAGTTTTAAACTATGTAAAGAGGATTTCCACGAAAGGGAGAAAGGGAATCATGAAAATAGAGGAGTTTTATGGAGAAAAAGGGAAGCAAATGAATGTTAGTTTTTTGGAGAAGGGGAAAAGGGAAATGGTGCTTGCAGTAGTATTTTGGCTTGGAAATTAGTAGGATTTCTAAGTGTAAAATGGGAACATCAGTGAAGATTTGGAAAGAGGAGAGGCATGAAGCCTACAAGGAGTCTTCAAGAGCCAACAAATTTTAGTGTTGAAATTTGTTCCTTGAAGGCTCAAAAAGTCTTAGCCACCTTTTGATAACAAAGTTTATAGGTGGCTAACAGTGGCTCCACTTGGGGATGGTGCCTTCTTGAAGGCATCAAGAACTTCAGACCTGCATTCTCTGGGAGGCTGACCTGTGCCACATCCATTATGTTCTCGGGGATGCTAACTTGTGCCTGATCCATTGGGCTACCTTTCTTTTGTTGAGATGACTTTCTCTGAAAACATATTAGCAACCATAAAAATAATGGATTTTCATCAATACAAACTTTCTACCTACCCAATCCTACTGATCTAACATTTTTTCTTCATTAGAGTGCACTTGGACTGGCAAACCCTTTTCACAACATTTTATTATTTTGAAAGAAGAAAATCTAATCTATTTCTACTCCTTATTTCTCCCTGAACTTAGATCAAACAGTTGAGTTCAGATGCTTCTCTATCTATTCTACTATCTGTTGGGATTAAACTGTCCAACAAATTTTTATTCTCTACATTCTAAGACATAAATTTAAAAATAGTCAAGTCAAGATTAAGCTGTTTGACCTGATGTGGTCTATGGAATAAAAAAAAGCTGCACATAGAAATTTATTGTACAAAAAATTAAATCAAAATGGAAGGCTTAAGATCTGAAATTCCAAAGTACTGCCTTCTCTTTTTACAGCTCTATTTTGGCTCTTGTTTGAGCTGCCTCTTCCTTGTTTTCTGGTTTAGAATTTGAGCTAATTAGAACCATATTTACTTCTTTTTTGACTCAGAAAATAAAATAGATTTGATTCATCTCTCTTTGGAAACTTAGGTTTATATTTTGAGCTTGTTTGAACCTTTAATTTCTATCCTAAACTATCTACTGATAATCCAAGATTAAACAGTTTGGCAAACCGAATTCACTATCCTATCAGTAGAAAATTTAAAACTATTTAGTCAAGATTAGGCTGTTTGACTAACTAGAAGTGTGTTTTGTAGTAGTGGCATTTAAGCTTGCACAATTTTAGAATTTGTTTCTCTTTTTTGGTATGGGGCTATACCTTTCTTGTTTTCATAATCTGCCCTCTTTTCTTTCTTTCTTTTGTTTTTGTATTTTTGATTTTTACAACTTTGAATGCAATGATGGATGAAATATTTACAATGGAAAAAGACAAAAAGGCTTTTGGAACATAACATGGATCAAGAGAAGTAATGCTTAAGCATCCTGCCATTGACAGGACCCCCAAACAATCTGCTCCATTCAAATCCTGCAAGAAAAATGCATTGTTACCAGCAGCTGAATGAATAGAATAAGGGCCAAGCCATAAGTTGTCAAATTTTCCATGCTTGCCGTTCTCTTCCCTCCTTGAGTCCCACTTTAAAACTTGGTTCCCAATTTTGAAATTGCTGGCCTTTGTTCTTCTGTCAAAAAGATTTTTAATGTTGATCTGTTTCTGCAATGCTTTGTTATAAAATTCTTCTCTGGTTTGCTGAAGATGAATGGTCTGATTTATTCTTCTGATCATGTCATTATCTTCAGTTTGCAACTCTTGAATCAACTTCATTACTGGTACACCAAGGCTATTTGGAAAAATTGCATTAGTACCATACACAAGCTGAAAAGGTGACATGCCAATGGATTTATTCAAAGTCAATCTGTCAGCCCACAATGCATGAACTAGCTTTGTGTGCCAAGACTTTTTGTTGTCTTCCAACATTTTCTTGATTATGTTCACTAGAATTTTGTTTGAGGATTCTGCAAGTCCATTACCTTGAGGGTAATAGGTCGTGGAATGCCCCAATGTTATTTGATATCTGTGACAGAAATCAACCATCTTGTTTGATCTAAATCTTTCTTTATTATACAATTGATAATATATTGGTAGGGCATTAAACTGCAGAGAGAATGTTGTCTCCATAAATTTTAGTCACTTGAGATCATTATTTGCCCTCTATCAGATATAAACTATCCATAGTGAATTAGTATGTGGCAGTGAGCATCCAATACATCTTTGAGGCAAGAAGATGGTGGATGGATTCTCTGTAAGTCAGGTCACATATTAAATGGAACTAAGCAGTAATAGGATCTGAGTGGGAATTATGAGTATTCTTTTCCTTCAAAAAGTTTACATTTGACGTTCTCTCGTCATCTTGTGTATATCGGGGAAAAAGTAGGCCAATAGAAACCGACCCTCAAAATTTTGTTGGTTGTTGTCTTCCAGTACAAAATGACCTCCACACTCTCCTTCATGGAATTGGTATTTAACCTTCTCCGCATCAAACTGAATGACATTTCATAATACCACTTGCATTTTTCCAATAAAGACATCTATCTATAATGCAATAGTTTACAACTTTCAATTTCAAAAACCTTGCCTTTGTTTTGTTCAGGCAGGAGATTGTATTCCATTTAAACAAAGCATAACTAGTATCAACATGCCAAAAGGAGAATTCATAAAATAATATTCAACAATAGGAGTTGAGACTTCCTCTTGATCATCCAAAGCATTCATCATATTAATATCAGGAACTTCAAAATTTGATTCAGCCATCAATCTAGCTAGACCTTTGCCTTTGATGAGTTTGGTGGGTTTAATTTCTAGATCATATTCAAGAATAACAACAATCCACTTACCTCTCTTACCATCTGGGTCCTGTGTTAGAATGTCTTTAACAATTGAGTTTGGGACAAAGGCAATGATGTGTGAGTGAAGGATGTACAGTCTGAAGTCTTTCAAAGCTTTAACCAAAGAAAAAGCTTTCTTTTCCATAATGTTATACTTCAAAGGGGCATCCCTCAAGCCATTCATTCAAGGTAATGATGTCTTTGTATTATAGATTTTTAGCTAAAAGGACCCAACAACTGTGAGTATGTTAGATTAAGTGAAAAAATATAAAAATCTTTTGAAAAATCGGGACTTATTAGAACTCGTGTTTTGGTTAACGCTTGTTTTACCAGTTCAAATGACTTCTTTGCTTCCAAGGTCCATTTAACCCCCTACTCCTTCTTCAGCATGTTTGTAATATTCATAAGGAGCTCAGCCAAGTTGGGTATGAACCTTCTCAAGAAATTAATCTTTCCAATGAAAGATTGGAGTTCCTTGATGTTTCGAGGATGAGAGATTTGCAATATGGCCTCAATCCTCTTTGGATCTATCTTAACATATTGAAATGTCTTGCCCAAAGTTTACCCTCTTGGGATAAATAGATATTTCTTGGGGTTTGAGAATGTTAAGCTTTGCATTTCAAACCTTTCTTAAATGTTGCAAAAGTGCTCTTCATCATTTTTGAAAAACACAGTGATGTCAAGGTATATAATGATGAAGAAGCCTAGTTCTTCTGAGAATGCTATGTCCATGGCTCTTTGAAAAGTTGCTCCAGCATTCATTAGACCAAAAGGCATTTTCACGTACATGAAAGTGCCCCATGGTGTAGTAAAGGCTATTTTTAATTGATCAGCAGGGTGGACTAAGATCTGATTGTACCCTGAATGGCCATCAAGCAAAGAAATTCTTCTAGACCCTACCACCCTTTGTATTAAATCTATGAGTCCATCTTGGGTAAGGTGATTCATCTTTAACTTGTTGTTTAAGTCTCCTAAAGTCTATATTCTTTTTTGATCTCTCCGATTTCTTACTAACAGGACACCAGTTGACCTGCATTAGAATATCTAATAGGGACAATAATACCAGCTTCATACATTTTCATGATCTCCTTCTGAACCAAAGGCAACTGAACAGGGTTTATTCTGCGCAGTTTCTGTTTGAATGGTTTTTGGTTTTCTTTGAGGGGAATTTTGTGTTGTATTATTTCAGTGTCATAGAATTTAAGATCTTCGTAACTCCATGAAAAAACATCAGAAAATTCTTTAAACAGCTCTATGTATTTGAGTTTAATGTGAGCTAGTAAAGTCTTAGACAGTTTAATCATCATAGGTTTAAGTTTACTGCCTATATTGCACCCTTCCACTTCAGTATCTACAGGTTCCAGTTTTGGTTTATTTTCCACATCATTAAAATCGAACAACTCTTCTAAAGGGGCCAGACCTTTAGGCAAACTTTCATCTTTAGAGTGCAGAGTTTCTAACTCCTCTGTTTCTAACTCTACATTCAATTCTGTTTTGCTTTCAAGTTTGCTAGATAACATGTTTATATTAGTAGTTTCAGGAGACATTTCTTCTTCACTAAGAAAATTTTCTTCGCTGCAGTCTGTATCATAATCTGAGTCCGAACTATTTAGTTCGAATTCATTTCTGAATTGCATGAAGTCTTCTATTTGTTTGTCATTTTAAAACACCTGCCAATACTTCTCATTATCAGGCACAATTGGTCTAAATTTTATCTGAGTTGTGCAGTCTTTGGTGTTGTATGGCGTTAAGCATGTTCTAGCTGCAAAGGCTATTGTGGGCCACAATATTTCTTTTTCTTGGGACAAAAAACAGTTTGGACTCCTCGAAGGTTTTCAAAAGGTCCATGATGTCGTTTCGGTAGGCTCTAAGTCTGGGATGATTTGCGTTATATTCCCCATTGACTTGCCTAATGACTAACTTTGAATCCACATACACATTAATTCTTCTGGCTCCTAAATTTTTCAATAGGTGTAAGCCTAAGAGAAGGGATTCATATTCTGCTATGTTATTGGAACACTGAAAGTTTAGTTTGAAAGAAATGCTTTCTATGTGGTTATTTTCAGTGTTAATAATCCAAACACCTGCACCAGCATTGTTCTTAGTGCAGGATCCATCAAAATACATACTCCACAGAGGACTAGTTTTAATTTCATCCTGGTTATTGTCCTCTTCAACTAACGTGATTTCTGATTGTTGTGGGATCTCAGCACTTAGTTTTATTTGTTTTGATTCCCCAATATTTGCGTTTGTTTGAGGGTTGTTTTCTTGATTGTGAATGTTTAAAAGCAAAGGACATCTGTCTTGTAGCTCAAGACCTTTGTTTAGTTTGCCAATGTCTTCAAATGCAGCAAACTGTTTTGACACTTCTGCGTTGTGTTCCTCTTCCTCCCTATCGGCCATTAATCCTGTTAAAGTGACTTTTTCACCAAGTGTTTCATCATTAAACATAATAAAAGAATCTAGGCATGTATTTACATAATATATAGGAGACTTTTGTGGTTTGTCTTGACTTGTAACTGTGAATTTCATATGGGACTCCCTGTAAAGTCTTCCAGTTTGATTGTAAACAGGGATAGTCGCATAGGTCATGTCCATTTTCATAGTCCCCTGTAACTTAGCCCCCCAAGATATTGATAGTAACATTCCATACTTTGGGGGCACATCAGCCACAACAATATCCATGATTAAACATTTGGCTAGAATTTGGGCTAAGTTAACACAGAGGTATTTGATTAATCCTAAACATTTTACTTTGTTGGAATCAAAGGAGTAAAGGTCTTTGTAAGGTCTGTTGATTTCTAAACCCAGGCTCTCCATTACATATTTTGGCATTAAATTATGAGAAGCCCCGGAATCATGCATAGCGTTGTGAAATTTTTTGTCATGAACGTTTAAACTTACATAAAAGGGAGGAACAGGTCCCTCTTGATATCTACCTTCAATATTAGGACCAAAAATCAGCTTTGGTTGGTCATCATTGAGATTGACTGTATCCTCATTTTCTTCAATTTTTAAAGCCTTCAAAATTTGGGTTCTGTATACATGTTGGGAAGCTAAGTTAGTGAGGGGAACAGAGATTTTGATCTTTGAAATTTCCTACTCGAGGCTGAAAGGAATTTGACTCTTTAAAGTGCTAGTTTAAGCCTTATTAGCTGTCATTCTATCAGCAACATCAACTTGCTGATTTGCTTTATTTACACTTGACAAAATTGTTTTCATAGGAGTACTAGCTGAAGTGTTAGTACTACTAAGGTCTGCACTTTGTTTTTATTTGTTTTGAGTGCCTTTCTCTTTATCATTACCAGAATTTACAGCCATTGTTTTGTCCTTTTGTTTGACAACTTTAGGTTTGGTTGCAGTGCTGTTTTGTGGATATTTTTCAGAGGTTTTGTTGTTGGGAGTTTTTTGACTGGTTTTGCTTCTAAGGTCATATTATTTTTGAGGTTCTATGATGACATTTTCCATGTCTTGATAATAATTCTCATCATCATCTCTTCTATCATCATAATGTGTGTATAGACCTTGTTTTATATCATAATGAATCTCACAATCATCATTGTCTATCTCCAGCATGTTGATATAATTCTCCTCTGCTATTTTATCTGTTTCCTCAACCTCACTTACATAGTTTTGCTGAAAGGGAGGAGTGATTTTCTGATCATCTTCCTTAGGTCTGTTTGGAGGTTTGTTTCTTCTAAAATTTTGGTTTTGGTTCTGGTTTCTATTTTGAGGAGCATTTTGGTTTTGATTTGCTTGTGCTCTCTTAATGATGCTCATTTATTTCATCATTTCTTGCATCATTTTCTCCATTTTTGAGTTGGAAGTGGAAGGTGTGGATTCCTCTATAAAAGACACTCTCTTTTCATTTTTCATTCTTGCTCTCTTTTCCATTAAGTTGACCTCCACAGAAACAACACCTTTTTGCATATCTTCAAGATTTGAAAAATCTCTCTCTCTCAGCTGATAGGTCATGTCAGAGTCAAACCCTTCAGGAAACTTGTTTAAAGCTGAGCCCTGTGGAGGTTTTAGTTATGGGGAAAGTGCATTATACACACTGTTAAATCTAGTGCAATAAGCTTGCACACTTTCCCCAGTGTTTCTATGTAGGTACTTGTAGTCAGAAAGGACTTGGAGAGGGTTCTTCTTTACTTCCCATTTGTTTAAGAATGTTTGATGGAAGGCTTGGAGGTCATTAATACTATGGGGGGTTAAACCTTTAAACCATTTTCTTACTTCTCCCCCTAAGCTCTGAGCAAATAACCTAATCTTGACAGAATCATCATCAATTTCATTTATGTCAAAGTAGTCATCCATATTATCCACATGTTTTGATGCAACTGTAGCATTGCTAGCATCATATATTGGAATTTTGGACTGATAGTCTTGTGGAAGATTGACTAAAGGTGCATGAAGGACTAAGGGAGCATACCTGTTGCCATGATATGTGGTGGGGGTGGATTTATAAGAGGGAAATTGGGCTGAAGTGGAGTGGTTTGAACAATGGATGTAGGGTGAGAAAAAGTGGATGGACCAGGAGTAGATTGCTAAGCTGATCTTGGGTGAGAGACACCTAAGTTGTGAAGGAAATGAAAATCAAGAGGTGTTGTTTCTCTGCTACCAAGATGTTCACTTGTTTCAGGAGATGAAAGTGAATACTCAGAATCTAACTGATCTAAGTCACCAAGAGACCTAGTTCTAAAAGGATTTACTAAGTCAACTTGTGATTGTTGTAGAGCTGAAAGATTTTCAGGGACTGAATTAGCTCTCAAGGGTGATCTGAAAATAATTGATAATTTAATCCTAGGAGACTTCCTAAGGATAATTTCTGGGTTATTGACTATCTCAGGTGGATCAGGGTCAGGATAGGCTCTAGTATGAATCTTTCTAGGAGCCACTATGCTGTGTTTTTCAGACCTAAATAAACAAGAAAAGTTCAACCAGGTATGACAATATTTGAGGGGTTAACTAATCTGTTTAGAGAAATTTCAATCCTATAGTCCTCTAACTGAGTTTGAAAGATATTACAATGATAAGGGTTCTTCCCAGTGGAGTCTTAAGGTCTTTTAAGGATTGTGGAGTCACCAAGTGGAAGTTTTTAGCTTTTTTCAGAGGTAAAAGGTTTTATGGTCCACCACCATGTTTATTGAATACCAATCTGAAATATTTTTAGGTTTTCTGAGTTATTTTTCAATTATGTGGTTTGTAAGAATATCCTAACTTTGTTAAAAACTTTTCTACGGTTTAAGAGACAAAGACAATATACTCTTATGGCTAAGCCAACTGATTTTTCAAGGTTAGATAAAGTCTTAAGAGAATCCTTGGGTTTACCTAGTTTTTCACTGATTCAAACAAGTTTTATCATGGTTACCATTCTTTGGTAGTGCTTGAAAAGGTTGATTTTACTCTCACAGTCTTATGAAGTGTTTAAGGGAAGTAGTTCCACAAATCTGTAATTTTAGCAGATTGGTGAGACTAAAACTGCAGAAGCAACATTATTTCAACCAACTTTGGGATTCTAGGATCTAGCCCTCCTAAATCCAGAGAGGGATCTCTCCAATAAGTGAAAGTATGGATTTGTCTTTGAAGTTTGGGGTAATGATATTAGGCTAGTTATGAAGGCCAAGGGTTTTGTTTGTTTTTTGGATGGTTGATCATGAATATTACTTGAGGGGAAAGTTCTAAATGCAAAACAATTTCAAAAGTGAGAATTTGCAAGTGAATAGAATAGCTTTGGCTAAAGAGATATATATAACGCTAGTTTTTAGTCCATTGGGCTATGGAGTCATAACAGGGCTTTAATTGAACAACAACATCAAGAGTGATCCAAGGGGAAAGTCATCTACATCACAAGATTATTGAGATTAGAGTGATGGAATGGAAACAATAGAGTGTTGGAGGGGTGGAAACTGATTATAATTTCACAAGGATTTATAGTCAGTCCAAACAAGAAAAACCTCTTAAGTAACTATTTAAAACCAACCAAGTGCAGGGCTAACCATTGACTTCTTGGGCAAGTTTGTATTAAAGCAGCTTAATTGACAAAAAATCCAGTAATCCACATAATTACCTTCAGAAAGTATGAAAACATATAAGAGAAACAAAGTATAAACTTAAGATCAGATAAAGTACTTTTAAACCTAGTCTGCTTTCAGTTAACACCAAAGGAAACTGTCAAAATTTTCTTTTGGAGAAAAACTAGGACCAGGGCACACCATATCTTCCATAGTCATCTTTAATAAGCAAATAAGGAAAATAAATTTCAAGAAACAATGTTTAAAGCAAACAGTAGGACGAGGGAACTCCAACATTCCTAACTGTTTAAACTATATTAAATCATTCTTAAATAAACAAATTGGAGGAAAACATTGAGATAAAGCTTTTCAATTAGAGAAGGTTACTGATATACAATAGGTCCTAACTCTATAAATGTTGTTCTTTATCAGAGGATTAATGAACAATATGACTACATAGAAGGAAAAAAATAACAAAGAAAGGAGCACTTCACTAGTGATATAGACCAGGATCCCAAGAAACAACTTGTTTATTGATGTCAAACCAGTTACAGTACTCAGGTCCAATGTTTCAGTTCAACAATCATCTTCACTATCCAACCTAACTAATCTATCGCAAGCAGAGCTCCAAGGGCCAGTGAACACTATTTACAATAAAAAATTTACACTCAAGTGTATATCAAAGTTCTGCAACCAACCCCTCACTCATCTTCTGCAGAAGTATATATAGAAGGATGAGGAGGTGAGATCTAATAAAAGATCTCAATTAAAATTAATACAGACTTAATGGCTTCTTGGCATTTGAAGGGATCAATGAAGAAACTTACATACATATCCTCTGTATTAAATGATTTACATAAATATTAAGCTCGGTGGGAGCTTTTGATGACCTTTGAGGCTCTGTGTGGCGTCGAAGTAACTCTGAAGATGTCTGTCATTAATTTATTTGGCAGAATTTACTCTTTGGCTGCATTTGGAGACAAATATCTGATCCTGATCAATAAATTCGGCTCCTGATTGAATACTTTGAGGCACAGGGGGCTTCGTGGTAGCTAGAGGGATCAATTTGCCTCAATTTGTGGCGGTGGAGGTTTCCTGTCGATAAAACACTTTAGATTTTCTTTAAACTATGTTTTAACTCGGGGATTAGGCTTTTGATAAACATTCTTAGCCATGATCCATGCAAAATCTGTCCATTAATCCTCTACTTTGATAAATTTTGGTCTTCGTCGCTGATACTCTCTGACCGTGCCCGATTCATGGTTTTTGCTGGAATGCAGGGCTGCGCAGGGTTATGTGGCATCGATGCTTCATGAATTATTGATGAAAATGTGGATTTAACACATGTGAATGATTTCCTTTGATGAATCGAAGGTGGGAGGATCGTCATCCTCCGCCCTCGAATTTTCTTCAAAAATGGTGAGAAAACCATTTAAACCTTGCAAAATACAAAAAAATATTATAAAATCCTGCATATATAGGTTTACTGCTGCAGAGGACACGTGGAGAAATAATGGCCGTTGGATGGCATCATCCAACAGTCAAGATTGATCGGAGGAAACAAAGGGAAGGCATAAGAAACGTTTAAATCTGAGCCATCGATCACGCAGAGATCGACGGTCGGGAGCGGGGAATGGAAAGTCAAAATGGAAAACGTTGACTGGACGATCGAAACAGGGCGATGAAATATGGACCGTCAATCTGCAGATCAGATCGATGGCGGAGATTGATTTAATGACATGCTGTAGCCCAGTTAACTGTCGGGCAACTTCGGTGAGCGATAGCCGTCGGATGGGCGGCTGAAGATCGGACGGTGTACGGCAATATCGCATGGCATCCACATCTGAATGTTAACGCACTATGGATAGCAGTTTTGTGAACAGTGCCCAGGACGCGTGTCAAATGATGAGTGGAATCGCTGGCGATCGGGAAAATACCGCCGTTGCCCAAAGGCGGTGCGATGAATATCGCGCGGTTTTTGGAATGGGTTAGTGGAATGTGGGGACCACCGGGAGACGGAATCCGCACCGTCCGATCTTCAAATCAGATCGACGGTGTGGAACGATTTAAAATTCAAATCGGCGGAAATTTAATAAAATAATAAAACGTCAGAAAAATAATATAAACAGAAGTTTTATATATATAACCAAAGGTTTTAAAATTTGGCGAGAATAATTAAAAAATGGATTGGCACCCGATTGTGGGGCCGAAGGTTATATGAATGGTAGTACGACTGGGGGCTTATGGAAAAAGGGGCTTTAAGACTTAGCCTGAGGGGGCTTAAGTCTATAATGTATGAAAAATGTGGTTTTTACGGATTTCCAATGGTTTTCAAGGGAAATTGAGGGTTCCGATATAGTTTAAAAATGAGTTTTAAACTATGTAAAGAGGATTTTCACGAAAGGGAGAAAGGGAATCATGAAAATAGAGGAGTTTTATGGAGAAAAAGGGAAGCAAATGAAAGTTATTTTTTTGGCAGAAGGGGAAAAGGGAAACGGTGCTTGCAGTAGTATTTTGGCTTGGAAATCAACAGGATTTCTAAGTGTAAAATGGGAACAGAAGTGAAGATTTGGATAGAGGAGGGGCATGAGGCCTACAAGGAGTCTTCAAGAGCCAACAATTTTTAGTAATGAAATTTGTTCCTTGAAGGCTCAAAAAGTCTTTAGCCACCTTTTGATATAACAAATTTTATAGGTGGCTAACAGTGGCTCCACTTGGGGATGGTGCCTTCTTTAAGGCATCAAGAACTTTAGACCTGCATTCTCTGGGAGGATGACCTATGCCTGATCCATTCATGTTCTCTGGGAGGCTGATCAGTTGCCTCATCCATTGGGCTACTTTTCCTTTGCTGAGATGAATTTCTCTGAAAACATATTAGCAACCAAAAAAATAATGGATCTTCATCAATACAAACTTTGTACATTCACTAGAGCATGTTACAATGAGGCCAAAAGGTCCCTTTTAATATAATTAAAAAATGAGGAAACCATAAAAAACTAAAAACCTAACACTAGGAGATAAAACACCAAAATGTTTATGTAGTATTCCCAAATGGGGAATGCATCAATACATTGCAGAATGATAGATAAATAACGTAGATCATCTTAGAAATAGCAGGAAGCCAATATGGAGACCTTTTATTTGTATTTACAACATAAAAATAGATGTACAAGATGGCTCATAAGATGGATAACAGGAAATAGAAGTCTCCAATAGAAGAAAATCCTCAAATTGAGGTGCTACAACCATGTATTAAGACGAGAAAAATCCTTACAACATTATTTTATTGGTCTGCAACATCTGTAGACTACAATTTAGATATAGAGTAGATAATTGCATGAAAATTCAGATCTATAACATATCCATACACTATATAGGCTCCTCTTCATAATCCCCTTGGGGTTTTCAATATTACAGTATGTACAAGTTGTAGATCTGAGATCTAAGTCTGCAGATCTACTGAAAATTACAGATCTGGAAAGTGGATCTGATCTGATATGAACAATAGAATTAAAACCTCCAATATATCTCCAAAGTGAAGGGTAGATCCCCAACACTTGAAAACCAACTCTCCAAATGGTGTGCCCAAACACCCTGCAACTACACCTACAGGACTAACGCAGATCTAGAAGTAAAAATGTGCTGTAGGGATCAAAATGTGGTTGGCCACATGCCAAGATCAGAAAATGAAGCTCAAGTCCTCCAATACTATCCTCCCAATGGATTAGAAGTCTCCTCCACTGAAAAGGAGCTCTAAAATGGCCTAGATCTAAAAGGATCTAGCCTCCACTTGCTACAACTTGCAAAGAAAACCAAACCCTCAACAGGGTCTGTGTTGTAGTCGAAAGAAGAAGCTTGTCCTTCAACTAGATAGTGGACAATACAATGAAAACTCTCCCAAGAGCTACTCAATGGGAAGATGTGGGATTCCAGACCAGGAACACCCAATGATAAACAACATTAATTCTCAGCTAAACATCAAGAGAATGATATATGTATAAACGTACAATATATTCAGAAATATAATGTTCATCAACAACCTTCTAATGCTGCCATCCTTTTCATTTTATAAGTTAAGAGCTTGCAAACCCTAAACCACTTCCAATGAGATCACTTATTTCACACAAGGCATCTCCATCTAAAACTGTGCTGTGCCTCATTGATGGCCACTCCTACATGACAACGCTGTATATTTGGTCAAGGTTGACCCAGTCAACATGTTTTAGCCCCTGTCCACACCTTAGGCTGCTTTATTAAGCTGAAAATATGATCCAATTTCACATGAGAAGTGGTTTTATTCACAATAAAGAGTTTTATGGGTCTCCCTACCCACTTATTCACCTTCCTGAGTGACAAAATAAAATTTTAATATTCTCATTAGTTGTAGGCTAATTTAGGAATATTACAGTTTATGGCCATTGATGGGCCTCCAAATTATACATAAATTAAGGCCCATATGACCATTCTTCAACACATTAAAACTCTCCTTTTGAATTAGATAACATATTTTTAACTTTAATTTGTTAATTATGAATGTTTAAAGATAATTGCGTATTTGTGCCTAATATTATTTATTTTTGTAGAATATTGTGAGAATATTGGGCAGATTATGAAGATTTGGAGAAGGAGATAATTTAGGGACTTGATCCCTACTACTGGAGGATCAATATTGGAAAATAAATGAACAATATTGGAGATATTCTGGAACTTTGATGATTGATAAAATATAGGAATGTGTTCCCTGTCATTTACTGCAAACTCCAAGTATTGTGAACCATATCCACTATTTGAGGGATTTTTGAGGGGAAAGCTTCCTCCTTTCAAGGAGAATTCTTCCTCATCATTCTATATAAGTACCAATTCGAATTGGCCTCTAGGGGCATGTATTGTTTAGTCTCATTGTGGAGAAAACTTGTTTTCTGGAAGCTCCATTTTCTTTTCTTGCAGGGATGTACTTGGATTGATTCAATAATGAAGTTTGGTGCCGTTTTTAGCTTCTAAGGTTTGGTTTCTTCCATAGGACTCTGAGTCCTCCTTGGTATTGGCCATCCTAGGAGCCTCAGAGCCCTCTTGCACAATTTATTTATGTTCTTGTATCTTCTTATTCACATGCATCTCTTATTTCTGTCTTGCATATTTCTGTATTTAGTATTGTTTATTTTCTTGCTATAGGATTGAGTTAAATGATTGAAGGGAGTTATTTTGCAGGTTGTTTACAGGTTCAAAATAATTATTCATCCTTGGAATAAATTTGTAAGGTAATCTTAATCATTAAGATCCTTGGATTTGGTTACTAGTTCACGAGTATAAGATTTCTGGAAATGCCTTGTAGCGAAATAGTAGTAACTTTCTGCTACTTTTTAGAATGGGTTGATGAGCTTTATTTGAAGTGATTCCACTTGATTTAGGTAACAATAATGTTAAATTTAATAAAAAAAATACCCCTTTTCATTTTAACTTGATTAGGTTAGGCATTTGATAGATTAACTATCGCACTAGTTCTTGAATTTCCAGATTTTAGAATAGTAATTTTCTGTTAGTTTTTAGCACGTGTGAACATGGGTATTTTGGAGTGATTCCACTTGGAATGGAGACCTAATACATCCTAATTACTAAAAAAAAATTTCGCATAAAATTTTCATTTTATTTACTTGGTCATTCAGTGAGTTATCTCCGAAACAGAACATCCTGTAGCAAACACAAAGTTTCCTGTAGCACTCTTGTAGCATGTGTAAACTTGACCAGATTTTCTCCCAAAGGTTGGTTTTTGTCTCTTAGGCTTGAATCATGACCCCTAGGATTTAAATACATGATTTAGGAAGAATAAAAACCACTTATGACATTCATTTACTCAAATTATATTAGGCATTTTTATTTGAATTCATGCTCTTAGGATTTCAATTACAAATTGTTGTTCTTTCCTAGGATTAATTTCTTTTCAAAGCAACACTTCCATTTCTGCAATTAGTTTAGGCTTTTATTTCATGGTATTCACTCCATTACATTAGATCAACAAAATAAGGACACAATTTATGCTACACATATAGTGCTGATATCTCTTAATTTTTTATGAACCTCAGGTTGATAATTATAGTTGGTAGCCTCGAGAGTTGCAACATTCTTGTTGCAATACTGAGGCTCATCAGCCGTGATAATTTTAGTTGGTACATCAACTTCCCAGGGTCATAAATTTTTCATATGATATCCATTTGGTGCACTTGATAGCACTTTGGAAAGGTCAAGTTGAGAAGTAAACATTTCAACTGAGGCTAGGTGAGATCCTAAGATTATCATCTATTCCCCTACCACATCAGAAAAACATTGTTTTGGGACTCAAAAGAAACTTGAAAGTTCAAGACCCAAAAATATGTAGAAAATCCATCGACATGGAGAAATATGCTTTGATCCAATGGAATAGGTGGATGGATATCGATATCCACCTGGATCAATATCCCCCCTTAGGAGGTAATTTTATCCGTTGCGTGGGGCACCCCCATTAGATGGGGAAATTTCTGCTAAACTTGGCCCTAGGTGAGCTACTTGCCTTGGTACAAAAGCTTCCCTTTTTTGACAACCTGATAAAGCTATATCCTCCATTAGCGAGTGTGATTAACTTGTGTGTACATGATTTGATCAATGATTTCTTGTTCCATGCAGTTAGGCTTGCGTTTTTTTGGTTTCAACTATTTTTCTATCTATGATATGTCCAATAATGGTGGAAATGATGGATGAAGGATGTCCAAATTGAAAATTGGGTGTAATCCAAGGAAGGGTGGAATACTTTACTCAAAATCATTATCACCCTTAGCCTTGGTGATGGTGTAAGGTCCATAGAAAATCAGATGAAGCTTCCAATGAGGTCTTCTAAGGTGTTCTTTCTACAAATTCAACCAAACCTTGTCTCCTACTTGGAATATGTGTGTCTATTGGTGTTGATCATGGTGCTTCTTGTACTTAGTATTGGCTTTCTGTAAAATATCATGGACGTGCTGAAGGATGTGATGAATCCATTCAATGAATTCTCTAGCTTTACGATGTGAGAGTGAGCACAGGAGGACTCCACTTGCGTGGATGAAAGGCATAGTGCTACATCAATAGGACCCAATGGTTGAAATCCCAGGCCCACCTGAAAATTTGTGGCTAGTCGTTGATCTAAATTTATGAAGGGAAAGAAGTGATATACAAATTTATAACCAAAAAATAGAGATACAATTAAACTTTACTTCTATTAAAAAATGGAAAATGTGAGACTATATAAATGTAGAATTAATACAGACTAGCTCGAATAGTCGTAGCTTATCTTTGAGAAGAGATGTGACGACTACTAACCTTTGCCAAACTATCTTACAATGAGGTTATAATATATTTTTATCATAAATAAGCAATGAGAAACCGTTAACATCCAAAAACCTAACCCTAGGATATGAAGCACAAAAGACTCATGGGCCCCAATGGGGTAAGTTGGAATATTAACTTTCTAAGGTCATAACTTAGGCCTACAATCTCTGTTTGGTGCGCACAATAACCTGTTGAAAAGGTCTGTCCAAGAAGTACATTTCCCTAGTACTGACCATGGTGTATGACGAACATAAATAATTTTCCCCAAAAAATACCATTTAGGTCCTCAAAATGGATCTGGAAGTTCAGGTCCAAAAAACCATTACAACATTATAACATTTAAGATTTGACACACTAAAAACCCTCTTACTTAGAACAATTAGGGATGAGTGGATCAATATCCTTGATCTCATGAGTAGAGGAGATGTATTCCAATTATCATTTGAAGAAATTTGTGAAAAATGCAAGAGCATTTCAAGAGGAAGGGAAAGAGTAAGTAAATCAACATCAACATTGGTAAGTCAAGATGAGCTTGGAAATTTGATTGATAAATTTAAAACTGAAATGATTAGTAATCTAAGTAAACAAGTAGAAGTGTTAAGAATGAAAAATGAGAAAAAATAAGATGATGATATTTATGTTATCCATGCATAATGATATGCTACTAAATACTGTCCATCATTACCAAGGTTTAAGGAATTGTACCAAGAGGAAAATGGAGCAAGTCAATCACCAAATAAGATATGTTATTTAGCTCCAAGAAGACCATGGCAACCTAGTCAACTTGATATGATGAAAGGACCCAGTTCACAGTTTAAATCTTATTCACATCCACCTAAAATTAATTGGAACATACTCTTTCATTGGCAACCTTTTCCATCTCAACCCCAAAACCAAACTTTGCAACAAGGATGGAAAGACATTATAGAATAAATCCACAATACCCTCTGTATTTTCCTCAATATCCTCCATACCCAACTCCATGTTATCCCTACCATCCACCTCCACCACAACCACAACCTCAACCACATCCATCTCAAATATCCACTCCAACTCAACTACCTATACCAAAATTTCCAAACCCTACAAAGAAGTAACTCACCTCACTTACAATGTTGAGGTACAATATTTCCAAACATCTCCTCTTGATCTAAATGGTATCCATCTTAGCTCAGGAAGAGTATTGAAAAAAATATATTCTATTGATGTCATTGAAGGACAACATCCAAAAAAATAAGATTCAAATGAGGAGATCAAAGATTCATGAGCTATGCTTTATGGAGATAAGACATCAGAATCAAATACATCGAGGATTCCCTCATGTTTACCATCAGATACTCCACGTGTTCAAGAGAAAAATCAACAAAAAGAGGAATATTTGAATGTTATGGTAGAAGAAGACATCCAAGGTGATCCAAATTAGCAATTGGACCAGAGGTATCACAACTATATTGAAATATGGTTCCAGAAAATCATTCAATTGCAACAAGACACTCTTCTTCAACAATTCTTGATCTCATCTCAGTCAAAGAATTTGGTATCTCATATTCATGTACATGTCAAAGCATAAATTTTGAGCCTACACATGAGTTTATCTGTCATCTTGATATGTACATGGCTCCATTAGAAGTATTCATATACTTAAAAGAGATTTTTTTTTTTCAAGTAGAGTACGATAGAAAAAAAAAAAAAATGGAAAAAGAGAAAAAAGGAAAAATAATAAAATATGAGGTGAAAACCTCATTTTAGGTGCCTAAGATTGGCTCACTTATTGAAAACCTCCATGAGGTGGTCAATGGGTTGGAAAAAATAGAAATAGGAAGATCCTAGGTCAAAACCTCCTTTGAGGCTCGTAGACAAACCTATTAGTTGAAAACCTCATTGAGGCAACTAGTAGGCCTAAAGAAAAAAAAGATAAAAAAAGAAAACAATGAAAGGAAAAAAATGAAAAGAAAAAATGTATTTGCTCCATGTATCTCTCTCTAATGAATGTAGGTGCTCTACAACCTTTGAAAGTAGCAAAAAAAAAAACAAGTTAGCACCAGAATAAAAAGTTGGTCAAAACCTTAGTCAAAGGGAGTCAAACTTGGACTTCCTCCTCTTTTTCTCATATGATCCAAAAGGACCAAGGCCATGCCAATCCATCGCCCTCATCCATTTCCAACATCCACCGGTCATTTCCAAGTTTTTTTCATTCATTTTCATCGATGTCCTAAAATGCTGCAGGAAACCCTATTTTTGCTAAAGGAAGTCCTCTTTTTGAGTAGAATTTTTTTTTTTATTATATCTCAAAAAACGTGCATCCATTTTCTGACCTGTTTCATGGGGATATGCAGATATATGATGGTAACACGATCAAGAAATTTCAGAACATTACGGTGCACAGTTTGTGAGAAATCGACCTCCATCACCAACAACCATTTTTATTTTTTCTCGAGATTCGTGCATCTAATGGTTGATATTTTTTATGGAGAGGTGCATAAGGAAAATGGTAACATGCTAAAATATTTTTAGGTCAATCCACTCTACCATTTGAGAGCTATGGATAAAACAATTCTACTACAAGGGGTTGTCCTGAACTGCTACAGGGTTCCTCTAGTGCTACAGGAAACTTATCTGCGAGAAAAGTAGCTCTCTCAAGGGATTATACACTTCAAAAATAACATGAGAATATATATTTTTCCTATACCTACCACTCCTAACCCTCACTTCACTCCATGCACACATATTCACTCTCTAAACACTATGTTTTTCCACTAGCAGCTAGATCACCTATACCTTGACATGGGACATATTCCCTCACCTCTCCATCACTCCACTCACTCCATAACTCCATCCCTAACCTCCATGCACCATTAATATTCATCTCTAATAAATATGGAGCCCCAAGAAGCAGAGAAGAGACTGCTACAGGATGTTGAAAAGTTTCTTGTATCAAACCTATACATGGCACAACAAGATAAAAGTATGAGGATAAGTTGATGGAAATGGCTTCAAAGGACCACCAAAAAACTCCAGGAGGATGAACACACTAGAAAAGGCACCCGAGGACCTCCATGCAGCACCTGCAAGAAGAAAAAAGAAAAGAAAAAGTTAAGAAACTCACTTAGAAATAAGCTATCCACTCAGAAAATACATGAACAAAAACACAACAAGAGAAAGATAGCCATGGATATCACCAAACTCCAGCTCCAACATGCAAAAATCTCCAAAAAATAGACATCACAGGTAGTTAATGGTATGCACTATTCTTTACCTCTTCTTGCGAGTGTGTTATGGTTAGAAATTTGTTGTTAAATGCATTAGAGATGAGGTTTTATAAGCTAAGGATGGGTCAGTGGTCTTAGCCACCCTCACACAATTAAGCACAACTAACTCCCTCACTCATGTAATGTCGAAAATTCAAATAAAGGAAAGTGATAATTACTAGGAAATTGGACCAGATTACCAAGTACATCGAGCCCACTAACAGAGAAGGAAATAAAATAAAATAAAAAAACAAGGATCAACTTTAGATGTATCGAAGCTTATTCCAAAAGTAGTTAGAGAGGCTCATTAAGGCATCAAAGGTCAAGCTAGATTCTACCAGGGGTTGTATAGGATGCTACAAAAGAGATATAGAGTTGATTTGTAGGTGATACAGGATCAGGCATGGCTGCTACAGGAGAAACAAGGCTGATATAGGAAAAACAAGGCTGTTACAGGAAAAAACAAAGATGCTATAGGAAGATAGAAGTTGTTGCAAAAGACCCTTATTTTGAGGAATTTCACCCCCAAAACCTAGGATTTGAAGGAAACATCCAAAGGAAGGGTAAATACATATTTTTCCTTGCCATATGTGAACAAGAAGGCTGCAAATTTTTTTTTTTTCATTGGTACAACCTATGGGAAACTTTTGATAAAAGTTTAAAAATAAAAAAATGAAATGTGGATCTTTCCTTTGAATTGAGATTGATAAGAAAGTGAATTTCAATTATTTTTGGGTAAGCATGAAAGTTGTTCAATTTTCCTCTGTCTTAAAAACCCTCATTACACATAAATATCTAAAACTTGTAGCAAAAATAGAGAATTTACTTTCCAACTTTGGAAAGTTGTATTGAAGGCTATTGGGGGTGGATTTACCCATAGAAATCCCACAACCAAGAATAAGGAAAAGAATAATCTAATGAAGAAGCATAAAATAATGGAGACGAGGGAGATTATCAAAAAAAAAACTCGAGGAAGGAGGAGAGGAACAAACTGTGCTAAAATCCAAAGTAGCAGTGCCTAAGAGAGACCATATCAAAACTGAGAACTCCAGAGCCCATTAGGCAATCATCTAGGAAACAAAAGAGAAGAAGGAAAAAAAAAGGAAAGAAGGAATTTACCATCAAAATAGAACTAAAACCATATTGATGAAAATAGGTTTTCCAAGAGGTCTCTAATCTCTTTCTAGCTTATATCAAAGGCCTAGAAGATGTTATAGAAAGATAAGAGGAAAAATTTAAGCATAAGGTGGAATTTTGGTTAATATTTGATATATTTTGTGATGTGATACATAATGCTACAGGTCTTCTACAAGTCTACTACATGATGCTCTGAGTTACTATAAGATCACATTAGAGGTTGTTTTGAGGGGTTCAGAGGTGTCCAAATGATGGAAAAAGGTAGCAGGAGGTTGGAAAAGGATGTAGAAGACCTTTCCAAATTGAAAAATCTTCAAGAACCCATATTTCACAAGGGGAAAAGGGTAGGCTAATGGTATCTAGAAACATTTTGATTTTTCTATACACAAATAGATTTGGGAAAATGAGTGAAAATGGAATGAAGGTGTCAAGGGAGAGGATGTGAATGCAATGGACCTGCAAGCCAACAATGTTCATTTTAAAAGAGGAAAGTTTTGTTTTTGTGCTTGAAAGACTACTAAACAATCCTAAAAAGAAAAAAGACATTTTCTTTGTTTGTTCTTGCAGAATCTACAGACAAGATTCTTAAGAGAAAGGACTGAGGAATTTACAAGAGAGAGACCACTAGGGCCATGAAGGTGGTGTATTCAGGTCACTAAGTTGGTCAGAGGATGAGCAACACTTTAAGTAGGGGGGTATGATGGCCTCCAAATTAGGCATAAATTAAGGCCCATATGACCATCATTCAACACATTACACTCTCTTTTTTCATTAGATGACATATTTTTAACTTTAATATGTTCATTATGAAGGTTTAAAGATAATTGCATATTTGTGCATAATATTATTTATTTTTGTAGAATATTCTGAGAATATTGGGCAGATTGTGAAGATTTGGAGAAGGAGATAATGTAGGGACTTGATCCCTACTACTGGAGGATAAATATTGGAAAATAAATGAACAAAATATCACAAAATATTTGAGAAATTATAGAGATATTCTGGAACTCCGATGATTGAGAAAATGTAGGAATGTGTTTCCCTGTAATTTAATGCAAACTCCTATTGTTGGGAACCAGATACACTATTTGAGATATTTTGGAGGTCAAATCTTCCTCCTTTAAAGGAGAATGCTTCCTCATCATTATGTATAAGTACCAAGTCGAATTTGCCTCTAGGGGCATGTATTGTTTAATCTCATTTTGGTGAAAACTTATTTTCTGGAAGCTCCATTTTCTATTTTTGCAGGGATGTACTTGGATTGATTCAATAATGAAGATTGGTGCCATTTTTAGCTTCTAAGGCTTGGTTTCTTCCATAGGAATCTTATTCCTCCTTGGGCTTGGCCATCCCAGGAGCCTCAGATCCCTCTTGAAAAATTTCTTTATGTTCTTGTCACTTCTTGATGATGATGATGATGATGGTTAACGTCCACTGAGACCAAACTTTGGTCTATCGGACCTATCATTTTCTAGCTTCTCGTCTTTCTTGGCGAGATTGGTGTTGTATCTTTCTTTTAATTCTCTACGATCTTCCAACTTCCTTTATATTTCACCTCCTTCATCTCTTCTGATTCTTGGGACATTGGTGTCTTATCTTTGGGACCTGGGAGATCTGCTTTACTGCAAAATGAAGATTTCTTTTGCGCGATATTCAAATCCTCATAATTGTTGATGCTTGAGGGGATGTCGAGTTCGTTTTTTTGTTGTTGTGTGGGGATTTCCCCCTGATTTTATTGAAGTTTGTTTCTTCTAAGGCTTGGTTTCTTCCCTAGGAAAACTTGCCTCTAGGGGCATGTATTGTTTAGTCTCATTTTGGAGAAAACTTGTTTTCTGGAAGCTCCATTTTCTTTTCTTGTGGGGATGTACTTGGATTGATTAAATAATGAATATTGGTGCCATTTTTAGCTTCTAAGGCTTGGTTTATTCCATAGGAATATGAGACTCCTTGGGGTTGGACATCCCAGGAGCCTCAGATCCCTCTTGCACAATTTATTTATGTTCTTTTCATTTCTTATTCACATGAATATATTATTTCTATTTTGCATATTTCTATTTTTAGTATTGTTTGTTTTTCTTGCTGTAGGATTGAGTTAGATGATTTAAGTGAGTGATTTTGTAGATTTTTTAGAAGATAAAAAGAATTATTCATCCTTATAATAACTTTGGAAGGTCATCTTAATCATTAAGCTACTTGGATTTGGTTACTAGTTCACGAATATAAGATTTCTAGAAATGCCTTGTGTTGGGTGTGGAGCCTGATTATCTTGTTTACATTGTATCACAACATTGGACCCCTGTACCTTAAAAGGGGTGGAAATGCCACCCGTAATTAATCGCTGCCATGGGGGGTCTAGGGGGGGGCGGCAGTGCTTTTCGAAGCCCCCCCCTAGCGGGGGTTTTTGGTGGCAGTGCCCCTGAAGCTAAAAATAGATGTAAAATTTCCTTGTAAAAGTATATTAATTTCTAGTCAATCTGGGCCGTTCATTAGGAAAATGATATGACGGTAGAAGTTATGTTTAGATTAGGGTTTTTTTCCCTAGAAGGCAACCCCTCACTTTTATGAGGGCATTGTATTGCGGCTGTGCATTGTATGTGTATTCTCGGAGTGAGAAACAGAGAGGGAGACTATGAGAGAGAACAGAGGATATTACAGCGGATCTGCTGTAGGTTTTGTCTCTTCATTTTTGCTGGATAATAGAAAGGAAGGATTGGCTGTTCAGGGTGGACATAGCCCAAACTGGGTGAACCATGTATATATGTGTCTCTCTGCGGTTTGTGTATTTGTGTGCTTGTATTTTCCGCATATTTTATGTGTTGCATTCCTCCATAATATATAATTTTTCTTGCACGTGGATTAATTAATTGATGAACCATGTATCTGAAGAGAACTCCTAGAGGACTGGAGGTTACAGAGGCTGGTGACCCATGTAATCCGGTAGATGGGTTCTTTTTATGTGGACATTGATTTCATATGTACAAAGAGCAACAATGAAACAAAAAAAAATATTATTATAATGGAGTTAATTTATTACATGTAAATGGGCATACTGCTGTAAGACCTGGTATGGCATGCGTACCCCTGGGTAATCATTGGTAAAGTTTGGGTTAGAACTAGGTGATAGGGGGGATGTCAAGTTAATAATTACCCTGGATAAAAATATTGAGGGGAAAGAGCTAGAGTGAGCGGGGTTGTCTCACTTAGCAGGTTTGGCTGGATTTAGTCAATAATCCCCAAGTCAAGTTTAAGGGGGGAATTGTTAGGTAAACATGACTCGGGGTAGAGTCAATGTTGACTAGGGTAAATAGTAGTGGTTTTGGGGCACATGGTTTTGTGCACCCATGGTTTTGGCCCATGGTATTACATGTAATGGAGCCTATAAGAGGTTGGGAATACTTCATTGTAAGGTAGGTCTGGAGGTGAGTGGTGAAGGCTCACTTGGCCGGATTGGCCAGGGTTTTTTGGCCAATGGTTAATGAAATTTCATTGGTTGGGTTTTTCCCTAGATTTGGGGTTTTCCCGGTTAAACATTGTGTTTATGTTTATGTGATTTGTTGCTGGGTTTTGTATGTGTATTATTCTCTCGGTAAATATTTTATTTTTGCGCAGACTCTAACACCTTGTAGCGAAATAGTAGTAAATTTATGCTATTTTTTTTAATGGGTTAATGAGATTCATTTGACTTGATTCCACTTGGATTAGGTAATAATAATGTTATATTTAATAACTAAATTTACCCCATTTCATTTTCACTTGATTAGGTTAGGCATTTGATAGATTAACCAGATCACTAGTTCTTGAATTTCTAGATTTTAGAATAGTAATTTTCTGTTATTTTTTAGCACATGTGAACAAGGGTATTTTGGAGTGATTCCACTTGGAATGGAGACCTAAGACATCATGATTACTAAAAATAATTTTCCCATAAAATTTCATTTGATTTACTTGGTCATTCAGTGAGTTATCTCCAAAACAGAACATCTTGTAGCAAACAAAAATTTTCTTGTAGCACTCTTGTAGCATGTGTAAAATTGGCCAAATTTTCTCCCAAAGGTTGGTTTTTATCTCTTAGGATTGAATCATGACCCCTAGGATCTAAATACATGATCTAGGAAGAATAAAAACCACTTAGGACATTCATTTTCGCAAATTAGATTAGGGCTTTTTATTTGCATTCATGCTCCTAGGATTTCAGTTACAAATTGTTGTTCTTTCGTAGGATTAATTTCTTTTCAAAGCAACACTTCCATTTCTGCAAGTATTTTAGGCTTTGATTTCATTACATTCACTCCATTACATTAGATCAAAAAAATAAGGACACATTGTATGCTGCACATATAGTGTTTATACCTCTTAAGTTTGTAGGAACCCCGGGTTGATAATTATATTTGGTAGCTTTGGGAGTTGCAACATTCTTGTTGCAATACCGAGGCTCATCATCTGTGATAAGGTTAGCTGGTACATCAACTTCCCAGGGTAATAAAATTTTCATATAATATCCATTTAGTGCACTTGATATCACTTTGGAAAGGTCAAGTTGAGAAGTAAACATTTCAACTGAGGCAATGTGAGATCCTATGGTTATCACCTATGCCCCTACCACATTAGAAAACCATTGTTTAGGGCCTCAAAATAACCTTGAAAGTTCAAGACCCAAAAATATGTAGAAAAACTTCAGACATGAAGATATGTGCTTTGATCGAATGGAATAGGTGGATGGATATCGATATCTACCTGGATTAGTATTCCCCCTTAGGAGACAATTTTCTCCATTCCATGGGGCACCCCCATTATTTGGGGAAATTTCTGCTGAACTTGGCCCTAGGTGAGCTACTTGCCTTGGTACAAAAGCGTCCATTTTTTGACAACCTGATAAATCTATATCCTCTATTGGCGAGTGTGCTTAGCGTGTGTGTACATGATTTGATCAATTATTTCTTGTTCCACGCAGTCAATCTTGAGTTTTGTTAGTTTCAACTAATTTTCTATCTCTGATATGTCCAATAATGGTGGAGAGTATGGCTGAAGGATGTCCACATTGAAACTTGGGTGTAAGCCAAGGAAGGGGGGAATACTTAACTCAAAATCGTTATCACCCTTAGCCTTAGTGATGGTGTAAGGTCCATAGAAATCAGATGAAGCTTCCAATGAGGTCTTGTAAGGTGTTCTTTCTACAAATTCAACCAAACCTTGTCTCCCACTTGGAATATGTGTGTCCCTTGTTGTTGATAATGGTGCTTCTAGTACTTAGTATTGGATTTCTGTAGTATATATCATGGAAATGTTGAAGGATGCAATGAATCCATTCAATTAATTTGGTGGCTTTTCTATGTTAGAGTGCGCATAGGATGACTCCACTTGTGTGGACGAAAGGCATAGTGCTACATCAATAGGACCCAATGGTTGAAATCCATGGCCCACCTGAAAATTTTTGTGGCTAGTCGTTGATATAAATTTATGAAGGAAAGAAGTGACATACAGATTTATAACCAAAACATAGAGATACAATTACACTTTACTTTTATTAATAAATGGAAATGTTGAAACTATATAAATGTAGAATGAATACAAACTAGCTCGAATGTTGCTAGCTTATCTCTGAGAAGAGATGCGATGACTACTCACCTTTGAAGAACTATCTTAAAATGAGGTTATAATATATTTTTATCATAAATAAGCAATGAAAAACTATTAACATCCAAAAACCTAACACTAGGATACAAAGCACAAAATATTCGTGGGTCCCACTGGGGTAAGTTTGAATATTAACTTCTTAGGGTCATAACTGGGGCATACAATCTCCATTTAGTGCACACAATAGCCTATTGAAAAGGTATATTCGATAAGTACATTTCCCTACTACTAACTGTGATGTATGACCATCATTAATAGTTTTCCCAAAAAAACACCATTTAGGTCCTCAAAATGGATCTGAAAGTTCAGGTCCACAAAAACCTTTACAACATTACAACATTTAGGATTTGACACACTAAAACCCTCTTACTAAGAACAATTAGAGATCAGTGGATTAATTTCCTTGATCTCATGAGTAGAGGAAATGTATAGAAATTATCATTTGAAGAAATTTGTGAAACATGCAAGAGCATATCAAGAGGAAGGGAACAAGTAAGTAAATCAACATCAACATTTGTAAGTCAAGATGAACTTGGAAATTTGCTTGATAACTTTAAAACAAAAATTCTTAGCAATTTGATGCGTTACAACATCCCTGGAACCCTAAATATAGAATTTAGAAGCAAAGAGACCAAGTAGATGTGTTGACCTATTTTCCTGTGGAAATTGCCCTTTTTTTGCAGAATTAGGATTTACTATTTGCAATATTTTACTTTAGTTATGTGTTCGCTTTCTTTGCAAAATATAATATATATGATTTAGTTTGATTATAATTAATATGATTTTCCTTCCTTCATTGAAATTAGCATAGGTGTAACCATATCTCATCTCAACACTTCCACTGATATAACATTCAAAAAAAGAAAGAGATATTGCTTACTTCACATATAGTGCCAACCACTCTTAAGTTTGTATGCACCCTGGGTTGATAATTAAAGCTGAGACCCTTGCGAGTTGCATCATTTTTACTGCAATATTGAGTGCCATAAATTTTTGGAGTTGTTGCCGAGGAGGTGTCAAAGTATGTACTATATTATTCCTTAGTTTTCCTTTTCTTTCTCTCAATTCACTTTCTACAAAAAAAATAAAATTGCATTAGCATTTTCATTTCCAAAAAAGTTTACAAAAAGAGAAAAGAATTTCATTAGCATTTTCATTTCCCAAAAATTTCAAAAACAAAAAATATATTTCCTTCTTTTGACTTGAAGAGTTAGGGACAAAAAAATAAATTTCATACCAAAAACCACCACTTCCATTGGAAACCAACCTCATTTGTTGATTACAAGCCTCTTGTCCTGTCCACAAGGGTGGTTTAAGGCCTTTCTAGTGAGAAAGCGAGGATCTCTAAGGAACTTACATAAGGAGAAATACCTTCACAATCCACTGATACCATGGATGAAAATAAACAACCAAAAGTGTTCACATTACCTAGTAGAGAAACATATGGAGATGCCAAAATGAAAAAAAAAAAATCTATCTATTTTTCCACACTTCTATTGTTTGACTACTGAATATCATGACACTTTTATGTTTGAGTTTTCTACAATATGTAGGACTTATGGCTATACAACATATAGTAACAAGCTCAAATTGTTCCCTTCCCCTCTTAAGGATGTGACCCTTCTATGGTTCATGAGCCTAGAAGGGGAAACCATCACCTCATGTGAGAAACTATAGTAAGATTTCAATAGCAAGTACCGATCTTATTGTAGAGCAAGAAATACAAAATATGAGATATTCAGAATGACTCAAGGAGTAGATGAATATCTCAAGGATTTTGAGGAATTATTTCATCTGAGTTACAGAAGAGTGCAAAAATTCACTATAGATCTAGATTACTTGAACTTATTCCTACTATGAGGGTTCAGGGAAGAATTGAAGGAGACACTCAACCTACTAGCCAATGGAGAGGTCTATAAACTAAGTTACGATGATATCAAAAAGATATCCAAAAATCACTCAAGTATACTGATGGGTCCCATGAATAGGTATATTTTGAAGTTCATTGTGCTATCCTCCAGCCCTTAAAACTATAATTTTATAACATTAGTTAACATTTTTAGCCATAATATACTTATTAGGAAAACTAAAGGGTGTTTGTCATGTTGTATGGCATAATGTGATTAATTTGTAAGAAAAAAATCATTTTTGGAGGCATTTACTATGCAGGGGCTTGATGGAGACAACCAAGAGTGAATATAGGGGTTTGTTCACCTCATTAACTCTCTAAATTGGATTGAGACCACAAAATCCTCACTCATAGGTCAAATTCACTAGCAGACGAGGGAATCCAAGTACATGTGAAGATCAAGGAGGACCAGATCCACAAATCTCAAGATATTGGATGGAATCGATCCCTTTTTTAAGGGAGTTGCCATCAAATACCTTTTTGTATAAATAAACCATCGAAGAGGCTAATTAGGATTCAAATTTTTTTTGTAGCAAGGAGTAGCTACTGTGAGCCTAATGCTTGAATTTGTCATTCTTATTTTTCATGATGTACGTGACTATCATTTTCTGTTAATGAGAAGTTTACTATTGGTATGTATCTAAGTTAGTTTTAGAGGGATGAAATCCTTGGGTTTGGGCCCTATATAAATATCTAAATATATTCAAGTGATCTTGTAATTTACTAAAACAAAATACTGATTCAATCTACAATTTACGAAAACCAATTTCGATCGCACAATCACATAACAAGTAAGAGAAAGAAATTATCAATCGCACAACACATGATGTATCTGGGGAAAGAAAATGCTCAAAATCCCAATATTTGTATATTGCATAAGGTAAATATCATGAAACAATACAATGCTATTTCCCTTTCTGAGAAACCTTTGCACTCTGCTGATTGTCTCACTCTGATCTAGGAAAAATCGATCGAATACTTAACCAATTCTCAGGCTATGTTTGACTAGCCTTGCTTACCCATTCTAGGAGGAATTTTGGCCATATTAATTAGGAAATTCCCAAGAACTAATTGCGCAATTCCTTCAAGACATCCTAATGACCTCATGCATGAGATGTACAATTGTTTAATTATACAACTGATAAGTATCTTACCTTTAACCCCAATCTCAAATGGGACTTCTTTAGAACTGACATGAAACAAATATTTATAGCGAATTATCAATTAAATTATTTACTACTATGTTGTATCTATTTCTTGTACGCAATTCTTGGCTGTGAAACTATGCTGAGAAACCAACTCGACTAGTCTTTAGGTTCAAGCTGGCCCTTGAACCAGAGGGGGCTCCATAAAATGTTACAAAACCTTTTTTAACACTATTCACTGTCACTGGAAAACAACCTATGGACCACAATGGACAGATCTATGATTTATTGTGGATGGTTGTTGATGATTGTCCAATCTATGTCCATGAATAAATCCCTGTCTATAGAGTCCTTGGTCAAAGTGACAACATCTAGTTTGAAAGAATAACATGATTTTTAGAGAATTTCTCAGAAGAATATAAGAGAATCATGATAATTAAGAAACCATACTGAATACTTAATCAACCTAACATAGTGGATGCATGTAGAATATTTCTACAGCCAAACAAAAACAATTCAAGAGATGAAAAAAGGAAACAATTGACAGATATAGAGGAATGAACCTGTTAGGAATCTGTAATTAGCAATATTGGCAAAGTCCAATCATAGAAACAACATTATTTCAACCATTTTGGGATTCTAGGATCCAGCCCTCCTGAATCCGGAGATGGATCTCTCCAATAAGTGCAAAGATGGATTTGTCTTTGAAGTTTTGGGTAATGATATTAGGATAGCTATGAAGGCCGAGGGTTTTGTTTTGTTTTTGGATGGTTGAGCATGATTATTATTTGAGGTGGAAAGTTCTAAATGCAAAGAGTTTCAAAGGTGAGAAGTTGCAAGCGAATAGAACAAGCTTTGGCCAGAAAGATAGATAATTGCAGGTTTTAGTCCATTGGGCTATGGAATCATAATAGGGTTTAATTGAAACAGAAAGGGGCAAGAGTGGTCCATGGGGCAAGTCATCTATGTCTAAGGATCTCTTTAAAGTTTGATTTATGGAATGAAATGATACAAAAAGAAGGGGAATTAAACAAATGAAGAATAAAGAGTAGCCCAGGATCTGGTAAGTACTTTGAAACTAGCCAGCCTTTGAAAAACACTTAAGAGAAACATAAAAGCAATCTAGGATCTGCTAAACACTTCGAAACTAGCCAGCCTTTGATATACTTTCCTTAGAAAACATAAAAAAATGGAGGGAAACTTGAAGGCAACTGTTAGAGGAGAAATTAGCAGGTCGGGCTCACCACAAATCCTCTCCTAGTTTTGCTTTACTTGGTAACTTTCAAGACAAACAAAAAGAGAACAAAAAATGGCCTAAGATCTGGTAAGTACTTTGAAACTAGCCAGCTTTTGACACACTCCAAGGGAAACTTTCAGACATTATTTTGGGATAAAACTGGGACCAGGGCACACCATATCTTCCATAGTTCATCTCTACTTAACATGAAATGAAAATAACTTTCAAGAATAAAAATTAGCTAAGACAGCAGGACGAGGGAACACCAACATTCCTACTTCTTAAACGGAATTAAATCATTCCTAAATAATACAAATTGGAAGAAAACATATAGATAAATATTTTCAGTTAGAGAAGGGTACTGATATACAGTAGGTCCTAACTCTATGGATGTTGTTCTTTATAAGAGAAGATGAACACAGTGAAAACATAAATAAAACAACAATTCACAATAAAAAATAACATCACCGTCGACATAGACCAGGATCCCATAAATTAGCTTGTATTGATGCTTCAAACCAGTTACAGCTTTAAGTCCAATGCTTTAGTTTAGCAATCATCCACACTTCCCAGACTAACTTATCTATCACAAGCGGAGCTCCAAGAGCCAGTGAACACTATTTACAATCAAAAGTTTCAGATCAAGTATCTTTCCAAGTTCTGCAACCAACCCTTCTCTCATCTTCTTCAGTAGTATTTATAGAAGAATGAGGAAGTGAGATCTGATAAGAGATCTCCAAAGATAATTAATACAGTCTTAATGGCTTTTCGGCCTTTGGGGGGCTCGATGAAGAAGTTCACAGGTGTTTCTGACTGTATTAATGTTTTTTATTTAAGATTAAGCTTGTTCGGAGCCCTTAATGACTTTTGAGGCTCTGTGTCCCATTAAAGTAACTCTGCTGATATTTTGTCATTAAGTTTATTTGCAGAATTCACACTCTAGCTGCACTGAGGCAAACATCTGAACTTGATCAATAACTTCGGCCTCTGTTTGCATGCTTTGAGGCACAGGTGGAATTGTGGTAGCTGGGAGGAATCAATTTGCCTCAGATGTGGTGGTGGAGGCCTTCTGTCTGATAAACACTTAGGATTTTATTTTAATTGTGTCTTAATTGGGAGGATTAGGCTTTTGATAATCAATCTTAGCCGTAATCCTCATAAATTTGTCTTCAATCTTCCATTCTGGTGCATTTCTGTCTTCGACACTGATACTCTTTGATTGTGATTCATTTACTGTGTTTCGTTGGTGTGCAGTGCTACACAGGGATCATGAGGCATCAATGCTTTTGAAGCATTGATGAGACATGGAAAATTAACCCATGGATGGCTTTCTTTTAATGAATCGAAGGCGTGGAAATTACTTGCATCCACTAGCCAAGGCTTCCAAAGGGCAAGTCATCTAATACTAAAGGATCTTTTATTTTAGATTAGATGGTGGGATGGGACATTGAGGAGGAAAGTGAAAGAAGGAGAGTAACCCAATTTCTGTCTCTAGATCAGGTCAGAGGTCATTTAACTCCAGACCTACTTGGACGCACTCTAAGGCAGCTCTCAATAGGGACGAAGGGGCACCTTATAGATCAGACCAGAGGTCATTTAACTCCAGGTCTACTTTAGAAACTCCAAAGGAAAACAGAGATAAGTTTAATGAAGGGATCTTAGAAAGGCCAGTTGGTCGCGCAAGGATCCTAGTGGACAGGGCTAACACTCATCCCCAGTGTTCCCAAACCTTCCAGCTTAAACCCAGCAAGAACATCTAAGAACTGATTCAACCAATTCATACATCAGAGAGTAGGCAATAACATCCACTACACTGGTTAAATCAACTGAAATCAACTCTTAGATAGCACATAAGGTAGAAAACATTAAAGGTAGGGAGAGCAGGAAACATAGGGCACCTAACAAGGGTGAATCCTATGTTATACTTTTGTTGCCTACCAGAAGAACATGAAACAGTATGCAAATATAATAAACAGAGTTAAGAAAGACATCACCAATAGTAATAGACTAGGATCCTGTGAAATATGCTTTGATTAACTGATGCAAAACCAGTCATGTACACTAAGCCCAATGGCTGTTACAGTCCAGACTTCTCCTCCTAGCCTATTACATACAACTACTCTACTATTCCCTCCCAAGACTGCTCAAACAGTCGAATGAATCCCTCTAACAGCAACGGCAGCAGCCAACAACAACAACCTTTACATTATGTTCTCGGGGATTCTTATAGGAGAATAGGAAGAAATAGAAGTAGGTGAACAATTAAATGAGTCTCATTAAGATGGAATGGTGGAGGAAACCGAGTCCATTCTGCTTAATGGCGTCCAGCTGTACTCTGTCATCTACTCTGGGAGACTCTGTGAGGCCAAGATCGACCTCTGATATGTTCTTTAAATTCTGATGGCGTCTGGAGCTCTGCGAAAGCCTTCTGAATCTGGTTAACTGGTTCAAAGTCTGCGGGCCTCTCCATACCTCCATTACTAATGCTCGGACAATATTTAATGAAGCTCTGTCAGTGCAATTTACTGCTAATGGGCTCGAGGCGGCATGGAAACTATTGTAGGAAGGCGTACTTCTGGAAGAAACACGTTCTGCTATTAGGTAGCGCAGTTATGACTTGCTGGTGCGCTCATTAGTCTTCAAGTTGAATCTTAATCCATTGATCATGGGATTAGCACTTTAAATTTCCAATTACAGGCTTGAATCCCACAAATCCATCTCTGTTGTCTCGTTTGGCTGCTGAATGGACTCTCTGTGCTACTTGCACGATGACATAAACCTGTTATGAACCTGGGCAGTGGTGGAGAACTGCTGTAGAGACCGGAGGAGTGGTGGCGGAACGACGGAAATGCAAACGGAGGGGTGAAAACTCACGAACAATATGGTTTGGTGATAGAATGCAGCGCAGACCATTAGATTCTGGCTGGGAGTGGAAATCGACTACGGAGATCAGTCGGATGGACGGCCCTATGAAACATAACGGGACGCGGAACCTCCAATAGAAAACGCGAAACTTTGGTTATAAACCAAAATACAAAGGAATCAGGTGAAAAATTATGAAAAGGCGCGGGAGCGAATGTAAGAGTGGGACCCTGTGGAGGCGGAGGACGATTAGATCTTGACCGTTAGATTTGCATGGGAAACGGACGGCGGAGATCTAATCGCAACAATCGCGATCGGAGGCCGAAGCGAGTGGCAATCGCAACGCACATTCCAAAAGTTCCGATTGCAATTTGGAGAGATGTTGCGATTAAACACAACCGTCGGATCTGGGACCAGATCGACGGTCCACATTTAATCGGAGGGAGATGGAGAGGGGCGGCGAAGTGACGATGTGATTAGCGCCGAGCCGTTGGATCGGCTGGGAGATGGACGGCTATGATGGAATCGGCGGATGGCCAAATCGGAGGATCGGAGGTCGGGGATGCGATCAATCGGAGATCGGAGAGACAGGCTTGCGATTGATCGGGGGTTACGACATGAATGTTGCGATTGCGATCGGAGTGGCGGGTGTGATTAGCATTGGACCGTCCGATCTGGAGGGGAGATCGACGGTGGAGAAGTGGATCGGAGGACTGTAATCGGGGCGACACTACTGAGACTGCCGATTGCGATCGGACGGGGGTTTGCGATTAGCGCTCCACCGTCGGATCAGAACAGCAGATCGACAGTGAATAATGCATCGCGGGACTTATACAACAACACAATCGCATCGGAGCCTTTTGGATATTACAAAGGATTACCCCGCCCGACTCTCCGATTGCGATTAGCTCCTAATGCTCTAAGCGCTTGGTCATAGCGCACGGGCATGTGTGGGAAGTGGTTAGGGCTGACGACAAAAGGGGCTAAGGCCTATTACAAAGTCGGAAAGTGGGTTTTATCCCATTTCAATGTAATTCGAAGGTTGGGGAAGGGGAACGATAAAGAGGGAAAGGGGAAAAAGGCTTAAACAAAGGGTAAGGGTAGGATTTTAAGGGGATTTCGGGGAATTTGAAAGGTAAGAGGGGAAATGGAAGGGGAGACAAAATAGAAGCTGAGTGGGGGTGAAATAAGAGGGGTAGTGGGTTGAAATAAGAGGGAAAAGAGGCCTGCGGGCATTTCTTCACAACGGAAGGAGGCTTTATAATGGGGAATGTGAGGATTTCATCCAAAAGACAAGGCACAGTAGAGGGCTTCAAGAAAGATGTATTTAGAAGCATTCATGAAGTCTCAACAACAACCCCCTATTTGCTTGTCAAAAATTATAGGGGCTAACGGTCTGCATATTAATCGCTTGAATTGGAAATACAACTTACCCCAAAAAGGCGGTGCAATCAAAACTGCTTCGTTTTTGTACAGTGATTGACCGTGTATTAAACCAGGGTTAACACCCTGCTTCCTATTCACTTCGGTTCACTAAACTCAGGTTCAACTCTCAGAACTATAGCTCCATTAATTCATTTCCGATTTATTTCTTCTATAAGTGGGTTTCTTCCTTTGGACAAGTTTTGCAGCTTCTACGGGAAATAATATTACAGTACCATACTGGAGTGCTATCGATCCTTCCAGTGAACTCATAAAATGGAATTTCATTCAAACACCTGCACAATACAAAACTATATTACAAAATCCTGTGTTATTTAGTTTTACTACTTTAGAGGGTGTGGGGAGGAGCGTGGCCGTTGGATTGAACAATTGGGCCATCGCAATCGGAGGTGGGGGAGAAACATTAAAAATGCTCCCAAAGGGAAATTCCAATGCGATAAGCACCCAATGGGTCTAGTGCCTAGTTCGAGTACCAAGGCATATAATGGGGAACTGGTTAGGACTTAACCCAAGGGGGCTTAAGTCTGCAACATAAAACGGTATTTTTTATGAAATTTTCAATGTTTTCCAAGGGTTTAGAGGGTTTGGATAGAGTTCAAATGGAGTTTTAAACTTTGTAAAGGGGATTTTATGAAAGGGGAACAGGGGAAAATGAAAATAGAGGAAGTTTATAGGAATGAAAGGGGAGAAAAATGAAGGTTAGTTTTAAATGGAGGATGGGGAAAAAGGGATTTTGCAGCAGTCTTTTCTCATGAAATTAGCAGAATTCCAAAGTGTAAAATGGGCACAACAGTGAAGGTTTTGGATAGAGGCATGAGGCCTTCAAGAGTCTTCAAGATATAACACTTTTTTGCAGTAAAATTTGTTCCTTGAAGGCTCCAAAAAATGATTTAGCCACCTTTTGGTATAAATTTTTTTATAGGTGGCTAACAGTGGCTCCACTTGGGGATGGTGCCTTTTTGAAGGCATCAAGAACTTCAGACTTGCATTCTCTGAGAGGCTGATCAGTCCCTCATCCATTGGGCTGCCTTTCTTTCATTGAATGATCTTCTTTTGCTCTGAAAACATATTAGCATCCATAAAAACAATGGATCTTTCATCATTATAATATTTCTACCTACCCAATCTCTGAGATCTAACATTTTTCTTCTTTAGAGTGCACTTGGATTGGAAAAATATTTCCCTTTCAACATATTCTTTTGAAAGCGGGAAATCTAATATTCACTCCTTATTTCTCCGTGAATTTGGGGGTTAAGCAGTTGAGCCCATATGATTCTCTACCTAATCTACTATCTGTTGGGATTAAGCGTCCAGCAGATTTTATTCACACAATCCTGCATGAGAAATTTAAAAAGCATACAAATCAGGTTAACATTTGATCTAACTTATTGCTTGATCTATAGCATAAAAAACAAGCGCACATAGATCTTATTTTGCAGAAAATTAAAACAAAATGGAAGGCTTAGGATATAAAATTTCAAAGCATTTCCTTCATCTTTTTTACAGCTCTGTTTTGACTTTTGTTTGAGCTATCTTTCCTTTGTCAACTGGTTCATATTTTGAGCTAATTGTAACCATATTTACATCTTTTTTGACTCAGAATTTGAAACAGATTTGATTCATTCTCTTTGGAAACTTAGGTTGAGATTTTGAGCAGGTTTGAACCTTTAATTTCTATCCTAAACTATCTACTGATAAATCAAGATTAAACAGTTTGTCAAATCGAATTCAGTATCCTATCAGAAGAAAATTTAAAACTAATTAGTCAAGAATAGGCTGTTTGACTAACTACAAGTGTGTTCTTCAGGAGTGGAATTTGAGCTTACAAACTTTCAGATTTGTTTTTCTTTTTGGTATGGGGTTGTACCTTTCTTGTTTTTACAATCTTCCCTCTTTTCTTTCTTTCTCTGTTTTTGTATTTTTTATTTTTATAACTTTGAATGAAATTATGGGTGAAGTATTTATAATGAGAAAAATGATAAAAATGCTTTCAGAACATAACATGGATCAAGAGAAGTAATTCTTAAGCATCCTGCCATTGACAGGATCCACAAACAATTCTGCTCCATTCAACTCTTACAAGAAATAGGCATTTTTACCAGCAGCTGAATGGATAGAGTAAGGCCCAAGCCATAAGTTGTCAAATTTTCCATGCTTGCTCTTGTCTTCCCTCCTTGAGACCCACTTCAAAACTTTGTCCCCAATATTAAAATTACTAGCTTTTGTTCTTTTTATGCGAAGAAATATTTTAATCTTTGTCACCTTACATGATGCTTTGTTATAAACCTCTCTACGGTTTTTCTTGAAGATGAGCAGTCGTTTATTCTTGATCATGTCATTATCTTCAGTTTGAAACTCTTGAATCAACTTCATCACCGGTACACCAAGGCTGGTTGGAAAAATTGCATCAGTACCATACACAAGCTGGAAAGGTGACATACCAATAGATTTCTTCAAAGTCAATCTGTCAGCCCAAAGTGCATGAACTAGCTTTGTGTGCCAAGACTTTTTGTTGTCCTCCAACAGTTTCTTGATTATGTTCACTAAACTCTTGTTTGAGGATTTTGCAAGTCCATTACCTTGAGGGTAATAGGCCGTGGAATGCCCCAATGTTATCTGATATCTGTGACAGAATTCAACCATCTTCTTTGATCCAAATGCTGCTGCATTATCAGTGATGATCTTGGTAGGCAATGCATGGAAGAGATATTCAGTCTCCATGAATTTCATAATACCAGAATCATTGGCCTACCTACAAGAGTACGGCTATCCAATTAGTGAAATAGTCTATGGCAATGAGAATCGATCTATGCTTGAAGAAGTGATGCGGGGAGCATCGGCACCCTTAGACAAAGGGAGGAATCCAAAGCATAGCAAAGGAGAGGACGTGGCTACAAAAACCATATTTTCGTTACCTTCATATTATTAATAGCGTTTGTTGTGACTCGGTTGAGTGAATTTAGGGATCTTATGAAGGAATAGCGGATCTGGAATGATCCAATCTATTTTCCTCCATTCCTATAAACTAGTCTTCGTGCATTCATAGGGGGAGCCAGACGCAGGTATATCCAGTGCTGCCAAGGCAACCTGGCTCATAGAAACGTGTTGTAATCTGAATTCGGAAATAATATAATTCGTGTGTTTATGAATGAGTTAAATCCTGTGTGTGAGCTTGTTGATCGACCATCGATCACTTAAAGGATCGATGGCGATCTAAAATATTGTTTGGTATTATAGTGTTAATTTTGTTTTATGAAAGCAGAGATTTCTCAAAACCAAGAACTTAAGTGTATCTAGGATAGTTATGCACATCGTTGGAGGGATCATCGTTGATAATAATGGTAAATCTGTGTGAAGTTATGTATGTTGAATGCATCGACTATTTTTATGTCGATTTGTTGAGCAAATAGTAAATGTGTTGGACTGTTCCATTAGAAGGCGGATTGCAGAGCATTGGAAATCGGTTGATACTTCCAATCCACAGTCTGGATGCGTTGAACAGCGTTGAAAATTGGTTGATGTTTCCAATCCATAGTCGGAGTCGTAACACAGAACAACGTTGAATGGAATTTCAAAGCCCAGTTTTTTTGAATGATGAGAGGCCGAGGTTCTGAAAACGTTGGCCATGAAAGCCAAATTAGCAGAAGACATTGTGACAATTGCGTTGAAGAATTCACATCAGTATGAATTGCGTTGAACCTGGCGGCTTAAACGGCGTATAGCATTTCGAGAATTCAATGGAAGACTTCGGCTTATGCCACGAAGCTGAATTCCATAGTATGAGTGGCAAGGTAAGTTAATTAGTGGGCCATAACCCACAGGCCTAGGTTCGAGATTTATACATGAAAATAGATTTTGGGCTTATCCCAAGATTTCTTTTCATCAAGTGGTATCAGAGCAGGGAAAGGATTTCCTGCGAGAAGGAAGAAGAATGCAAGCAGAAGGGGAAAGAGGTACAGTTGTGTTAAAGTTGGAGAGTTTATGGTCTTACTGTCGTGCAGATGGCGGCAGCGAAAGGTGAGAAGATTTGCAGCAACCTAGAGCAAGGTGTGCTCAATTGGTTCCAGAGAAGAGAACCAGAAGGATGTCAAAAGACCGAGTGAGGAGGGCTTGGTGAGGTATCGTTGCAGCTCATAGAAGATCATGAAGGCAGTTCCACTGAAGAAATGCAGTGGGTAGAATTGCTAAGGACAAGGAGAAACATATGACCAGGAGGTCATAAATTTTTGTACCTCGAGAGTCTGATGCAGGAGCATCAACCTGCGGAAATCAAATTGATTTTTCATGCCTTCCAGAAGTTGACGTGGCTACAAAAACCATATTTTCGTTACCTTCATATTATTAATAGCGTTTGTTGTGACTCGGTTGAGTGAATTTAGGGATCTTATGAAGGAATAGCGGATCTGGAATGATCCAATCTATTTTCCTCCATTCTTATAAACTATTCTTCGTGCATTCGTAGGGGGGTGCCAGACGCAGGTATATCCAGTGCTGCCAAGGCAACCTGGCTCATAGAAACGTGTTGTAATCTGAATTCAGAAATAATATAAATCGTGTGTTTATGAATGAGTTAAATCCTGTGTGTGAGCTTGTTGATCGACCATCGATCACTTAAAGGATCGATGGCGATCTAAAATATTGTTTAATTGTTGTATATGAGTGTTCTGTTTACAGAAACGAGATTTCTCAAGGAAACCAAGAACTTAAATTGTTATCTCTGAGATCGATTTATGCACATCGTTGGAGGGATCATCGTTGATAATAATGGTAAATCTGTGTGAAGTTATGTATGTTGAATGCATCGACTATTTTTATGTCGATTTGTTGAGCAAATAGTAAATGCGTTGGACTGTTCCATTAGAAGGCGGATTGCAGAGCATTGGAAATCGGTTGATACTTCCAATCCACAGTCTGGATGCGTTGAACAACGTTGAAAATTGGTTGATGTTTCCAATCCATAGTCGGAGTCGTAACACAGAACAACGTTGAATGGAATTTCAAAGCCCAGTTTTTTTGAATGATGATCAGAGCGAGTTGCAACGTTGGGACCAAGAAATCGAAGTGCGAAGACATTGTGTCGTTGCGTTGATGGTCACATGATATGGTGCGTTGAACACAGCAGAAGCAAACGGCGTATAGCATTTAGAAATTCAATGGAAGACTTGGCTTATGCCACAGTAAGATTCCATAGTATGGGTGGCAAGGTAAGGAATAAGTGGGCCACAACCCACGAGCTTGAGGTTGAAGTTATACCTGAGATTTTAGACTTATACAACATTGCTATTAAAGCTGGATGGATTTCTCCTGAAGTCAGTCCCACTATTGAAAAGGAGCTTCTACAGTGATTCGGTGCGAGTAGGGGTAGCAGTTTTATTTTTCCTTCAAAAATTTGACATTTATGACAGGCAATGATCATCTTGTGTATATCAGGAAAGAGAGTAGGCCAATAGAAACCAACCCTCAAAATTTTGTTGGCTGTTGTCTTCCAGTACAAATGACCTCCACACTCTCCTTCATGGAACTCGTGCTTAACCTTCTCTGCATCAAACTTAGGCAAACATTTAAGCAATAGACCACTTGCATTTTTCCAATAAAGACATCTATCTATAATGTAATAGTTTACAACTTTCAATTTAAGGAATCTTGCCTTTGTTTTTGTCAAACCAGGAGGTGTATTCAATTTAAAACAAGAAGGCTCATAGTATAATGGCTTTTACCAGAGATTCATACTCGATCTTCATCAGACAGGTGAAGGTAACTGTGAGTATCCAAGCATCATCATATTTATCTCAGACTTTCTATTGGATTAATTGTAATCTGCTGACATGGCCTTTAATAGTTTAGTGGGTTTGTCTCTAAATCATATAAGACTAACAACAATCCATCACCTCTCTTTTAAATCACGGGTCTGTGTTAGAATATCTTTGACAATTGAATTTGGGACAAAGGCAATGATGTGTGAGTGCAAGATGTATACTCTGAAGTCTTTCAAAGCTTTAACCAAAGAAAATTCTTGCTTCTCCATAATGTTATACTTCAGAGGGGCATCCCTCAATGCCTTGCTAAATAATGCAATAGGTTTCTCTTGTCCTTGTGGATTTTTTTGTAGAAGGACAACAACTATTATATGTTCTGATGCAAATGAAAAAATATAAAAATCTTTTGAAAAATCAGGACTTATCAGAACCGGTGTTTTGGTTAAAGACTGTTTCACCAGTTCAAAGGACTTCTTTGCTTCCAAGGTCCATTTTACCCCTTGCTCCTTCTTCAGCATGTTTGTGATATTTCTAAGGAGCTCAGCCAAGTTGGGGATGAACCTTCTCAAAAATTTAATCTTTCCAATGAAATATTGCAACTCCTTGATGTTTCGAGGATGAGAGATTTGCAATATGGCCTCAATCCTTTTGGGATCTATCTTAATACCCTCTTCTGAAATAAGGTGCCCAAGAATTTTACCTTCTTCAAGCCCAAATAGTGTTTTCTTAGGGTTTATAGATATCCCAAACTTTCTGCATTTCTCGAAAACGTTTCTTAAGTGTTCTAGGTGCTCTTCATCTAAATTTGAAAACACAGTAACATCATCAAGGTATATAATGATGAAGTATCCTAGCTCTTCGGAGAATGCTATGTCCATGGCTCTCTGAAAATTTTCTCCATCATTCATTAGACCAAAGGGAATTTTCACATACATGAAAGTCCCCCATGGTGTAGTAAAATTTGTCTTTAATTGCTCATCAGGGTGGACTAAGATCTGATTATACCCTGAGTAGCCATCAAGAAAGAAATTCTTCTAGACCCTACCACTCCTTGTAAAATATGGTCCATCTTAGGTAAAGGGTAGTTGTCTTTCAAAGAAGCTTTGTTTAAATCTCTAAAGTCTATACAAAGCCTGATCTCTCCAGTTTTCTTCCCAAATTACACTAGATTAGACACCCACTTAGAATATCTAATAGGGACAATAATACCAGCTTCATACATTTTCATGATCTCCTTCTGAACCCGACGGTGAACAAAGAGTTTGTGCCTTGATTTCTAAATTTGAATGGTTTTTGGTTTTCTTTGAGGGGAATTTTGTGCTGTATTATTTCAGTGTTATAGGATTTAAGATCTTCGTAACTCCATGCAAAAACATCAAAAAATTCTTTAAACAACTCTATATATTTGAGTTTAATATGAGATGGTAAATTTTTAGACAGTTTAATCATTTTTGGTTTTTTCTCACTGCCTATATTGCACTCATCTACTTCAGTCTCTACAGGTTCCAATTTTGGCTTCCTGGCCACATCGTTAAAATAAAACAACTCTTATAAAGATGCTAGACTGCTTGGCCAACTTTCATATTTGGAGTGCAGAGTTTCTAACTCCTCTGTTTCTAACTTTGCATTAAGCTCCGTTTTGTTTTCAAGTTTGCTAGAAAGAAGATTAATATTGACAAGCTTAGGAGACAACTCTTCTTCACCAAGAAAATTTTCTTCACTGCAGTCTGTATCATAATCTGAGTCCAAACTGTTTAGTTCAATTCATTCTATAGAATTGCATGAAATATTTCTATTTGTTTATCTTCGTCAAACACACCTTAATGCTTTCATTATGGAGACACAGTAGGTCTTGTTGAAAATTAAATATTATAGAGTAATGAAACACATAAAATATGTGGAAAATGAAAGCACACAAAACACATAAAAACCCCGAAGACACAGATATACGTGGTTCACCCAGTTTGGGATACGTCCATCCCGAACAACCAGTCCTTCCTTTCTATTATCCAGCAAAATGAAGATAAAAAACCTACAACATATTCATTGTAATATCCTCTGTTCTCTCTCACAGTCTCCCTATCTATTTCCCGCTTAGAGAATACACACATCATACACAGTCGCAATACAATACCCTCATAAAAGAGAGGGGTTTCCTTCTAGGGCAAAAAACCCTAAACTAAACATAACTTCTACTGTCAGATCATCCGCCTAATGAATGACCCAGATTGACTAGAAACTATTATACTTTTACAAGGAAATTTTACATCTATTTTTGGCTTTGGGGGCACTACCCCCGAAACCCCTTCTGGGGGACTTCTGGCCCCCGGACACCCCAAACCCCGTGGGGGGGAGAAGTTCCCCCCCGCACCCCCCCGCATGCAAGGGTGTACAATTTTCCTGGGGTATACATCCAGCTAAAACAAGGATCTCTGAATCAGGAAGAAAATCAGGCTCCACACCCAACAGGTCTGAATTTTATTTGAGTTGTACAGTCTTTGGTATCATATGGTGTTAAGCATGTTCTGGCTGCAAAAGCTAAATTGTGGGCCGCAATATTTCTTTTTCTTGGGACAAAAATCAGTTTGGACTCCTCGAACGTTTTTAAAAGGTCCATGACATCTATTTGGTAGGCCCTAAGTCTGGGATGATTTGCGTTATACTCCCCATTGACTTGCCTAGTGACTAACTCTGAATCCCCATACACATTGATTTTCTTGGCTCCTAAATTTTTCAACAATCATAAGCCTAAGAGAAGGGATTCATATTTTGCTATGTTATTGGAACACTGGAAGTTTAATCTACAGGAAAGGTTTTCTGCGTGGTTATTCTCAGTGTTGCATATCCAAACACCTGCACCAGCGTTGATCTTAGTGCAAGAACCATCGAAGTGCATACTCCATAGAGGACTAGTCTCGAGTTTATCATTTGGGTTACTATGCTCTTTAATAAGTGTGCTATCGAATTTTTCTTGGAGGTCAGCACACTGTTGAACTTGTTTTAACTCCTTAGATTTTTTATTGGATTGAGGACTGCTTTCTTGACTCTCAACATTTAAAAGAAAAGGACACATGATTGGTAGCTCTAGACCTGTGTTTTGTTTACTAGAGTTTACAGGTCCAACAAACTATTTTGAAACTACTACGTTATCTTCTTCCTCCTCTCTATCTGTCATTAAATTAGACAAGGTCACTTGTTCAGTGAAAATTTCATCATTGAAAAGGATAAATGAATCCAGGCCTGTGTTTACAGAATAAAGGGGAGATTTTTGTGGTCTGTCTTGGCTAGTCACCATGTATTGCATATGAGATTCCCTGTAAAGTATTCTTGTCTGATTGAAAACAGGGATGGTCGCATAGGTCATGTCCATTTTCATAGTTCCTTGTAACTTAGCTCCACAAGATCTAGATAATAGCATTCCATACTTTGGGGGCACATCAGCCACAACAATATCCATGACTAAACATTTGGCTGGAATTTGAGCTAAGTTAACACAGAGGTTCTTAATTAATCCTAAAAATTTTACTATGCTTGAGTAAAAGGAGTAGAGGTCTTTGTAAGGTCTGGTGATTTCAAGGCCTAGGCTCTCCATGACCACTTTGGGCATTAAATTATGAGAGGCACCTGAATCATGCATAACATTATGTAAAATCTTGTCATGAACATTTAAACTTACATAAAAGGGAGGAACAGGTCCCTCTTGATATCTACCTTCAATCTTAGGACCAAAAATGAGCTCTGGCTGGTCATCATTAAGATTGACTGTGTCATTATTATCCCTCAATATTTAAAGCCTTCAAAATTTGGGTCCTATATACATTCTGGGCAGCTAACTCAGTCAGGGGAACAGAGATTTTGATCTTTGAAATTTCCTGCTCTAGGATGAAAGGAATTTGGTTCTTTGAAAAACTTGTTTCAACCTTACAAGCTGTCAGTCTATCAGCAACATCAACTTGCTAATTTGTTCTATTTAAATTTGAAAAAATGGTCTTAACAGGAGTACTAGTTGAAGTGTTAGTACCACTAATGTCCGCACTCTGTTTTTAACTGTTTTGAGTGCCTTTCTCTCTACCTTTATCAAAATTCACAGCAACTGTTTTGTACTTCTGTTTGACAACTTTAGACTTGGTTGCAGTGCTATTTTGTGAATATTTTTCAGAGGTTTTGGTGTTGGGAGTTTGTTGACTGGTCTTGCTTCTAAGGTCATATTCTTTTTGAGACTCTATGATGACATTTTCCATGTCTTGATAATAAATTTCATCATCATCTCTTTTGTCATCATAAGGTGTATAAAGACCTTGTTTTCTATCATAATGGACTTCAAAGTCATCATTATCTACCCCTAGCATGTTGATGTCATCTTCCTATGTTATTTCATCTATTTCCTCAACCTCACTTACATAGTTTTGATAAGAGGAAGGAGTGATCTGTTGATCATCTTCCCTAGGTATGTTTGGAGGTTGGTTCCTTCTAAAATTCTGATTCTAGTTCTGGTTTCTGCTTTGAGGAGCAGTTTTATTTTGGCTGGCTTGTGCTCTCTCAAGTATGCTCATTTTCTTCATCATCTCCTCCATCATTCTCTCCATATTTGAGTTGGAAGTAGAGGGTGTATTTTCTTCTCTAAAGGACACTCTCTTCTTGTTTTTCATTCTTGCTCTCTTCTCCATCAAGTTGACTTCCACATCAAGAGCCCCCTTTTGCATATCTTCAAGAGTTGCAGGGTCTCTTTCTCTCAGCTAATAGGCCATCTCAGGGTCAAACCCTTCAGGAAACTTGTTTAAAGCTGAGCCTTGTGGAGGTTTTAGATCTGGGGGAAGTGCATTATACACACTGTTAAATATAGTGCAGTAAGCTTGTACACTTTCCCCAGTGTTTCTGTGAATATTCTTCTAATCAGAGAGGATTTGGAGAGGGTTCTTCTTCACTTCCCATTTTTTTAAGAATGTCTGATGGAATGCTTGGAGATCATTGATTCTATGGGGGGTTAATCCTTTAAACCATTTTCTTACTTCTCCCCCTAGACTCTGAGAAAATAATATGAGCTTGACAGAATCATCATCAATTTCATTTCTGTAAAAGTAGTCATTCATCTTATCCACATGTTGTGATGCAGTTGTAGCATTAATAGCATCATACAATGGAATTTTGGACTGATAGTCCTGTGGAAGATTGACTAATGGTATAGGAAGGACTAAGGGAGCATACCATGCTGCCATGATGTGTGGTGGGGGTGGATTCACAAGAGGTGGATTAACAAAAGGAAAAGTGGGCTGAAGTGGAGTGGTTTGGACAGTGAATGGAGGATGAAGGGATGTGGATGGAACAACAATAGATTGCTGAGCAGATCTTGGATGAGAGACACCTAAATTTTGAAGGAAATGTAAATCAGGAGGTGTTGTTTCCCTACTACCAGGATGTTCACTTGTTTTAGGAGATGAAAGTGAAGAATCAGAATCTAGCTGAGTTATATCATCAAATGACCTAGTTCTAAATGGATTTACTAAGTCAACTTGTGATTGTTGTAGAGCTGAAAGATTTTCCGGAACTGAATTAGCTCTCAAGGGTGATCTGAAATCAATTGATAAATTAACTCTAGGGGACTTCATAAGGATACTTTCAGGGTTATCAACTATCTCAGGTGGATCAGGGTCAGGATAGGCTCTAGTGTGAATCTTTCTAGGAGCCACTATTCTATGTTTTTCAAACCCAAATAAACAAGAAAAGTTCAACCAGGTATGACAGTATTTAAAAGGTCAACTAATTTGTTTACACAAATCTTAATCCTATAGTCCTCTAACTGAGTTTAAATGATGATATGATGATAATGGTTCTTCCCAGTGGAGTCTTAAGGTCTGTTGAGGATTGTGGAGTCGCTAAGTGGAAGTTGTTAGCTCTTTTTCAGAGGTAAAATGTTTTATGGTCCACTACCATGTTTATTGGATACCAATCTGAAATATTTTTGGTTTTCTGAGTTATTTTTCAGTTGTGTGGTTTCTAAGAATGTCCTAACTTTGTTTCAAAACTTAGCTATGGTTATGAGACAAAGACAAACTACTCTTATGGCTAAGCCAACTGATCTTTCAAGGTTTAGACAACTCTTATGAGAATCCTAGGTTTTGCCTAGTTTGTCACTGATTCAAACAAGCTTCATCATGATTACCATTTCTTGGTAGTGCTTGAAAAGGTTGCTTATTACTCACTAAATAATGTTTGTATGAAATTTTAAGGGGAACCAGAGATTCTAGGTTCGATCCCCAATGGAGTCGCCAGAAATGTTAGGAATATGTAATTAGCAAGATTGGCAAAGTCCAATCACAGAAACAACATAATTTCAACCAATTTGGGATTCTAGGATCTAGCCCTCCTGAATCCGGAGAGGGATCTCTCCAATAAGTGCAAAGATGGATTTGTCTTTGAAGTTTTGGGTAATGATATTGGGATAGATATGAAGGCTGAGGGTTTTGTTTTGTTTTTGGATGGTTGAGCATGATTATTATTTGAGGTGGAAAGTTCTAAATGCAAAGAGTTTCAAAGGTGAGAAGTTGCAAGAAAATAGAACAAGCTTTGGCTAGAAAGATAGATAATTGCAGGTTTTAGTCCATTGGGCTTTGGAGTCATAATAGGGTTTAATTGAAACAACAAGGGGCAAGAGTGGTCCATGGGGCAAGTCATCTATGTCTAAGGATCTCTTTAAAGTTTGATTTATGGAATGAAATGATACAAAAAGAAGGGGAATTAAACAAATGAAGAACAAAGAGTAGCCCAAGATATGGTAAGTACTTTGAAACTAGCCAGCCTTTGAAAAACACTTAAGAGAAACATAAAAGCAATCCAGGATCTGGTAAGCACTTTGAAACTAGCCAGCCTTTGATATACTTTCCATAGAAAACATATAAAAGCAGAGGGAAACTTGAAGGCAACTGTTAGAGTAGAAACTAGCGGGCCAGGCTCACCACAAATCCTCTCCTAGCTCTGCTTTACTTGGTAACTTTCAAGACAAACACAAAGAGAACACATAATGGCCTAAGATTTGGTAAGTAATTTCAAACTAGCCAACTTTTGACACACTCCAAGGGAAACTTTTAGACAGTATTTTGGGATAAAACTAGGACCAGGGCACACCATATCTTCCATAGTTCATTGCTACTTAACATGAAATGAAAATAAATTTCAAGAATAACAATTATCTAAGACATCAGGACGAGGGAACGCCAGCATTCCTACTGCTTAAACGAAATTAAATCATTCCTAAATAATACAAATTGGAAGAAAAAATACAGATAAATATTTTCGGTCAGAGAAGGGTACTGATATACAGTAGGTCCTAACTCTATGCATGTTGTTCTTTATAAGAGAAGATGAACATAGTGAAAACAGAAAGAAAACAAAAATTCAAAATAAGAAATAACATCACCGTCGACATAGACCAAGATCCCATAAATCAACTTGCATTGATGCTTCAAACCAGTTACAGCTTTAAGTCCAATGCTTTAGTTTAGAAATCATCCACACTTCCCAGACTAACTTATCTATCACAAGCAGAGCTCCAAGAGCCACTGAACACTATTTACAATCAAAATTTTCAGCTCAAGTATCTTTCAAAGTTCTGCAACCAACCCTTCTCTCATCTTCTTTAGTAGTATTTATAGAAGAATGAGGAAGTGAGATCTGATAAGAGATCTCCAAAGATAATTAATACAGTCTTAATGGCTTCTTGGCCTTTGGGGGGCTCGATGAAGAAGTTCACAGGTGTTTCTGACTGTATTAATGTTTTTTATTTAAGATTAAGCTCGGTGGGAGCCCCTATTGACTTTTGAGGCTCTGTGTCCCATTAAAGTAACTCTGCTGATATTTTGTCATTAAGTTTATTTGTAGAATTCAATCTCTGGCTGTGCTGAGGCAAACATCTGATCTTGATCAATAACTTTGACCTTTGTTTGCATGCTTTGAGGCACAGGTGGCACTGTGGTAGCTGGGAGGAATCAATTTGCCTCAGATGTGGCGGTGGAGGCCTTCTGTCTGATAAACACTTAGGATTTTCTTTTAACTGTGTCTTAATTGGGAGGATTAGGCTTTTGATAATCAATCTCAGCCATAATCCTCATAAATTTGTCTTCAATATTCCATTCTGGTGCGTTTCTGTCTTTGAAACTGATACTCTTTGATTGTGATTCATTTACTGTGTTTCGTTGGTGTGCAGTGCTACGCAGGGATCGTGAGGCATCAATGCCTTTGAAGCATTGATGAGATGTGGCAAATTAACCCATGGATGGCTTTCTTTTAATGAATCAAAGGTGTGAGAATTAAACCCCAGCCTTCGGCCTTTTTTAGTATATTGGAAAAAACCATTAAATCACCCTTTATCAAATAATATATCCGGACTTCAAAATCCAGATAAACCAAGCTGCATAACCATTTCGGGTCACAAAAGGAGCTTGTTGACGTCAGGGTGTTTGTGACTCGAAATTTTTATGAAATCCGCCATATAAAGCTCCCCGGGTCCGTTTTGGGGCCTGCTGACATCAGGCCAAGTGTGAACCAAATTTTTTATGAAATCTGCTGTATAAAACTCCCTAGGTTTGAATTTCATGACCATGCGAGCAACCAAACAAGACCCACTCCAATTAGTTGCTGCCACGTGTGTGCCGATGTGTATGCTGACTAGGCTTTGGGGATCACCGATGCGATTGATTGTGGGCCATAGGTCACGCCATACCTTAGTTTATCCCTCGAGCTTCTTTTGAGTGCGATTACCGTCCAATGAGCCAACCTCAGATCGAACGGCATACGCCAATATCGCGCTGAGCCCACAGTCAACATTTAATGCGTGGGGAGGGCGGTATCTCCAAACCTCTTGAGGCCACGTGTCGGCTTCTAGCATGTGTCGTGCTTGAATTGGAAATACAACTTACCCCACAAAAGCGGTGCGATCAAAACTGATTAGGTTTTGTACAGTGTTTGACCGTGTATTAAATCGGGGTTAACACCCTGCTTCCTATTCACTTCGGTTCACTAAACTCAGGTTCAACTCTCGGAACTGTAGCTCCATTAATTCATTTCCGATTTATTTCTTCTATAAGCGGGTTTCTTCCTTTGGACAAGGTTCACAACTTCTACGGGAAATAATATTACAGTACCATGCTGGAGTGTTATCTATCCTTCCAGTGAACTCATAAAACAGAATTTCATTCAAACACCTACACAATACAAAACTATATTACAAAATCCTATGTTATTTGGTTTTACTGCTTCAGAGGGTGTGGGGAGGAGCGTGGCCGTTGGATTGCGCAATCAGGCCATCGCAATCGGAGGTGGAGGAGAAACATTAAAAATGCTCCCAAAGGGAAACTCCGATGTGATAAGCACCCGATGGGTCTAGCACCTAGTTCCAGCGCCATGGCATATAATGGGGAAGTGGTTAGGACTTAGCCCAAGGGGGCTTAAGTCTGCAACATAAAACAATATTTTTTATGAAAATTTCAATGTTTTCCAAGGGTTTCGAGGGTTTGGAAAGAGTTCAAAAGGAGTTTTAAACTTTGTAAAGGGGATTTTATGAAAGGGGAACAGGGGAAAATGAAAATAGAGGAATTTTATAGGAATGAAAGGGGAGCAAAATGAAGGTTATTTTTAAATGGAGGAGGGGGAAAAAGGGATTTTGTAGTAGTCTTTTCTCATGAAATCAGCAGAATTCCAGAGTGTAAAATGGGCATAGCAGTGAAGGTTTTGGACAGAGGCATGAGGCCTTCAAGAGTCTTCAAGAGATAACACTTTTTTGCAGTAAAATTTATTCCTTGAAGGCTCCAAAAAATGATTTAGCCACCTTTTGGTATAACAAATTTTATAGGTGGCTAACAGAACCAAGAAAAATAGTTCAGTTAATTAATCTCTTTAAAAGATTATAAATTTGCAAGGGTATTTCAGAGAGATTGACACTCAATCTATTCTTACCTAGATCTCATATATCACCTTGAACATGTGTAGAAATAAATTATGGAAGCATTGGAAAAACATACAAGAAAAACAAATTCGAGTCAGGAACTGGAGCTAGAATACTTCAATTAGGAATTCTATAATAAAAGTTTTACAAAGTGACAAGGTTTTGGAATAAAAATCCAACTCTTTTACATTACAATTTAAAACAATATATATAACATTACATTAAGCTGACTGTGTCTAGCTTCCTAGAAAAAATTTGAACAATAAACTAAAGATAAAAAATAATCACTTGAAAACTGTAGGAAATTATTGCTAGAAAGTCTTCAACCTTAAAATCTAGAAATTGGTTCATTAATGTTGATCCTTTGCCTTGGAATTTGTAGTGGTTGAAGTTGTTGTCATAAAATGTGTTAGCTTCCCTTTGAAACTTGATTAACTCCACCACCTGTATCCCTTTGACTACTATTTCTGAGTAAAAATTCTGAAAATAATTGCATGCTTGTTTATGTTTTCCACCTAGTTGATCAAGGAATTATTTGTATTTTAGAGTTAAACCAAACTTATATGTTGAAATTTTTTCCCATAGTATTTGGATTCATCACCAAAAAATACTTCACCATCGTGGAAAAATATTTGGGAAGAAAATATTTTCCAAATATTTTGTTTAAACGTGTAAATGAATTTCATAAATAAAATACAAAAATATTTCCTTAAATGATTTTATAAACCATCCTCTTGTTTTGAAATCCATGTCTTGTTTGTAAATTCATGTCTTGCTTCCCTGAATTTATATATTTATGAGAAATAAAATTCATACACATATTTCACAAAACCATCGTCTGATTTCCTTCCCAGTGTTTTTGAAAACCATGTGTTGTTTTGCCATGATTGGTAAAATATCCTTTAGTTTCCCTTTTTACTTCTGTAAAATGTTTGGATAAGAATGTATCCAAATCTTTTCTTCTGGTACATTTTTCTTCTTTATGATTATGGTCCTCTTTATACCATTGCAAAACCAATATATCTCTTCTCTATAAAATTTCATTTTACCTTTTTTTACTCAACCTCATTTTATCTTAGTCTTTCACCCGTAAGTTCATTTCATAAATATATGACTGTAAAAAGTATCCTCTCTATTATCTCCTTTTGTAAAAACTTTATAATATATATAAATAAATAATTTTATTAAAAATATAAATATCTATATTTTATAAAATTAAATATCATTTAAAATAAAAACTATTAAAAATAACTTAGAGACATTTCATCTTTTAGTAATGGAAATGGTTATATGGAACGATATTTAAAAGAAGGCATTTGCCAAGGTAAGGATGAGATTGAAGGTGTAAAAAAAATTACATCATATACTTGTGAATTAAATCAGAATTAATTCACTAGACCTTATCAGTTAGAACTAGTAAAACTGATTTTTACTCAAATAATTGATTTAACTAATTACAACTCATAAATAACTGTAACTGAACCCCCTAAAACTTAGAGTGGAATCCACATGCCTCCAGTTTGACCCTCAACTCGAATTGACTGAGCTAACTAAGTCTTCCTGACTCAGTTAACACTTACAAACTGTCATATGATGGAATTACAATTTTAATTCTAATTTAATTAAGGGAAAATTAAATCAGAAGCCCCCTTGGGATGCCATTTCGTGTTGCCATTTCAACAGGCTCAACCCATAAGCTTTAGTCCATATCTTGTATTTATTTCTTGTTCTTGATTCAAATCATTGCAATTATTTCCTTGTTTCAGTATATTTTATATCATAAAAACTTGTAATTGCATGATTTCCTATCACCTCTCTTGTGGGGAGAGTGATTGGAAAGATCCACAATAATAACTCAAAAATATTTTTTTTATGATTTCTTAGAAAGTGTTAGGTATTATATTGAAATATTTCTGCATGTTTAATCTCTACAACTTAGGACTTAGCAATATTGGTTTGGAAACTGGAGTTTTGTTGTAGGTTAGAGTAGAATTCAATAAAATTAAACTCATCTTTTCCATGATTATTTAATTTGATGCAATGATGATCATTTGATGCATGTATTTGGATAGCTATATAAATTGTGCTGGTTTGCAGGGGTGCACACCCTTTTCCACATCAATCTATACCTTTCCATATTCCTCCTAGGTACCTCACCTTGCTTCCAAATTATGTCTTTGAATTCACTCTGTTAAGGTAAATGAAGGATACCGTGGGCATCAACTTTGGTGCAAGATAGACCTACGAGGGGTACTAGGCTTGGATAAGGGGCTCACACACCCTTCATTCACCTCCTTCCACCTTCATCCACCTTCCTCTACCTTTAACACACCATTTTTATCCTCAAAGATCTCCTATACCCTCATCCTATAGAAAAATAGAGCCTCATGTAGCAATACAACAACCCCTGTACAACCTCCTGTAAAAGACTTGTAAGATTGATGTCTTCAACTAGTTTTTCTCCATACTTTGACTCTGGAAGATTTAAGTTGAATAATGCCCCCCACACTATGATTTGATGATTAGGGAAGACTCTATGACCACTCCAACCTCTTCCTTTCATCACTGCAACCATCAGATAAAAAAACTGAGTTAAAATTAGTATTTTTATTCATAGGTATGTTAAATATTGGATTCCTCCTTTTCAAGCAAGTGTAAGTAGATAACTGATGCATGCAAGTAGATTATAGATTTAAATGAAATGTGAAAGTAAATTAGCATGATTTTATTTTTCAAATAGATTAGCCTTTTTTTCATTTCATGCAATTACAATTAGCATTTACATTTGAAGAATGGAATTTTCACCTTTGTAGTTAGAAACATGTTCATTTATGATTTCATAAGAATTATTCACTGTAATTAGTTCGAGGAGTGTTCTTTGAACACCTTAATCTAATTTCATGAATGAGGGTGACATGAGTATAGCCTAACCTGTTGTGCATATAACACTTTCACCTCTAAGTTTTTACAAACCCTTGGTTGATACTTTAAGTTGAGAATCCCTCGGGAGTTGCAACATCCTTGGTGCAAGACCAGTGCTCATCACTTTTTGGCGTCGTTGCTAGGGATATGTATAAGTAGGTGTTGTTTTTGTTTAAGATTTGCTTGTATTTTTCTATTTTACATTAGCTTATTGCTTTGGAAAAAAAATGAAAAATTAAAAAATAAACTTGTTCTTTCATGCCTGATAGGATTAGGGATAAGCAAGGGAAATTATTACCAAAACCCCCCACCCCCTCAAGTATTCAACCCTTATTCTTCTTCGATGATTGTGAACTTCTCTCTCCGACTACAGGGGAGTTAGAAGACTGATTAGAGTTGGATCAAGGACCTAAGTGATAGCTCAAATTTCAAAGTGTTCGAAAGTGTGTCGAAATTGAGTGACCCGATAGAGCTTTTCTTCCTAATTCCGGCGCCGTGAACGGTTTGAAAAAATGACACCATATGAAGAAGCTATCGCGATTTGAAAATTCCAATAAACTGCAAATTTTGGCATTTGACCAGGGTTGACTGGTCAAAGGTATAGTCAGCAAAAAGAATATTCCAGGGAATATTCCCCAAAATATTCCTTCTGGGCCAGTCGCATGCTGACGTGTGTCACAATTGTATTTGGTGGAGTTTGGTTTAGACCAATCAAGGGGTGACACATGGCCAACCTTGAGGCCACCATGTGTCCCCAAGGTGGAGTGGTAAAATTTTTGGGACTCCGCCGAGTGCGACCGTGAGACCTCCCTCCGGGCACGTGGGTGGTCCACCCTCTACACTATACGTTGGATCTTAACCATAATGGATGCAGATTCCACTTAGTGTTTGATTAAAATTCATTTTGGGGTTAGGGACTGCCAGCGGTCCCAACCCACCAGCAGCCCCATAGATCGCGTTCACATGGCATATAAACTTAATATAAAACTCCAACTGTAACCCAACAACTATGCCGCTAGAAAATCTCTCTTGCAGTTATTGTTAAGTTGTCACATGGCATGGTTTAATGCCAATGGTCTTTGCGCGTTCTTCATTAACTCCTCCACAACTGGAGTTTAAACCCATCTAACCACAGTTCAAGCCTATGGTTCTGCTGGCATTTGCGGTTTGTTAACCGCGGGGTTTTGGGGCATGTTCCCAACCCCCAACCGCTAAATTTAATTCCATGGCTAATCCGATGGAGGTTTGGCAACACACCTAATTTTAGGCAGAAATTGCTAGTTTATGTCTAGTTAAAGTGAAGTTCTCCACATTTAGTGGAGCTGTTTTAGGTGAAACTAGACAAAATTGATTATGCTCTATCTTGAGCATTACTCAACCATTATTGGAGTGTGAATAGTCAATTTTGATTACATTAGACATTACAGAGCCATTGGTAAGGTTTTCAGAGTCATCATTAGACTTATAAGCGTTATGTTGCTTTAGAGAAGTTCCAAGGGCCACGAGGGCCACCAGGGGGCCAACAGGAGAAAGAGGTCTAGCCACGGCAGCCAGAGATGATTCTCAGCAAACCAATAGTATATTCTAACTATATTGAACCTTATGAATCCAATAGAAGGATTTTCATAAGCTTTTGGAGACTTCTGAAGGTCGAGATGCTTTAGAGAAGTTTTCAGTGAGCCTAGAGCCACAGGGTGCCACCAGGTATTGGGGGCATAACTGGAGCAGCCAGAGGCCTTTTTAAGCAAGTGAATAGTCTATTCTGACTATTTTGGACATTATAAATCCAATGGAGGAATTTTGAGATACATTTGGAGAATTCTAGAGCATAATAAGCCATAGGGAAGTTTCGAGCAGCCTAGGCCCACCAGGGGTTGGAGGCCTAGATTGGGGAGCCAGAGCTCATTTTGAGCAAATGATAAGTCTATTTTGGATGTATGATATATGCTGGAGACAATAGAAAAGACTTCAGGGATAAAAAATTATTATTTAAGGAGTTTGTGCCACAAAGAAGCTCAGGGAAGCTTAAGGGCATCGATAGAATAGGTCAAGTCTAGGGGAGCCTAGGTCCATCTTCAGAGAGATAGAAACCATTCCAGGGGTATGATGGTATTATAAACCTAATGGTACAATCAAAATAACCATTGGAGTTGAGTAATTAACTTGTAAAATAAATTTTCCATCATAATCCCAAAGATCCAAGTCAATTGACAAGGGCTCAAGGAGACGTAGCCCACGACATTCGGGTGAAATCCTTTATTAAATTTTCTGTTATGTGTTGATGATTATTTTCTGCACTTTATGGTTGTTGTACATGTTTAATATTAGAAAAAACAAATTTTTAATTCCTCACACTTACAACATTAAAACAATTTAAAGCACATACACCTGAATCAAGAATTCAATTTCGCACAATCAAGTGTAAGCTAGATCTTAATTTGTTTAACTGAGTGGGAGGTTCTTGCAAATCATAACAAATTATCCACCCATTTTAGATCAGGTGGTATCAGAGAACTAGGTTGCTTGCTTGACAGAGCACTAGGTTGCTTGTTTGACTTGAAAGGTGTTTAACGGTGCAAATAATTTTACTGTTTGCAAATTGACTGATGCTTACAAGTTTAAGTTTGCTAGAGGTGAAGGGGAGATATTGATAGCCAAGTCTAGAAGAGGACAAGAAGGAAGAAGGCTGAAAGTATTTTCCTTACCCAAAGGACCTCAAGGAAACCCTTGAAGTACAAGAGGGTTTGTTTGCAAAAGTGGCTACTTGAAGAAGAGATACAAGTTGTAGAGAAGAGCTTGAATCTATAGCCATTTTTTTAAGAAGCTTTGTCAATTATTTTTGAAGCTTTGCGAATTTTTGTTGAATTTATTTAATTCATTTACATAATGATGACAACTTCTTTAAGTGAGGTTTCTAAATCCTCTTGTACAAGACTCTTTGATGAAGAGATGACGCAAGACTTCTACATCCTGAAGGATATGGTGCAAACTCTGTATGAAGATGGAAGGGAAAGCACTAGACTTTATGAACAATTGGTTGCTATGAAGCAAGAGAAAGAAGGACTTCTTCAAAGAATGCATGAGATGGAGATGCAGCTCCATCAAGCCCAAGAGGCCTTAACCAAACACATGCTTGAAGCAGAGGTAAATCATTCAAATTTTTCTTCAAATTCCTCTTTAGACAGATGTGTAGGTTTATTTGAAAAGCATACTAGAGGTATAGGTCCAAGTTGATGTTAAAAATGGGCTATGAAGGAAAGGGTCTAGGAAAACATGCACAAGGCATGATTGATCCTATTTTGGTTGAGGAAAGACCTAAGTACTTTGGTCTAGGCTATGTTCAATCTTATGGATAAAACTCTACAACCATGAAGGCATTTGAGACAAATCCAGAAAGAACTTCTGTTTCAAGTTCAAACCCACAAACATGTCAAGTTTGTTTTCAAGTTGAATGCCATTGTTTGAAGCCTATGTTGCAGCAAGATGTGTGTAGACATGCACGAGCAAGAGGGTTCTGACAGCTATCAAGACATGAACACTGATGTTGGTCTTCAAAAGAGATCTGGAACCTCTACAAGTTCATATCCTCAAGAAGGTAAAAAATATGGACATGCAAAGCAACATTTGAGCTATAATTCTTCCCATAGTCAAGTTGATTATGATTATATTAAGCATGTAAAATTTGCATGCATGAGTGGAAGAAAGAGTTTTTGTTCCTATTATGGTTTGTGTAACCATGAAGTTTCAAAATTCTCAAAGAGAATGAAGGCATATAGGAAACAATTGAAGCGAAGGAAACTTGCATAGAAGATGCAAAAAACTTGCACATATTGCCAAAAGAAGGGACATTTCATTGCCCAATGTTGGACATTGCATCCAACTAATCATCCTAAGCACATGAAGCAAGAGGATAAAAATAATGGCGAAAATGGAACCAAAGGTTCCATCATTGATGTGAGAACATATGTTTCACAATATGTTTAGTAGCAAAAATCGTCATGGAAGTGGCTTGGTAAGAAGTGGTTTGACTTCTTGACCCAATAAGACATACATTCATTTGTACATATGCAAATTTTAGTCATGTATGCATTTCTATTGAAAAATTAGGTTTGTTTGAGCCACCTTTGATCGATGATCAAGGAAGTAATGTTCAACTACCTTCAATTGAAGATTTATCACCAGAAATTTCTGGATGAGCTCAAAGAGGATACAATTCTTGATAGGAGGACAAGAGTATCAAAGAGGGGAAGTGTTGACTACCTTCGAGTTTGAGGCTCAAAGGCACTAAGACAAGAAAGACAAAGTTTAAGGAGGCTAGAAATGTGAGGGTGCTGTACTCTCATCTACTGAACAGGTAATCAGTATTTTAGAGTCCAAAAGATTCCCAATGGGGAGGAGTGATCAGATTTGGATCAAGGACCTAAGTGATAGCTCAAATTTCAAAGTGTTCGAAAGTGTGTCAAACCAAAGCGAACAGATAGATATCATCTTCATGATTCTAGCACTGTAAACGGTTCAAAAAACGGACACCATATGAAGAAGTTATCGCGATTTGAAAATTCTAGTAAATTGCAAATTTTAGCATTTGACCAGGGTTGACTGGTCAAAGATACAATCAGCAAAAAGAATATTCCAGGGAATACTCTTGGAATATTCCTCGAAATATTCCCTAGAATATTCCTTCTAGTCTAGTTGCATGATGAAACATGTCACAATTTTATTTGATGGAGTTTTCTTTAGACCAATTAGGGGGTGACGTGTGGCCAACCCTGAGGCCACCACGTGTCCCAAAGGTGTAGTGGTTAAATTTTTGGGACCCTGCCAGGTTTGAACGTGAGACCTCCCTCTGGGCACACCGGTGGTCTACCGTCTACACTATATGTTGGATCTTAACCATAAGGGATGTGAATTCTACTTAAGGTTTGATTAAAATGCAATTGGGGGTTGGGGACCTTCGACGGTCCTAACCCGCCAGTGGTCCCCATAGATCGTGTTCACATGGCATATAAACTTAACATAAAACTCCAACCGTAACCCGAAAATTATGCCGCTAGAAAACTCCACCTACAGTTATTGTTAAGCTGTCACATGCCATGTTTTAATGCCAATGGTCTTCGCGCGGTCTTCGTTTAACTCCTCCACAACCGAAGTTTAAACCCATCCAACCATAGTTCAAGCCTATGGTTTCATCGATAGTTGCATTTTGTTAACCGAAGGGTTTTGGTGCATGTGCCCAACCCCCAACTGCTAAATTTAATGCCACGGCTAATCCGACGGAGGTTTGGCAGCGTGCCTAATTTTAGGCAGAAATTGCTAGTTTATCTCCAGTTAAAGTGAAGTTCTCCACATTTAGTGGAGCTATTTTAGGTGAAACTGGACAAAATTTATTATGCTCTATCTTGAGCATTACTCAACCATTCTTGGATTATGAATAGTCAATTTCAACTATATTGGACATTCTAGATCCATTGGTGATGTTTATAGATCCATCAGAGGACTTATGAGCATGATTTTGTGTCAGATAAGTTACAAGGGCCACGAGGGCCCCCAGGGAGCTAGTAGGAGAAAGAGGTCTAGCAACGGAAACCACAGACAATTCTCAGCAAAACAATATTCTATTCTGACTATAGTTAACCTTATGAATCCAATGGTAGGATTTTCAGAAGCATTTGGAGACTTTTGAAGGTAGAGATGCTTCAGAGAAGTTTTCAATGAGCCTAGAGCCATAGAATGCCACTAGGTGTTGGGGGCATAACAGGAGCAGCCAGAGGCCTTTTTCAGAAAGTGAATAGTATATTATGTATATTTTGGACATAATAAATCCAATGGAGGGATTTTCAGAGCCATTTGGAGGCTTCTAGAGCCAAATAATCCACAGGGAAGTTTCAGGTAGCCCAGGGCCACCAGGGGTTGGAGGCCTAGATTGGGGAGCCATAGCTCCTTTTGAGAAAATGATCAATATATTTTGGATGTATGATATGTGATGGAGACATTAGAAAATGTTTCAGGAACATAAACTGATTTATTAAGGATTTTGTGCCACAGAGAAGCTTAGGGAAGCTTAAGGCATCGATAGAAGAGGTCAAGTCTAAGGGAGCCTAGGTCCATATTTAGAGAGATAGCAGCCATTCCAGGGGTATGATGGTATTCTAAACCCAATGGTACAGTCCAAATAACCATTTGAGTTGAGTAAGTAACTTGTAAAATAAATTTTCCATCATTATCCCAAAGAGCCGAGTCAATTGACAAGGGCTCAAGGAGACGTAGCCCACAAAATTTTGGTGAACTCTTTTATTAAATTTTCTGTTATGTGTTGATGATTATTTGCTGAAATTTATGGTTATTGTACATGCTTAATATCATAAAAAACAACTATTTAATTCCTCACACTTACAACATTAAAACATTTTAAAACACATACACCTGAATCGAGAATTCAATTCCGCACAATCAAGTATAAGCTAGATCTTAATTTGTTTAATTGAGTGCGAGGTGCTTGCAAAGAATAACAAGTTATCCACCCATTTCAGATCAGGTGGTATCAGAGCGCTAGGTTGCTTTCTTGACATAGCACTAGGTTTCTTACTTGACAGAGAACTAGGTTGCTTTTTTTACTTGAAAGGTGTTTAACAGTGCAAAGAATTTTACTGTTTGCAGATTGACTGATGCTTACAAGTTTTAGTTTGCTAGAGGTGAAGGGGATCTATTGATATCTAAGTCCAGAAGAGGACAAGAAGGAAGAAGGCTGAAATTATTTTCCTTAACCAAAGGACCTAAAGGAAACCATTGAAGCACAAGAGGGATTGTTTGCAAAAGTGGCCGCTTGAAGAAGAGATACAAGCTGCAGAGAAGAGCTTGAATCTACATCCATTTTGTTAAGAAGCTTTGTCAATTATTTTTGAAGCTTTGTGAATTTTTGTTGAATTTATTTAATTCATTTACATAATTATGACAACTTATTCAAGTGAGGTTTCTAAATCCTCTTTTACAAGACTCTTCGATGAAGAGATCAAGCGAGACTTCTACATCCTGAAGGATATGGTGAAAATTCTATATCAATATGGAAGGGAAAGCACTAGAATTCATGAGAAATTGGTTGCTATGAAGCAAGAGAAATAAGGAATTCTTCAAAGAATGCATGAGATGGAGATGCAACTCCATCAAGCCCAAGAGGCCTTAACCAAACACATGCTTGAATCAGAGGTAAATCACTCAAATTTGTCTTCAAATTTGTCTTTAGATAGATGTGTAGGTTCATTTGAAAAGCACACTAGAGGTATAGGGTCCAAGTTGATGTTAAAAATAGGATATGAAGGCAAGGGTTTAGGAAAACATGCACAAGGCATGATTGATCCTATTTTGGTTGAGGAAAGGCCTAAAAAGTTTGGTCTAGGCTATGTTCAATCTTATGGCGAAAACTCTACAACCATGAAGGCATTGGAGAACTCCAAAAAGAAATTTTTTTGCAAGTTCAAACCAAAAAACATGTCAAGTTTGTTTTCAAGTTGAATGAAATTGTTTGAAGCCTATGTTGTAGCAAGATCTGTGAACACATGCAACTTATGGCGAGAAAAAGGGTTCTTATAGCTATCAAGACATGAACACTGATGTTGGTCTTCAAAAGAGAGCTGGAACCTCTACAAGTTCATCTCCTCTAGAAGGTAAAAAAGATGGACATGCAAAGCAACATTTGAGGTATAATTCTTCCCATAGTCAAGTTTATTATGATTATGTTAAGCATGTCAAATCTGCATGCATGAATGGAAGAAAGAGTTGCAGTTCCTTTTGTGGTTTGTGTAACCATGAAGTTTCAAAATGCTGGAAGAGAATGAAGGAATATAGGAAACAATTGAAGCGAAGGAAACTTGTACAGAAGATGCAAAAGACTTGCACATATTGCTAGAAGAAGGGACATTTCATTGCCCAATGTTGGACATTGCATCCAACTAATCATCCCAGTACATGAAGCAAGAGGATAAAAATACTGGCGAAAATGGAACCAAAGATTCCATCATTGATGTGAGAACATATGTTTCACATGAAGAATATTTTTAGCAGAAAAAATTGCCATGGAAGTGGCTTGGTAAGAAGTATGAAAATTTCAGTAATGTATGTATTTCTTTTGAAAAATTACGCTTGTTTGAGCCACCTTTAATCGATGATCAAGGGAGTAATATTCAACTACCTTCAATTGAAGATTTCTCGTCAGAAATTTCTGGATGAGCTCAAAGAGGATACAATTCTTGACAGGAGGACAAGAGTATCAAAGAGGGGAAGTATTGACTACCTTCGAGTTTGGGGCTAAAAGGTAATAAGCCAAGCAAGGCAAAGTGTAAGGAGGCTAGAAATGTGAGGGTGTTGTAATCTCATCTGCTGAATAGGTAATCAGTCTTTTGGAGTCCAAAATATTCCCAATGGGGAGGAGTGATCAGATTTGGATCAAGGACCTAAGTGATAGCTCAAATTTCAAAGTTTTCGAAAGTGTGTCGAACGTGAGCAAATGGATAGATTTCGTCTTCCTGATTCCTGTGCCGTAAACAGTTCGAAAAATTGACACGTATGAAGAATTTATCACGATTTCAAAAGTCCAGTAAATGAATTTTTTTGGCATTTCACCATGGTTGACTGGTCAAAGGTACAATCAGCAAAAAGAATATTCTAGGGAATATTCCTTGAGATATTCCCTAGAATATTCCTTCCGAGCCAGTCACATGCTGACACGTGTCATATTTTTATTTGGTGGAGTTTTCTTTAGACCAATTAGGGGGTGACACATGGCCATCCCTGAGGCCGCCGCTTGTCCCCAAGGTGGAGTGGTAAAAATTTTGGGACTCCGTCGGGTTCGACTGTGAGACCTCCCTCCGGGAATGTGGGTGGTCTACCGTCTACACTATATGTTTGATCTTAAGCATAATGGATGTGAATTCTTCTTAAGGTTCGATTAAAATTCATTTGGGGGTTGGGGACCGTCGGCGGTCCCAACCCGCCATCGGTCCTCATAGATCGCGTTCACATGGCATATAAACTTAACATAGAACTCCAACTGTAACCTGACAACTATGCTGCTAGAAAACTCCACCTGCAGTTATTGTTAAGTTGTCACATGGCATGGTTTAATGCCAATAGTCTCCGCGTGGTCTTCGTTAACTCCTCCACAACCCGAGTTTAAACCCATCCAACCACAGTTCAAGCCTATGGTTCCCCCGACAGTTGCAGCTTTTTAACCGCGGGGTTTTGGGGCATGTGCCCGATCCCCAACTACTAAATCTAATTCCACGGCTAATCTACTGGATGTTTGGCATCACACCTAGTTTTAGACAAAAATTTCTAGTTTATCTCCGGTGAAAGTGAAGTTCTCCACATTTAGTGGAGTTGTTTTAGGTGAAATTGGACAAAATTGATTATGCTTTATCTTGAGCATTACTCAAACATTATTGGAGTGTGAATAGTCAATTTATACTATCTTGTACATTACAGAGCCATTGGTGAGGTTTTCAGAGCCATTAGACGACTTCTAAGCATGATTTTTCTTTAGAGAATTTCCAAGGGCCACTAGGGCCAGCAGGGGGCCAACAGGAGAAAGAGGTCTAGCTAAGGCAGCCAAAGACAATTCTCAGCAAACCAATAGTCTAATATACCTATATTGAACCTTCTAAATCTAATGGAAGGATTTTTAGAAGCTTTTTGATACTTCTTAAGGTCGAGATGCTTCAAAGAAATTTTTAGTGAGCCTAGAGCCATAGGGTGCCACCAGGTGTTGGGAGCATAACGGGAGCATCTAGTGGCCTTTTTTAGCAAGTGAATAGTCTATTATGACAATTTTGGACATTAGGAATCTGATGGAGTGATTTTAAGAGCCATTTGGAGACTTCTAGATCTGAATACGCCACAGGGAAGTTTCAGGCAACCCCGGGCCACCAGGGGTTGGAGGCCTAGATTGGGGAGCCAAAGCTCATTTTGAGAAAATTATCAGTCTATTTTGGATGTATGATATATGATGGAGATATTAGAAAAGGTTTCATTGACATAAAATTATTTCTTAAGGATTTTGTGCCACAGAGAAGCTCAGGGAAGCTTAAGGGCATCGATAAAAGAGGTCATGTCTAAGGGAGCCTAGGTCCATCCTCAAAGAGATAACAACCATTCCAGGGGCATAATGGTATTATAAACCCAATGGTATATTCCAAATAACCATTGGAGTTTATTAAGTAACTTGTAAAAGAAATTTTCCATCATAATCCCAAAGAGCCAAGTCAATTAACAAGTGCTCAAGGAGACATAGCCCACGACATTCGGGTGAACTCCTTTATTAATTGTTGTTATGTGTTTATGATTATTTTCTGCACTTTATGGTTTATGTAAATGCTTAGTATCAGAAAAAAAATGTTTAATTCCTCACACTTACAACATTAAAACAGTTTAAAACACATACACCTGAATCAAGAATTCAATTCCGCACAGTCAAGTATAAGCTAGATCTTAATTTGTTTAACTGAGTGGGAGGTGCTTGCAAAGCATAACAAGTTATCCACCCATTTTAGATCAATTACCTTCTAGGTGAGCGAACTGAAATTTTTGAAGAACCTATAGGAGAGGAAGAACCTATCTCATCTACTCAAAGTATGGCTGAAAATAAGATCAATGAGCCTTTCCCTATCAGAGAAACCAATGGAGAGGCCGAAATGAAAAATATAATCCCTGCTTCCCTTCCAAATTTCCATGGCATAACCTTTTAGGATCTTGAGACCTTCATGTTTGAGTTTTCTATTGTCTGTAGGACCTATGAATATGCCTCTAATAAGAAGAAGATGATGTTGCTCCCTTCTACCCTCAAATATGCAGCCTTGTGCTAGTTTATGAGTCTACTTGGAGGCAACATCACTAAATCACCCCAAATGAAACAAGGATTAAATGAAAAATACAAGGATTAATAGAGGTCCAAAGAAAAAAAGGAGGAAATATTTAGGATGACCCTTGTACCTGATGAATCTTTAGAGGACTATGAGGAAACATTTCAACTCAATTATAGGAGGGCCAACTGTACCCTTGATTCTTAGTCACTCAAGCTAGCTCTTATCCGATGGATCAGGGAGGATGTAATAGAAACCATGAACATGCTATATGAAGAATATATCTACCAGTTTCCTTATGATGACATCAAAACTGTATGAATGAATCACTCTAGGGATTATAAGAAGAAGGGTAGGTATAACAAAATCTTGGTCAATTCCTCTACCTCCACAACAACCATCAAGCATGAGATAGGAAGTATTTTGGAATATTTTAAGAGTGAAATGATACATAGATTTGCCTTGAAAATGGATATTATGAGAATCAAAAGGGGAAAAGAGGAAGAAAAAAGGGAACTAGCTATATTCTACCCTAGATGTAATAAAATAAATTCCAGGGATGAATTCCCAAGGAATGTCATAGAAGTTTTCTTAGTCTGTGAAGAGAATCATACAACAAATAGATTTCCCTTTCTTCCAGGCCTAAAGGATGTATACTAGGGAGGGGTAGAAGGTGGGTTATAGTATTTGCGCTTCATTAAGCAAAGGAGACCCCCATGTCCTCAACCATATCAACAAGGCATGCAAGGCGCATATTATCATCACTACAATACAAATTAGAATGCACCTTTCCAGGCTTGTTACCCTTCCACTCATCCATCATGGTCCACACCTCCTCTTTGGTCTTATTTTCCTCAATATCATCCCTAGCCTATCAACCCTGTTTTTCATCCATATCCACCCCAATCTTCCCAATTGGGAAACCGATCACTAGGGCGGATGCCTAAAACAACCCAACCTCCGGATTTAATTCCTCCACCTCAACCTAAAACACAACCTCCTCACCAAAATCCACCTAAGAAACCTCAAATTCCTGCTCAACCCAATCTAAACCCAAAAAATAAGTAGGCGCAATAGGTTTATAGTGGGGAGACATCCAATCCTTCTTATGCTGTGTAAATCCAAGAGATAAACCTTTGGTATAGGAAGGTGCTCCCAGATAATTACCCACCTTATCCACTTAAATAGCTTGAAGAATATAAGGAAGAGAGTGTCCCTCAATTCAATGCACCTCCTTATCTTGAAAGGTTGGTCCACCCTAAACAAAAAACCCCAGAAGAGGCTGAAATTCTGGGAGAATTGAAGAAATTTTGTGTTAAGATACCCCTTCTGTAGGCCATCAAATATGTTTCGATCTACAACAAGTTTATCAAGGAGGAATGTTTCAAAAGGTTTTGGAGAAGAAGAAGAGATACCCCCACAATAAATTCTATCAGAAAATTATCTTATCTAAGACTTGGGAGGGTGATATCTGTAAAGTACTTGGATCCTGGTAGCCTAATACCTTGGTTGACCTTAGGGCTGCAATCAACATAATGACTAAGGAAACCATGCTGAAGATCAACCTCCAAGGGGCCTTAAGGAATACCACTATAGTGCTGCAAATTGCAGATATATCCACAATAGATCCTAAGGAAGTTATTGAGGATGTGATGGTCTCCATTAACTCCTCGAAGTATCCCACTAATTTCCTAGTCCTCCAGCCTAAAACCAAGTTTAATGACTATCCTCTCATCCTAGGAAAACTATGGTTGGCCACTACTGATGCCTACATTAGTTTTAGGGTTGGGAACATGAATATTAAGAATGGACATTTATCAAAACAACTTGTGTTGCATCCTCCTTCTCAACCTTCTATTGAGCATGATTTACCCTTATGGTTAGAGGATGAGGAAGAGGAATAGTTTTACCAAACATCCCTCTACCCATTCTGCACTCTAGAAAATGTTATAGGAGGGGGGAATCTTAATGAAGATGACCTTATTGACCATATATTACAGAATTAGCCTCCCACTGACATACCAGTTGTTGGGCGCAACCCAACTTGGCCTCGATTTTGACCAAGTATCCACATATTGAGGAGCGGAGCACGAAGTGTACCACGTAGAAAATAATTTTGGAGATACCACGTGGTATCTTATGGGCTTCACGGTGGGTTGAAGCCCCTCCTTTTTGTAATGAATTTGGGTTAGATTTGCTTGTTTTATGGATCACATGGTATTTGGAACATGTTTTTGTAATAATGTAATACTATAAAAAGAGATGTAATGATATTGTAGAGGCATACTAAATGTAAGTTCTATGTTTACGTGCTATTTTTGTATCTTTTTTTGTAGTGAAGGAAAGGCTCTATAGATGAGTGCGAAAAGACCTTGGAAGAGTCTACAACTTAGTGCATAGACCACTTGTAGCTGTGTCCGTAGGTCAGAGAGTTGATTGTACTTAAAATATCCATCATAATAAATATGAAGAATATTTGTCAAGATATTCATTGTTCTAATATTTTTCTGGTCTATTTTCTTAATATCAGTTGTTGCCAAGTAGTTTTTATAGTTCTTTGTTATAACAATGCAATTTATGATGTTATATAATGTGTTCTATTGAATGTGGCAAAGTAAGTAAAGGGTTTTATACAATGTCGTTAGTTTATGTATGTTAAAATATAATAACAACACAGTAGATTGATAACATCGCGCAATACCTCAAGGCTGTAGAAACTTGGTTCTACAAACACCCATAGTCACCTTGGGTGAGACTGCGATATGCTTGCAAGTCATTGCCGAAAGGGCTGGTGATCAAGGGTTTTGTTGGTGTGCAACATAGATAGAACCAAGGTCAGGCCAAACGAGCCAAAAAATGGTTCCATTGTTGGGACCTAGATCTGTTTGAGGGATATGTAGAAGTGGCACCCGTTGAAGAAGGAAATTTAAGATTGGATAGTCCAGAAGGAGCGAGAATTTGAAGATTAAGAGAAAATAAATCTGCGCTTGACATTTGAAGTGTGGTTGCAAAGGTATATTTTCACATAGCAGTGCGAAATTTTCTTTGGATCATTCCTTGGTGAATTATATGAGTGGGTGTTAAGGTTGACTGAAATAAAGGATTTCTTTAAGAACGGTGAACCTATATCATGGACTCCTGAGCTGATACATCGAATCAAGAACACTAATAACAATATTTCAAGGGTTTCTGATTTTTGGATGGTTAACATCTTGGGAGGTTTCATTATTGATTTCGCAGTATACTCGTCTGTGTCCTACAACAAAGCAGAGAAAAGATTATTCAAAGGACTATGATTTAAGTATTTTAATTCTTTGAAACTCTCGATTAAGATGCTTTTGTGTGAAAAATTAGTTCTGCGGATGCAATCATATTTCTAGTTTACTTTTGTTAGGAGGAAGAAGGAAATCTGAGCAAGAAATCGGTATAACATGAAGTGGAAAAAAGTATAAAGTAGATACCAAAAAGCGATATCGCGAAGAGTATCTGAAGAACTTCAGAGATATTGATTATAGTCCTCTCCTTAGTGAATATAAAGTTGAAAAAGAAGAAAAATATGCAGAGAACTCCCATGAAACTTCACAGTATACCCATTTCCACCCTGATATTTTTCCAATAGTAGTCAGGGTGTTGGTGGTCTCCCTGCTCCCCCTCCCCCTCCCTCTCCCCATTACACCCCAAAAAGAGGTATGACTGGTGACATTAAGTTACATGTTTTAAGAGGAACTGGATCAGAGGAGCCAAAACAGTTTTGGTTTCTAGCCGAAGTTGTATGGAAAAAAAAGCAGATCAATGAAGAAGATATAAAGAAGGTGAAACTCATTACGATGCTGCAAGATAGAGAACTGACATGGTAAATAAATTATTCAACCACTCACAATGGTACATTTATAGATATTTTTTTTTTTCTGAATAAGTCTACTTCTATATTGATACAAAAAGATTACAACGAGGCAAAGGCCTCCGAGTGGCTAGCCCAAAGATGTGGCATTCTAGCATTACACTGCTGCACATTGACACTTAAAACCAACGACTGATTACAAACTCTGAAAGACTGAGAAGACCAGGACCTTGTCCGACTGTTATACCAATGGTTCTTGTGTCTGTTGTGTCTGCTGAAATGGAGGACTATTTTCGACTTATAAGACCGCAACAGACAAATCCAAAAACAAAAATTACAAGTAATTTTAGTATGGTAATGACACTCTGTCCTGAGGACAGTTACATGTATAATGACAATCAAAATCCTGCAGCTGGGAGACCAGTGATAAGTCGATGGAGAATGACTGAAAGTAAGAAGGAGGTTTAACCCCTACTTGATACCTGTAGTCCAAAACTGTCGAGCCGAATCCATTAAGCTTCGTTGATAGGCGATGGCGCTTCTTCCACCACAGGGCAAGCGTACGGGTTGAAGTCCTCGTCATCTGGAGGAAGAGGAACTTTGTCAGAGAATCCGCTGCCTGAAGGAGCGCTGGGCTCCGCCTTCTGAGACTCGAACTGAGAGGTGAATCCGCTGCCTGAAGGAGCACATGGCATACTGACGTCGGGAGGACAAAACAGAACCTCTTCCTCAGGAGCAGGGACAATTTCAGAGGGCAGAGTGTGAGCAGTCGTAATAGGGGCAGAGAGCAAAGACTGAGCGACGGGGTTAGGCCTCAGAGTGATGGAGACCGAGGCTATAAACTCATGATGATTGAGGGAGCAGGGGTAGATGAAGCGGGCGGAGTGAGAGTGAACAGTGGATGAGAGGCGTATTTGCGTCCCACGTCCACGACCACGGCCACGCCTATAAACAACATTGCGCCTTTCTCCAGGATCAGAAAAGTCTGACGACGAGTCAGAGGAAGAGGACACATGCGGTCTAATGGCAGTCCCTCGAGAGGAGCCGCGCCTGCTGGTCATCCTAGGTCTCAGACGAGGCATAGGGTAGATGGCAGGGCAGAGAAACACTGGAGGAATAGTGAACGAGTTCTGAGGGCGACTGCAGGCCAAGGAGAAGCCACTGTAATTGCAAAACGGACTGGAGGAGACGTGAAAACCCGAAGAAAGCTGTTGACAGCAATTCAAACAACACCGTTTCCCTGTGCTGGTTCGCCGGCAGGGCTCTGAATCGACCTGCGAACAGCAAGAGCTCAGAGGTAAAACACCGAGGATCTGTGGAATGGGCTCCATAGCGCCGAGGAGGGCAAGAAAACGAGGTGAAATGAATTGCATTGAAACCACATTAACTGTTGAAGCCTGCATGATGAGCTTTCGCTTTGAATGTAGAGGACTGGCGGTGGTGGTGAACCACGTGCCCAGCCACCTCCCCATCTGCGAATTACACCTGATTACGTACACCCGCATCCGGGGTACATTTATAGATATTAAGTAATCACTGATACAAGAATTTAAGAAGCCCAAGTCTCAATCATAATGCATTACTAAGTTAAAGGAAATCAAACAGAAAGTCAATGAGTCTATTTGGGAGCTTGATCAAAGTTTTATGGTGTTATTGGATCAAGTAAGATTTAACATACCCCCATATTAGCATAAAGAATTATTTATAGCTGTGTTGTTACCACATATTAGGTTTCCATTAACACAACAAAAGATAACTGTTGAGCCTCAAGATTGTGCTTTCTTTCATCTTACTTTACCTCATTTTCCTTTTTCCATTGTTATCCCAGACCCAATTGATCAATGAAATTAGTTAAAATTACTTTTAGAATGATTAACATGGCTAACTTGCTAAGTTTTGTGATTTTTGTCATTGTAATGCATTTCGACCGGAACTAGCTGCAGAATGCAGACATTCCGTAGCTAACCGGCAATTCTGCAGCTGTCTTCATGTTCAGGCATGTTCCAGGTGTCCTCTCAAGAAAAACCACACATGGGTATATTCCACGTCATGTCCACATCGTTCGTTGCTCACCATGAAGGAAGAACCAAATTCTGGACGTGGTTTTGGTACGTGGGAACTCATTTAAGGAGGCAGACTTCTAATAGGACTGTCTTAGTCCAGATGTCCTTTTTCTCTTTACGTTGCCATCTTCAGAGTCATAATGTGATTTTGATAAGGAAAGACAAGGATCCCTGTATTGTTGCAAGTTCTGTTATGTAAATTTGTTATAAAAACACTTGGGAAACCGAGAGATAGGCTAGATTTTGCTTATATTTCATGCTATATTTCTGAAGACCGAGACTACTCTGTTGCAAGTTATTTTTCCTTTAATGAAGAAGACAGCATTGCTTTGAATGCATTGAGTTGATTTGGAGTTATATTCCGTCTGGTGGTAGAGGGACCCTGCCTCCTGCACGGCTTTACTTTCGTAATTTAGATAAGTATCTTAGTTGTTTTTACGTTTTTTTGAAGTTTGAGTTCATAGTTAATTTCATTAGCCACTATAGTTATACTTGTTCTAAGAACTCTTCCAAAAGAAGAAACTCTTCCAAAAGATCATGATAATGAATGAGAAATGGCTATAGTGTTGTAGGATTTAATTGTAATTTATTTTGTTCACTATCACAGTTGAACTTATACTAAGAAAACTCTTCCAAAAAATCCTTATGATGTCTAAGGCATGACTGTGATATTGAATGTTTCAGTTGTTTTTTTTCAATAAATAACATGGCTGATCTTGCTCTTAAAATGCTCTTCCAAAATATCATAATGATGGGTAGGAGATAGCTGTGACATCTTAGTTTTTAAATTGCTTTCAGTCTTTATGTTTTCATTTGCACTGAATTTTACAGTCAGGATTGTTCTAAGAAGCTCTTCCAAAATACCAATCATGATGGACAAAACAGACTGTATAATCCCATAGATTAATGCATGATAACCTAGTTAGGATACTCCGGAGTCAAATTGCATTTAACTCATGCTCTGTTATTTTGTTTTAAGTTTGATAATGGCTTGTTAGTTCAGCACTGTTTTAGACTAGTGACATCTTAAGTTCAGTTTTAGCTTAACTCATTGAATTTTCACTCCACATTCAGTTTTCATCCATTGCATATTAGATTACATTAGTTGTTAAACTTAAAAAACACGACCTTCATTATTTACAAAACCTTCTTTTGTTCCAAATCTATAATTGACTCATAACTATCTGGACAGAAGACAGTATCATCCCAAGGCCTGAAGTACTTTTGCAACTTCCTTTATCATCTCACAACAAAAATTTCCTCAAAAGACTATTCTAAAAATTTATAACCTTTGAGTGAAGTGTAGTGGTGTCAAACTAAGTTGCAGAATAGAGTTAGGAACTAGTCTTAGAGTAGAGATCTTATGATGGTACCAATGTTTTCCTCCAAATATGTTTCAACAAATATTTAATCATGGATAAAATGTTGCATCATTATAAGCTGGTTGTTTAATTGTTTAGTTAGGAGAATTTGTATACTTAGCTGACCATTTCTCAAGCTCTCCCAAAATACCTTCAATGAAAGAATTGGACAAGTTAAGTTTATGTTTTGATTCATTTCCTTAAATTCATTATCAAGCTTGGTATTCTACTTAGTCATAGTTTAGGTTTGATTCTGTTTCAGTATTTTCCTTTGCATTTTTCATTTGTCATCAACCAATTAGGTTTCACTCTGTTTTTAATCAGTAGCTTCTTTCCACTAGCTTTCTAGTCATTTTCCTTGTGAACATAAAACCACCAAAAGACCAAAAACATCATAAATCATCACAAAAGACCAAAAACATCATAAAACACTAAAAAAAATGCATTAAGAGACAAACACCTAGGCACATACAATGCACTTCACTTCAGCAGTTTACCAACCCTGGTTGACAATTAAATGAACTCAATTTAGGAGACTACGTTGAGACCAAACATTTTGGCACCGTTGCCGGGGAAGTGAAAACTAGGTAACCTTTGTTTCTTAACTCCCAAAAAAAATTATATGCGTAGAGAGAGAGATTCAAGGGGTAGATTTATAAGCAGCAGAAGCAGAAGTTTGATTCCTAGAATACCACTTGTTTCACCTAGACCTAGAGCTATTACACCTTCAACTCAGACCCACATTCCATCCATTACTGATCCTGGACTTCTAGAGGACCTTAGATCAGATATTCCATTAGAGAAGCCTTCCACTTCATCAACTGAAATTTCCTTAGAAGAAGATTCAAATATTCCTGTTAGGGACACAAACTTTCCTACTATTACAGAGGAACTAACCATGGCAGAAGAAGGAGGAGGAGGAGTCTTTAATGGAGAACACACATTATTTGGAGGGGGTAGAGGTAGAGGTAGAGGAGAAGGAGGTAGAGGTGTAGATGGAGGAAGAGGTAGAAGAGAAATAGGAAGCTCTTTTGGGTTCCCTATAATTGATGAAGAAACCAATACAACCATGAAAAAAATTTCACCCTCTGTCCTTCCAAAATTCTATGGACTTAAAACTGAAGATCCTGAAACCTTCCTATTTGAATTTGAAGTTCTGTGTAGAACTTATGACTACTTACAAGATGCTCAAAAACTGAAATTATTCCCTTCAACCTTGAAAGGAGCAGCATTGAAGTGGTTTATGAGTCTGATTAGCAGTTCTATTAGAACATGGGAAGACATGAAACAAGCATTTCTAGAGAGGTATTTGGATTATTGTATGCTGGTTAATCATAAGGAATAAGTGTTTAAGATGTTACAAAAAGAAGATGAAAATTTGGAAGATTTGTTGGAGAGATTTAATTACAACATCAAAAGAGAAAAAATGGAAAACCTATATCAAGACACCTTAAAAGCTCTTTTGTTGAAAACAATTAGGGATGAATGGTTGGATATCCTTAACATGATGGGAAAAGGGGATATATCACAGCTCACATTACCTGAAATATCTGAGTTATGTATCAACCTTTCAAGAGGGAATTCTAAAACTATAAAAGGTCCAAGAGATCCTGCTCTTGCAAGGGCAAGTAAGTCTGCGTCTGGGACAGTAAGTAGATTGGAAATAGGACACATGCTTGATGATTTTAAATCTGACATCTTAGGGAGTCTTAGTTAACAAATAGACACCCTTAAGATACAAAACAAGTAAAACGATAAATCTGATGCCTTGGCAATCTTTTGTCCCAAATGTAGAAAGAAACATGCCTTGAGAGAGTGTCCATTGGATGTAAAAATTGTAGAGACCTGTGACATTTGTTCTGAAAAACATGAGACCAAGAATTTTCCTTCTCTTCTTGGTCTCAAAGCTGTCTTTCAGGAGAAAACTCCTACATATTCCACAGAGTCTCTCAATTTTGTATCTAGAAGGCCTTGGCAGGGACCTCAAACCCAAGGATTCCATGATCAAATGTATAACCAACCTCCACCTTGGAATTCTTGGCAGCAACCTTGGCCTCAATTTCAAAATCAATCTCCAGCTTGGGCACAAGGATCACAAAGTCCCTATGGAAGATACTCCCCATACTATCAGTATCCTCCATCCTATCCACCATACCCACATTTTTATCCTCAAAATCCTCAACAAAATTTTCCTCAAAATCCTCAACAAAATTTTCAACAAAATCCTCAACAACATCATCAGAACCAACCACATCAAAATCAACCACTTTCATTACCATTCCCTCAAAAATCAAATCAATTTCCTGCTCAACCCATACCCAACCCCAATAATAAAAATCCTCAGAACACATACATGATAGAAGGTCAACAGTTTCCAACTTATTTAATTACTCCTTTAGACCTTAGTGATGTTCAACTTAGGTCTGGAAGAATACTTGAAAAGAAGAAACCTTATGTGATCATACAAGAACAAGATAACTCTGAGGAAGTCTCTCTACGGGTGAATAAAAGTCTTGAGGAAGACACATCCTTTCAAGACCCAAATACTGAAAAATTAAAGCAAAAGGATCCAATAATTTCAACTCCTGTATTAGAGCAACCATCCACATCTACTTCTATACCTCCCTTTCCAAAAAGATTACAAATTGATAGAGGTGTAGAAAAACAAATTATGGTGCCTAATTATGATTTCCTAGATGAGCTGAGAAATGTTTGCATTAAAATTCCATTATTACAAGCCATCAAGGAAATTCCAATTTTAGCCAAAACAATAAAGGAGTTGAGTATGAAGAAAACAAGAAAAAGAATAAGAGAAATAAAGAAAACTCAACTGGCAGGAAAAATAGCAGACATTATGATGGGCAAGATTTCTATTCCAAAGTATCTTGACCCAGAAAATCCAGTTGTTAAAATTCACATCAATGGAATTGAAATCCAAAACACACTCATTGATTTAGGAGCAGCAATCAATATCATGAGTAGAAAAATCATGGATAAACTGAAACTTCCTAATATTCTCTTTACACCCACATTATTACAATTAGCAGACAGATCTGTGATCAAACCAGATGGGGTAATAGAAGACATTCCAGTGTCCCTAGATTCTTGGGAGTACCCTATGGATTTCATGATCCTAACTCCTAAGAATAATCTAGGAGGCCATCTTGTTATATTAGGAAGACCTTGGTTGGCTACAGCTGATGCTTTTATTAGTTGTAGATCCGGTGATATGTATATCTCTGATGGTAGTTCAACTAAGAAATTCACTTTATATCCTCCATCCAGGACAATTACAGATCTAGATGACACTCAATGGATAGAGGATGAAGAAGATTTACAACCTCTCTTCACAATTTCAGAAATTAGTGAAGATAATCAAATTCTGAATACTCTAGAAAACTTTGAATCCTCTCCAGAACACAAATATGAATCATTTCAAGAGGGATCAAATATTGAGTTTTTGTCATCAAGACAGATGTCTCTTCATTCCATGGATAAATTTGGCAGCTCTACAAGTGAGATCTTTCCAGGCAAAACTTTGAACATAAATAAGAACCTAGAGAAATCTCAACAAGAAAAGTTAGTCAAAGTATTACAGAGACACTCTTCTGCATATGCATGGGAGTACACTGACATGAAAGGGGTAAGCCCCAAGACTTGCACTCATCACATCTATATAGAGGAAAATTGCAAACCAATCAGACAACCTCAAAGACGGATGAATCCAAATCTTAGGGAGATTGTTAAAGAAGAATTGCAAAAATTGTTAAATGTTAACTTCATCTATCCCATTTCAGATAGTCAGTGGGTTTCTCCTTTGGTAATTGTGCCAAAGAAAAATGGTAAATGGAGGGTATGTGTTGACTACCAGGAACTAAACAAAGCTACTCTTAAAGACCATTTTCCCTTACCTTTCATAGATCAAGTGTTAGATACATTAGCTGGCAAAAAGTACTTCTCATTCCTAGATGGGTTTAGTGGTTACAATCAAATCCAAGTAGCACTTGAAGATCAAGACAAAACCACATTTACTTGTCCTTGGGGTATCTATGCTTACCGAGTATTGCCATTTGGATTATGCAATGCACCTGCAACATTCCAAAGGGCAGTATTAGGAATTTTTTCAGATCTAATACATGATTGTGTAGAGGTATACATGGATGATTTCACAGTTTATGGAAACACATGTGAAGAAGCTTTAGAAAACTTGGAAAAAGTATTAAAGAGATGTCAAGAAGCAAACCTTTCACTTAGTGATGAAATTTTTTTTATGATGTTTACTGAAGGTATTGTTTTAGGGCATCACATTTCAGGGGATGGGATTAGAGTTGATGAGTCAAAATTTGAAGTCATCTCTAACTTATCTATTCCAAGTTGTTAAAGAGATGTTAGGAGTTTTCTAGGATTTACAGGATATTATCGGAGATTTATAGAAAACTTCACCAAGATAGCATCTCCACTCTTCAAATTACTTACCAAAGATTATGAATTCAAATGGACTTCTGATTGCCAGTTAGCCTTTGAAACCCTGAAAACCAAAATTTCTGAAGCACCTATATTAAGGGGACCTAACTGGAAGTTACCTTTTCATATCTCAACAAATGCTTCTGATACAGCTCTAGGAGCAGTATTGGGACAAAAATATTTGATTCCTTATGACATCTATTATACCAGTAAAAATTTGACTCCTGCAGAGTTAAAATATACTGTAACTGAAAGAGAGTTTTTAGCTGTTGTTCATGCCATAAAAAAATTCAGACGCTATATAACAGGCTATGAAACTTTTGTTCACACTGATCATTCTGCAATTATATACTTAATGAACAAATTAATTACTAATGGCAGAGTCATAAGATGGTTATTGCTCTTACAAGAATTCAACATTACCATTCTAGATAGGCCTGGAAAACAAAACACAGTAGCTGATTTCCTATCTAGACTCCAAAATATCAAAGATGACACTCCAGTTGAAGATCAGTTTCCTGATGAATATCTTTTTTCAATTTCTACTCAAACTCCATGGTTTGTTGATATTGCTAATTATTTAGTTTCAGGAAAATTTCCTTCAATAATGAATGCAAGGGATAAAAGAAAAATCATTTGTGACAGTGCAAAATATTCATGGGTTGCTAACGAGTTGTACAAGACAGGTCCAGATTTGATCATTAGAAGGTGTGTTCGTGAAGATGAGATGCCTGAGATTCTCAAAGCATGTCATGATGAACCTTGTGGCAGACACTTTGCTGATAAGAGGACATCCTATAAGATCCTTAATTTAGGATATTATTGGCCATCCTTGTTTAAAGATGCTAAAGAGTATGTCAAAAGGTGTGACAGTTGCCAAAGGGTAGGGAAACCTTCTCCTTCAGGTGAGATGCCATTGCAACCTCAGGTACATATTGAACCTTTTGAAAAATGGGCTTTGGATTTTGTAGGACCTATTAGTCCTCCATCAAGACAAAAGAAATATATATTAGTTTGCACCGATTATGTTACTAAGTGGGTAGAAGCTAAACCATTACTTGTTGCTAATGAATCATCTGTAGTTACTTTTCTTTTTGAGGATATTTTTACTTGTTTTGGTGTCCCAAGGGAAATTGTTACAGATCAAGGAGCTCAATTTACATCAAGGCTAGTGGAAAAAATGATGGAGAGGTACAAAATCAGGCATAGAAAATCTACTCCTTATCATCCACAAGCAAATGGTCAAGTGGAATCTACTAATAAGGTCATTGAAGGAATCCTAACAAAGACTATTCATTTACATAGAAGAGATTGGGTAGATAGGCTTCCTGAAGCCTTGTGGGCCTATACAACTACATGGAGAAACACAACATGCCATACTCCTTATGAACTTGTTTATGGGAAGCAAGTTTGTTCCCCATAGAGTTCCAGAATCAAAATTTCAAAATGGCAGTTCAGCTAGGACTTGATTTAACAGAGGCACAAAAGCATAGACTGGAGCAGATTAATGAATTGGATGAGATCAGACAAGATGCAGTTCAGAAAATAAGTCTAGTCCAATAGCAAAGGACTAGATGGCATGACAAGTACATCAAAGAGAATAAATTCAAAGAAGGTGACTGGGCTGTCTTGTTTGATTCAAAATTCAAGGATTTTCAAGGTAAATTTCAAACACATTGGCTTGGGCCATATGAAATTGTTGAAATTTTTGAGAATGGAGCAGTAAAAATCAGGACAATAGATGAAGAAGAGGTCACTTTTCTTGTGAATGGTCATAGATTGAAGCTGTATCACAAACCACTCTCAAGAGAAGAATTTGTCAAGAAGTTCCAAGAAAGCAGTGATGTGAAGTTAATGAAGAAGAATCTTTCTTCTTCATCAACTTGATTGAATTTTCTGAAGCATTTCTTTTGAAAATAATAATAATAATAATAATAATAATAAAGTATAAACATGAAAAAAAATCATTGATTGGCATGTTTATACAGAAAAGATAGGGTGAAAATCAGAGTCTTTTTGACACTCTAACTTTTCCCATTTTTTTTTTGCAAGCATTTGTTACAAAATCATAAGTTCAGATCCATTGTACTTATGATCCATCTCATTTCATTTCATTCCATTCACTTATCCATCCATACTACATTTCATTCATTCATTCATACTCTACTTCATTCCATATTTCATTCATCTCATTCCATACTTCATCCACCTCATTTCCATGTCAAAATTTAAAGTTTGATGTCTTGCTGCAAATGAATAACACATGTCATGGATTGCAGGGCAGTTCTTATGTTATTCCACTCCATTTCATAAATTGAATCCATTCCATTTCATCATCCACTTCATACATATAATGTCTCATCATCCATCTTCATTCATGCCATATAAAATTTCACTTATATTCCAAACCACTCCATTCCATGATTAAAATGCTCTACAGGTACATTCTGCAGCTAAATAGACATTCTGCAGCTGATCAGACTTTCCGCAGCCAGACAGTCATTCCGCAGCTACAAATCCTGAAGGCACTAATCAGCAGACATTTGAATTGCAACAATATGATCCAGTGTATCCATGAATAAGAAGAATCAAGAAGGATTATGAAGACTCTTCCAAAGGAGAACAAAGAAGACAAAGACCACAAAAAGCAAATGAAAAGCAAAGGTAACAAGTTTTGATTATAATGGAATATCATAAACTTTAGCATAGTTTTAGTTATGAATCATTCAAAAAAGTTGTTTTGATTATTTTTATTGATCATGTCCAATATACCCTCCACAAACTTTGGATAAAAATATCTCATTTCAAATTCTATACCCGACCATCATTTAAGTGGTTAAAAAGGCTGAAGTGTTTGATTTCCTCACGTCACCCAACCAAATCATTTAATGATGATTTTCTTTTCCGTTGTAAAAAAAATCTCTGCAGTCTTTTCACTCATTAATTTGTTTTCTTCACCTCACTTCATTAACTCATTCCGTAACTACCTCCATCACTCCATTCCGTAGCCAACCCTTCATCATTTCATTCTACAAAACAAAGATATCCCTATCACCGTGAGCAGAGGTATATCAATTTGAAATATCAAACCACTATAACCGTGAGCAGAGATTGAAGCATTATCACCGTGAGCAGAGACTGAAGCACTGTCACCGTGAGCAGAGATTGAGGCATTATCACCGTAAACGCAGAGATATATCAGTGTAGAATTTGAAGCCATTGTCACTGAGAAACAGAGGTATATCAGTGTGGAATTTGAAGCTATTGTCACTGTCAACCAAAGGTATATCAGTTTGAAGATTGAAGCCATTGTCACTGTGAACCAGAAGTATATCAGTTTGAAGGTTGAAGTTATTTTTTCCATGGGCAGAAAGAGTATTAATCTGAAGATTGAAGAAAGAATTATGGGCCTCATTGTAAGAACTGAACCAGTGGGTACAAAATACCTGGAAGGCTACCCTCAAAGTAGAGAAATGTTGTAACATGTAGGATGGCTACAATTTCTTGAGAAATTTAATGGCTTCCACAAAGAAGTCACTAAAACATTTGCAAAGTCATTTAAAGGAGTAGAGGTTGAAATGGGAGATGTTAAATTCACTATCACTGAGGTTTTCATTGCAGAAGCAACAAGATTGCTTAGAAATGGAGAGAGATGGTTCAAAAACAGAGAATTCCATAATGAATCATGGAAGCAAATTCTAAAATCACCAGGTATGGATGTCACTCTGTTTAAGAAGGGAATTCCAAGTTCTGCATTGAAAAATAAATGGAGCAATATATTGCTTATTCTGCAAAAATTTATCACATGTGAAGATAGATATGGCACATTTTATGTTTACCATATTAGACTGATAATGCATTTTCTGGAGGAAGAGTTAAATTTGCCCTATTTCTTGCTTCAAAGTTTGAAAAAGATGGCTTCTTGTGTTCAAAGACGGGTTCAATTCTTAGAGACAACTCTATACCATCATGGCTTGGTTAAGATTTTAATTGAACACCATTTAGCCAAAACAAATGATACTTGGGATAATTTCTTGATAAGAAATCATTTTGAAGAGCCAAAAGAGCCCTCACCTGAAAAACAGCCTACAAGGAGAAGCAGAAAATGGAGAGCTTCTAAAATTGAAATTGACAAAACAGTCCAGGAAAGTAGTGAGGAAATAATCTCAGAGAAGTTGACTCAAATTAAGAGACAACTTAAAAAAGAGAGGGTAATCAGAAAATCTGCCACAGAAAAAGGAGAGGGATCATCCCAGCCAAGAAGAAGCCATAGACTCAGGGGTAACTAAGGAAAACTCAGATCAAACAAACAGGGGTAATAAATATAGAAGATGAGGAAACATCTATTGAAGAAGATGTTGAAGATGATTTTAACAAAGAAACCCCTGAAATTGACCCTGCTCAGCAAGAAGTTTATGACTATGTTGAAACATTGGAAAGGAAAGCTTCATAGAGTAGAGATAGAACCCCTAGTCCTCCACTGTCCGAAATAGATGTGTTAAGAAGGGATAGGTATGAGCTGGAAATACTTAATAGACACATCAAAAATGAGAATGATATTCTAAAGGAACAAGTCAAACTCAAAACCAATATGAACTCAACCTTATCTCTACAAATGGACAAAGTGGAAAAGGCTAGTGAAAAGTTGAAAAAGAGGAACAAGAAGCTAATCAGGGCACTTATTAACTTAAGGTTCAAGTTAGCCATCAGAAAACCCAGAAGACCTTTAATTTCCAGGAAAAGAAGAAGGAGAGGATTAGATGTTCTTGCAGAAGCCTCTGAGTTTATGGAATAAGTTGCATTAGGACATGCAAGAAGTCAGCAGTGGGGGTATGTTGAGCCTCAAGATTGTGCTTTCTTTCATCTTACTTTACCTCATTTTCCTTTGTCCATTGTTATCCCAAACCCAATTGATCAATGAAATTAGTTAAAATTACTTTTAGAATGATTAACATGGCTAACTTGCTAAGTTTTGTGATTTTTGTCATTATAATGCAAACTGGCTACAGAATGCAGACATTCCGTAGCTAACCGGAAATTCTGCAGCTGTCTTCACGTTCAGGCATGTTCCAGGTGTCCTCTCAAGAAAAACCACATATGGGTATATTCCACGTCATGTCCACATTGTTCGTTGCTCACCATGAAGGAAGAACCAAATTTTGGACGTGGTTTTGATACGTGGGAACTCATTTAAAGAGGCAGACTTCTAATGGGACTGTCCTAGTCCAGATGTCCTTTTTCTCTTTACGCTGCCACTTTAAGAGTCCTAGTATGATTTTGATAAGGAAAGACAATGATCCCCGAATTGTTGCAAGTTATGTTATGTAAATTTGTTATAAAAACACTTGGGAAACTGAGAGATAGGCTATATTTTGCTCTAGATTTTGCTTAGATTTCATGCTATATTTTTGAAGACGCAGACCACTCTATTCAAGTTATTTTTCCTTTAATGAAGAAGACAGCATTTCTTTGAAAGCGTTGATTTGATTTGGAGTTAGATTCCGTCTGGTGGTAGAGGGCCCCTGCCTCCTGCACGACTTTACTTTCGTAATTTAGATAAGTATCTTAGTTGTTTTTACGTTTTTGAAGTTTGAGTTCATAGTTAATTTCATTAGCCACTATAGTTATACTTGTTCTAAGAACTCTTCCAAAAGAAGAAACTCTTCCAAAAGATCATGATAATGAATGAGAAATAGCTATAGTGTTTTAGGATTTAATTGTAATTTCTTTTGTTCACTATCACAGTTGAACTTATACTAAGCAAACTCTTCCAAAAAATCCTTATGATGTCTAAGGCATGACTGTGATACTGAATGTTTCAGTTGTTTGTTTTCACTAAGTAACATGGCTGATCTTGCTCTTAAAACGCTCTTCCAAAATATCATAATGATGGGTAGGAGATAACTGTGACATCTTAGTTTTTAAATTTCTTTCAGTCTTTATGTTTGCATTTGCACTGAATTGTACAGTCAGGATTGTTCTAAGAAGTTCTTCCAAAATACCAATCATGATGGACAAAACAGACTATATAATCCCATAGATTAATGCATGATAACCTAGTTAGGATACTTCAGAGTCAAACTGCATTTAACTCATGCTCTGTTATTTTGTTTTAAGTTTGATAATGGCTTGTTAGTTCAGCACTGTTTTAGACTAGTGACATCTTAAGTTAAGTTTTAGCTTAACTCATTACATTTTCACTCCACATTCAGTTGTCATCCATTGCATATTAGATTACATTAGTTGTTAAAATTAAACAACACGGCCTTCATTATTTACAAAACCTTCTTTTGTTCCAAATCTATAATTGACTCATAACTATCTGAACAGAAGACAGTATCATCCCAAGGCCTGAAGTAGTTTTGCAACTTCCTTTATCATCTCACAACAAACCTTTCCTCAAAAGACTATTCTAAAAATCTATAACCTTTGAGTGAAGTGTAGTGGTGTCAAACTAAGTTGCAGAATAGAGTTAGGAACTAGTCTTAGAGTAGATATCTTATGATGGTACCAATGTTTTCCTCCAAATACGTTTCAACAAATCTTTAATCATGGATAAAATGTTGCATCATTATAAGCTGGTTGTTTAATTGTTTAGTTAGGAGAATTTGTATACTTAGCTGACCATTTCTCAAGCTCTCCCAAAATACCTTCAATGAAAGAATTGGACAAGTTAAGTTTATGTTTTGATTCATTTCCTTAAAGTCATTATCAAGCTTGGTATTCTGCTTAGTCATAGTTTAGGTTTGATTCTGTTTCAATATTTTCCTTTGCATTTGTCATTTGTCATCAACCAATTAGGTTTCACTCTGCTTTTAATCAGTAGCTTCTTTCCACTAGCTTTCTAGTCATTTTCCTTGTGAACATAAAACCACCAAAAGACCAAAAACATCATAAATCATCACAAAAGACCAAAAACATCATAAAACACTAAACACAACGCATTAAGAGACAAACACCTAGGCACATACAGTGCACTTCACTTCAGCAGTTTACCAACCCTGGTTGACAATTAAAAGAACTCAATTTAGGAGACTAGGTTGAGACCAAACAATAACAACTCAAGCCAAAGCTCTAGAAATTGGAAGCTTCACTGATAGGAGACACTAATGCAGTTATGCAACAAATTCAAAGTTAGCTGGTAAAATTGACCTTGCAATTGCGAGATATCAAGAAGGAACAAGATGTTGAAGAAGAAGTGTGGTGTACAAAGTGAAAATCAGAGGGCCATTCTAAGGAACAACCCTGTTTCAAAGAATACATGACTAGTGGATCCCTTGAGTGCAGAATCTAGTTAGTGGTGCGGGATATGTAGGCAGAGAGGTCAACATCACTCTGAATATTTTTATTTGTTGCAGAAATATGTGCAGACCCCAAGAAATATATTTTGTAATTTTTGTAAGTTAGTAAGACATGATGAGAATAACTTTTAAAGTTATGACCTGATGATAGAGTGCCGTGCTGATACTTATAGAATGCAAGAAAAAGAGCACGCACATGAGGTAAGTGGAAATCGTGTTGGTCGAGGAGGTTATCATGGAAGAGGTTGAGGAGGTGGAGCTGGTCGAGGAAGAGGACAAATCATTTTATATAACTATGGCCAGGCAGGTCATTTTGCAAGAGATTGCCAGAATCCTACTATGATATTTAAGTACTCCAAATATTTTGATCATTTAATTGAATAATGTCCTGTACTTATGGTGAAGATGCAAGAGAAAAGAAGCCAAAAACCAACATAGAACATCCAAATGATGAAGGCTGAAAGAAGGACCAATAAACCTTGTGTTAATGTTGTCACTAGAAGTGGAGATGTGACTTGAAGTGATAAAGAAGATGGAAAGAAGGAATTTTAAAATCTAGGTGCATGGGTTAGAAAGAACCCGAAGAAAGTACCTCTTTTTGATGTTAAGAAAGAAAATAAAGTGTTTATGGAAGCGAAGAAATTTTTTATGAATGCAGGAGCTTCGATTTCTACTGCACAACTAGGGTCTATTAATTGCGACATGACAATAGTTTTGACACAAAACCAAGCATCAACACAGGATCAAACTCTGACACAAAATTCAATAGATCAAGCAAGTAATTTGAGATATTTTCTACACAATTGTATGAAGTTTTAAAGAGATCAAAAGGATGTAGAAGGGCTTTAGGAATTGATAAATTCTTGTGCATCAAAAGAGACACCACGAAGTGAGGTGCACACAGTTAATAATGTACATTGACATAAGTGAACTAGCAAAGAAATGAGACTTAGTGCGCAAGTAGGAGAATATGAAATGGATCACTTTATTCTAGATTTGGGTTCTGATGCTAATGTATTAAAAGAACATACATGGGATATAATGGGTAAGACGAAGCTACAATGGTCAAATCTTCATTTAATACTGGAAAATCAGAAAAATATATTTCCTATGGGAAGACTATCAGGTCTTACAGTAGATATTGAAGGCGTTCACACTCTTGTTGATTTTGTAGTAATATAAATTATTGATGACACCAATCCTTATCCTGATTTTCTTGGAATTTATTGGGAAATTGACAATCTGTCCATCATCATTCTAAAGAAGAGACAAATGATATTTGAAGGAAGCAATATGAGGGTGATTATTCCTTTAGATCCATCAGAAGGAGTAGGATATACAGAGCTAGTGAGAGAAGAATATAGTGCAACAGACATAGATAACATATATCAATTGACATCCAAGGAAGAAGATTATATTTATGCTACTGTAGATGGAAATTTGAGTTGGGATCAAGATAGTACCTACACATCAGATTCAAAAGAAGAATTGGAGAATTGGTAGAACTGATTGCATGAAATATCCGCACAAAGTGCTGTGCAAGAATAACCAAAGTAGTTCACTGTATGACATCTGAGGCATGTAAATTGTCTTATTATAATGGTTTGGATAATGTAGAAAATTTTCTTAATGATTATGAAGAGAGGGTACCAGAAGATCAAATATTTCTAGCTTTGGATACAACCCTAATATCTACCCTTGCTAGATGGTAGGGCACACACAAGAAGAATATAGGATATTTGTAGTTATGTCGAAGATTAATGTGGATTAGGTTTGGAAAAGGGGAAATGGAAATAAAGGATAAATATGATGGCGAAATTGACCCCAAAAAGCATATCCAACTCTACACTACAACATGGAAGGAGATTACACATTATGAAGGGGTACATGGATTTATTCACACATTGGAGACAATTCCTATGAATTGGTACATGGAAATAGAGCTGCGACATGGTACTATGAACTGGACATACTTGGTTGATGGGTTTATACTAACTATCAACTTTGAGGATGAATGTCTAGGCATAGACTCGACCCTGCAGATAGTAAAAGAGAAGATATTTTAAGGTGTAAACACACTGACATGGAAGAAACCTAATTAGGTTGCGCAGATAGAGTATGCACTACTAGAATGCTATAAAATTACCACAAAAGAAGAATAAGACCACCAAAACATAGACATATTAGAATTAGAAGGGAACCGTGAAGTACATGGACCAACTATAGAGTTTCCAAATATCACACAACCATTGAAGACCAAGAAGGTGTACATTAGATCATAAGAAGAGCCCAAGTTTGAAATAGTAGGAGATTACTGGGATGAGGAGACAATCAACAAAATCACATAATTACTACATGAATATCAATAACTGTTTCCCACTAAATTTTCAGATATGAAGGAAATATTAGGAGATTTGGGAGCCATGAAGATTTCTCTGAAATCTGATACGAAGCCAGTCAATTAGAGACCTTATAGGTTGAACCCAAAGTAAAAGGAGAAAGTGAAGCTAGAAGAGGATAAGATGATGACAACAAGGATTATTGAACCTGTCGACGAGTCAAAATTGGTAAGTCCTATGGTGGTGTAGGAAAACAAAACAAAAGGAGAGATTAGGATATGTTTGGATGTAAGGACGTTGAATGATGCATGCTTACACGATACTTTTCCTACCCCTTTCATAGATGAAGTATTGGATAATGTAGGAGGCCAAGAAGTCTATTCATTTATATAAGGATTTTCAGGATATCATCAGATCATAATTGCACCTAAAGATCGACACAAGACCACATTTGCTACATAATGGGGATCATATTAGTATATAGTAATGCCTTTTGGGTTGAAGAATTCCCCTGTTATATTTTCCAGAGTGGTGGTCATAGCTTTTAAGGAGTAAATTCACTAGTTTTTGGAGGTATACTTTGATGACTTGAAAATATTTGGACTGTCGAACAAACATGTTGGGAGCTTAAGGCTTATTCTTGACACTTGTAGATTCCATCAAATCTCTTTGAATTTGAAGAAGTGAATATTTTGTGTACCTTTTAGTATATTGTTGGGATATGTTTTTTCCAAGAAAGGATTCATGGTGGACCCAAGGAAGATTGATGTCATTGTAAATTTGGATCCAACTAAGACATTAAGAAAGATGCACACTAATTTGGGACATACAAAATACTACATAAAACTCATTAAGGGGTATGCGCAGATCACTGCGCCAATGGAGAAATTGCTGAAGAAATATGTGACTTTTCAGTGGGATGAAGAATGCTAAAAGAGCCTCAACATACTAAAAGAGAAGATGGAAATTGCGCCTATTCTAGTATCCCCTGAATGGAATAAGGAATTCCATGTCCTTGTCGATGCTTCTTGCATAACTTTAGGAGTGGTATCAGAAAATCCTAGTGAAGGAGAAATTGACCATCCTATAAATTTTGCAAGTAGGAAGTTGTCTACAGTTGAGAAGAACTACACTACCACATAAAGAGAAGGTCTAGCTATGGTGTATGCTTTGCAGAAATTCAAACATTATTTGCTGGGATCAAATTTTAATATGTTTACAGATCATTCCAAATTGAAGTACTTGGTCAATATGCCTATGCTGGGAGGGAATATTTGTAGATGGTTATTATTATTTTAGGCCCTATTAATTTGAAGTTGTTGTTAAACCAGGAAGGTTGAATGTAGGACCTAACCATATATCAAGATTGGAAACAAGAGAAGAACCAACTAGCATAGAAGATAATCTCCCTGATGTGCAGTTATTTGAAATCACAGTAGCAGATGACCATTGTGCAGACATTATTCTCTTTTTGACCATAGGGATGGCTCCTTTAGAATATACTACAGAACAAAAGAAATAATTGGTGGTTAAAGAAACTGACTTTTTATTGATAGTAGGACAATTATATAATATGGTAATACTACATAGGTATGTTCCAGAACATAAAATATCGATGATTCTAAAAAAATCTCATCGAGGTGTAACTGGTGGACATCACGTAGGAAAGGATACTGCGTAAAATATCTTTAGACAAGGAATATGGTGGCCCACACTACAAAAGTATGAAATGGAGTATTTTAGAGCATGTGATGTATGTCAAAGAACAAGGAAGCCCTATAATAGAGATGAGATGTGTTGGGGCCTTTGTTTTAAACAACACAATTTTGAGTTGTGGAAGGCTAGGAGCGGAAATAATAGGTGGTAGAGCGAAATCAAGGAAGGCAAAGAGCCATTGTGGTTGCAGAGAACCTGCAGACAGATGGTAGAGTACAATCAAGTGACAACACAGATGGCAAGAATGAGAGAAAATTAATAGACGGAAGGACTCCCAGAAGCAGAGTCAACTGTGAAAAAGAGATAGGAGGCAATGGAGACTGACAATGTCAGTTGGGAGGAGTACATAAGCAAGGAAAGAGTGAGTTCGAGGGGGTTCGGTTCTAAGTATTGAGGGAGCTCTGTGGCGACTATATGTACTGTGTCATGTTATCTTGAACTCTGTGGAGTATGTTATGTAATGTTTGGCTGAATTACTAGAAACCGAATGATGTTGCGTTGTGAGATATGAGATGTGTGAAAATATTTGATAAATATATGTTCAACTATTTTTTTTTTTGATGTTCACATTGTTTATGGCTAAATGATAACTTGTCTCTCAAACCACCTATGATGACTATGCTCTATGTAATGTCATGTATGAATCGATGTTAGTGATCTCTCTTTGGTACTACTGGTATAGCTTTCAATCTCAGTAAGGTAACGACATGCCTCGGGTGAGACTCCTTTCTCTCTTGGGCAAGGTGAAAATTCTAGTGTTGTCCTAGACTACAGCCGAATCTTGTTGGCCCTGAGCCTGAACCTGGGTCTTGCCCAAAGACTTCCTTTTTTGCCGACAAATGGTTCCATTGTCAGGACCTTAAAAATTAACTAGAAGCTGTATCATGGTATCAAGGATCTATGAGAGAGAATTGCGTAGCTGGTGGGAAAATCATGTAGATCAGTTAATATCACAAAAAGTGGAGCTTCGACAAGAGAAGGAAAAGACTGTGAAGGACCAAGTTCTGTTTTCTGACTCAACAAGTGATTTGTATGAAATCTTCTGGGTAAATTTTCCTGAAGAGCTCCATAACTGATTGCGAAGACTCTAGATAAAGTCACTTCCTGGAGGATTGTGTCGATCCCGTCGCAGTTGGACATACAGGCTTGACATCATTATACCAGAGAGGTACAAACTTAACCTGAGCAATATATTTTTGGGTACATACTAATTTGGAGGGGTATATTGTAGAGTTTTCAACCGAATGCTATCAATATTTCACAAAAGCAGAAGATATATTTAAATCTGGGTTGTGGGGAAAGTTGTTGAAAGAAGTCCCATTGTGGATTAAAGCTTTAATGGTGGACGATGGGCTAATGTTTTTCCCAAGTCCTGCGATGGAGGCTTAAACCTCCAGTACAGGGGAAGGATCGGAAGGAAATATGCTACGAACAAGGGAAAAATGGGAATAGGGATATGGACGCCGGAACCTCCAGTAGGTTGAGAGAGCTGAGAGCACATTGGAGGGTGCAGATCACTGAGAAGTGGCGAGAAGGGAAATACAAGAGTTTGAGAAGCAACAAAGGAATAGACAGAGGAAGGAAGAGGCACCACAGATGACATAAGGAATAGAAGGACAAGTGGGACCCAGAGGAATGAACGGGTTCGTCAAAGAAGTTAGGCAAGTTCATAGGAGCCCATCCCAAAGAGAGAAGGGAAAAAAGTCTAGTGAAGAGGAGGACACATGCCCTGAGGAGGAGTTTGATGTGTAGCTGCATGTTGTGATGGAGAAATTGTTCCAAGAGAGGCCAAAAACCATAACACAAGGTAATCATATTCCCCAAGTTTCAAGTAGCACTATTTATAACCTTCCCCTGGTACTTTACCATCTACCTAATAAGTTCTTGATAAACTTGGAGAGTCTAGAAAGCTGTGTAGAAAATAGTCTATGGTACAGATAACAACTAGCAGTAGGATCACTCAGCTGGGAGGTAGAGGTTTCATATTAGTCCCACCAACACAAGTAAATATGGCAGGATCATTTACCTGATACCCAAAATTTTCTGGAAAATGTAATGATGATGTGGAGTAGCATTGGTATCTGTGTGAAGCAATTTGGAGGGCTCGAAAGACACCAGATGCAGTTAAATTAATCGAATTTAAAACTACACTAAGGGAAAGAGCTTTACGCTGGTTCATCAAATGGTCAGATGTATGCCAGAACCCAATGGTAGATGATGTTAAGAGAGAGTTTGTTCAAGAATTCAAGCTACCCCAGACAAATCAGCAAGGGTTTTCTGAACCATGGGAAATTAAACAGAAGGAAGGAGAAACAACCTGGGATATGATGAGAAGGTTTAAATATGCAATTGGGAAACTAAGTTACCTAATTGATCCAAACCACCAATGGGGCTAGTTCATTAAAGAACTACTACCCTTAACAAGAACACTTTTGGCCCAACAAAAGATTGATACCCTTAAAAATGCACTGGAGCAAGAAATGAAAATAGAAGCAATGGATGGATACCTGCAAGATTTTAGAGGGGGAGTAGCTGTGAAATACCCATCCATATTGGGACTGCAACATCAAATAGCCATTTTGACGGAGAAGCTAAAATATATTCAGTTGGTGCAACCCACACGACCCAACGTGTGGTGTACACATTGTTTGTGGGAAGGACATGTAGTTACAGAATGCCCAAGATTGCGAGGAGCCAATGTTGGGACTTCGACGGCCAGAGCGTAGGGGGCCCCGCGAGTAGGAGGAGTTGCACAAGTAAATACTCAAGGGATATACCAACCGCAACCCCATTTCCCAGGATTTCCTAATCAGAAGAATTAGACAGTAGCAAAATGCTGCGAAATATGCAAAGGTATGGGTCATCCTCCACGTTTTTTCCCCATCCTGCAAAAGTATTCAATGTTCCAAACAATGTCTATTATGAGTTTTTCGCTTCAAAAAATCATCATGCAGAAAAATGCAGAGCCTTGGATGCATTAGCAAATCATCTAGATAGATCATCATACAGAGTAAATGAGACTCCAAGAGGACGAGGACGAGGAGGAATGTGAGTTAGCATAACTGGAGGAAGAGGACTTGTAATATGTTATAATTGTGATCAAGAAGGCCACGTAGTGAGGGAGTGTTTGCTACAAATACGACCATGGTGTTTCCAATGCAGAGTGAATGCACATGCTATTGAGGACTGTTCGGAGCTAATCAAGGGATGGGAAGAAAGAACCAGGAAATAAGGAGCCAACCAGGTTAATGCAGAGCCAAGGGTAGTAGAGACACAACCTTTGCCAAGTGTAGCTATAATAACCCGAGGAGGGAAGGATGCACGAGAAATGGACCTGGTAAATTTAGTCAAACCTGCATCCCTAAAGAATATTTTCAATCCGGAGCGACATAAGCAATACTTTAAGGAAGCACTGGAAACATTGTCAAAGCTGGAGGGCCACAAGGGTATGGAGTTGTTGCAACCATCCAATGAAGGAGAAAATATGATTACCACAGGGGCACTTACATAAAAATGGTTCCGACTATTCCTGAAGATTGTAAATAGTGGATAGATGTTGGAGCAGTTGAAGAAAAATCGAAAGATGGTAGTCTAAGGAGGAACAAAGCATGAGGACTCTAATAACACTGATCTATCTGAAAAATATATAAGAAGAGTAAAAATAAACAAGAGGAGAATGAGAAAATAATTTCGCATAAATGCTCAAGTTTAAGGATTCCAGATAAAGGACACAATGTTAGATCTCAGATCAGATGTTAATATTCTGCCTAGAAAGACATGGGAAGCATTGGGAAAGCCAAAGTTTTCATACTCACCCATACAACTAAGAATGGAAAACCAATATTGCATTGTACCAGTAGGGAGGTTGGAAGAAGTTGAAGTTGATGTTGCGGGAGTAAAAACTTATACGGATTTTGAAGTGATAGTTACTATGGGGGATAAAAATCCCTATCCAGCCCTGTCGAGGATAGATTGGGCCTTTGAAAATTATGCAGTTATTGATTTGAAGAAGGATCTTATGATATTTGAAGATGGTGAAGTCCAAGTGGTCCAACCATTGGATCCATATCAGGGACCCCGGTACACAGAAACTATAAAAAACAAAGAAGACATAAAACTTATCGATCAATTCTACCAAATGCCAACAGGTAAAAGATAATATTACATTAATCCTACAACAGGAGGAAAAATAAGTTGAAGGAGTGTTTAGAGTTCCAATGTGGGATCAGAAGTTTCCTAGGACGACTGGCATCAAGGAGGATACGAAATCAACACTAGAATATGCACCACTGTTCATCGAGTTAACCGGATCGACATAAAGGTAAGGGGTTAACCAACTCTTTCAAATATGCAAACTATGAATACATTCATTAACAAAGTTGAAGATAAGGTGCTAGAAGAGCATATAATTCCTCTCATGGATGTAGTGTTACGATCCACTTCAGCGAGATGGTGGGCAACCCATCGCAACTCTCTTAGTAGGTGGGAGGACATAATTACTGCTTTAAAAAAAATATTTGAGGTGGCTTTGAGACCGCAACTAGAGGAAAAGTACAAATGAGATTCAGATCCCCTAGTACACATAGATATCTGTGAATGTAAATAAAAAATGGATAAATACTCAAAATCCTTGTGGGTACATAACTTCATACATTCATTAGACATCATCCTGAAAGCTTGGTACCTGACAGAGGAAAAGAAGATAGAGACAGACACCTGGGAAATAGTTGCAGAAAGATTTATCCAAAGTTTTTCTTTCAAGGGAGATACGGAGCAGGTTACATAGACCCTATAAGCAATCAAAAGAACATTGTTTTTCCTAGAGCTTGAGGAAACTGAAGAGATGCTTATGTCAGATCAGAAGGCCAAGTCTAACTATCAGGAAGCAATAGCATGAAAAAATATATGCTATGAGATAGATGATGATGATTTGGAAAATCTTCAACATTTATCTTTTGAAGAGAAGGAAGGAGAACATGAAATACAGGAGGAACCTACCACTAAAGGACTACACCTGTTACCCTTAAAGACAAAGAAATATAACATTGGGAGCGAGGAAAAGCCCAAGATCGCATCTATAGGAGATTATTGGGATACAGAGGCCACAAAAGAAATTTTTGATCTGATACAAGAATATAAAGATCTATTCCCATCTTCAGTAGAATAATTAAAAGGGATAAAAGGAGATTTGGGGGAGATGCGCATAATACTAAAACCTGATGCCAGGCCAGTAAAACATAGGCCTTACCACCTGAACCCAAGGGTGAAAGAAAAGGTCAAAGAAGAAATAGACAAGATGTTGAATGCAGGATTGATCTTTCCAGTTGAGGATGTAGAATGGGTCATCCCAATAGTAATACAGAGTAAAAAGGAGAAATCAGAAATCAGAGTGTGTGTAGACTATAGGAGTCTAAATAACACATGTATGCACTATCCTTTTCCAACACCATTCAACGAAAAAGTTTTGGATAATGTGGTAGGAAATGAGGCATACTCATTCACGGATGGTTTCTCGGGATATCACCAAGTATGAATAGCAGAAGAGGATAAGAGAAAAACCGCTTTCACAACAGAATGGGGATCATATTCTTATCACGTCATGCCCTTTGGGTTGAAGAATGCACCAGTTGTATTTTCAAGGATAGTGATAAAATCTTTCAAAGAATATGTTCACAAGTTTCTAGAAGTATACATGAATGATTGGACAGTGTATAGTTTGCTGAAAAAACATGCAAGTCTTTTTTGGATAATGTTTGACCGGTGCAAACTGTAATATTCCTAAATTAGCATGCAGCTAATTGGAATATTAATTTTTCTCCAAACACATAGTTAGATGAATAAATGGGTAGGGAGACCCATAAATATTTTTAGCAGTAATAAAAACCCTCTTAATGGGAAAATGATCATATTCACAGCTGGATAAAACACCTTCATGTGTGAACAAGGGCTAAATGCATGTGGACAAAGTCAAGTTTGACCAAGTCAACTAAGCTAGTATGGAGGATGTGGAACATTAATGAAGATAACTCAGTGGGAATATGGATATGTTTAGATAGTTAGAATAAAGCCACCTTGAGTGTGGAAGAAGACAATACATGGAGATCTAGTCAAGATTGACCAAATTCATCAACGATGTTAGGGAGGAGTGGTATTGATGCTGGGACATCGTAGTTTTGGAGGGAGATTCGTTGCATGAAGATGGAAACCCTAATGAGTGGGACCCAAGGTGAGAAGGCTCACATTGTTTATAAGGAAGAGGATTGAAGCCATATGGGGTTAGATTACAATTTTTTTTTTTTGATATATGGTTTGTTTAGACATATTTCTTTCTCCGGTTGTTAAGTTGCGATAGAGTGTTGTTTAGCATAGGGTGTTCCTAATCAGGAATCCCACCTCTTCCATTGAGTAGCTCTTGGAGGAGCCTTGCACCATATTTTCCACTATCTAGCTAAAGGCCAAGCTTCATCTTCCTTTGACATCGCATATCTTGTTGAGGGTTTGTCTATTTCAGTAAGCTGCAGCAAGTGGAGACTGGATCTTTAGATCTAGGCCATCTTAATACTCATTTTCAGTGGAGGAGGGTTCTAATCCATTGGGAGGATAGTATTGAAGATATTGAGATATATTTTCATATCTTGGCTGTAGGCCAACTATATTTTGATCCCTACAATGCAGAAGAGATCCATATCTATGTAATTTCTGAAGAAGAAGTTGCAGGGTGGTTCATTGCACCATTTGGAGAGTTGATTTGCTAAGTGTTGGGGATCTTCCCTTCACTTTGGAGATATTTTGGAGGAGATCATTTTATTGATCATATCAGATCAGATCCACTTTCTAGATCTAAATATTTCCATAGATCTGTAGTCTTAGATATCAAATCTACACTTTGTACATGGTGTTTTGCTGAAAACCCCAAGGGGGTTCATTAGAGGAGCCTGTATAGTGCATGGATTAGATATAGATCTGAATTTTTATGCACATAGCAGCTCTATATCTGATGTACACCTTAATTCTATTGCAGGAGTAATAAAATAATGTTGTCAGGGTATTTCCAGCTTATTTCATGGTTGCAGCCCCTCTTTTTGCATGATTTTTGAGCAATAATGGCTCGGGAGGCTTGTTTAACTAAGCTACCATGATTTGTTTCAGATATCCTTTTGTACATGGATGTAATAATGTATAAATGAATGGATCCATGGGCTGAATTTAACTATTATTGCATACATTTCGTAAAAGTGCGTTTTTAATGCATGTATTGCTGCATTTCCCCATTTGGGAATATTACAGTGGTATCCGAGCACCATCTTGGCTCAGCCTATGAGTTTTCAGCCAATATGCTATAAGAAGAAGAAGAGAATGAGAAAGAGATCAGAATGATGGAAGGCATGAATTTCATCTCATCTCTTTTTAGATCTAAGAAGGACCTCACCAAGGAGGTGAACCAGAGAAAAATGGCGAAAAGAAGTGAAACCATGTCAGGGTTTTAAGATGAGGAAGGTCCATGTACTTCCTATCAGCAAAAAGAAGATTTGGTATTTCATAGACCACCAAAGAAACATACTATGGCCTTTTCTTTTGAAGATAAGAGGCATAGAGATGGATAACACTTAGATCATGAGATTGTAAGTGAGTATCTTGCAGAATATAAGTCTCAACCTAGAGCTTTCAAGGAGAATATAACTCTCCCACAATTCATTCAGCTCAAAGAAGAAAGGATACCTTGCAACAATAGGAGGAAGAAGGGAAATAGATTTCTATTTTCTACTTTTGATGGGTCATCCTCAAGCACAACAAGGGCTTGGGGAATGAGGTTGGATGCATTTTTCCTACTACATCCAGTAGTAGAGAAAGAAGTTGTTGAGATTGCAGCACTGCACCTTGAGGGTGAAGCAAATATTTGGCGGTTCAACCATTTGAGTCATGCAAGAGTGACTGCATTTGAAGATTTTACTCAAATTTTTATCAAGAAGTTTGACAAGAAGAAACCAAAGGGGAAGAAGCCTTCACTACCACTTGCTGCAAGAGCACTCACATCAGGAGAAAATATACTTGCACCTTTGCAAAGTAGTCTTGATCTCTTGACATCTAGAGTCCGATGCACTATTTTGGAGATGCATGAGGAGGAGGAGACTTGTACCAGTGCTGATAAAGCCATAGAGGAGCAACCATCATCATTAGTAGTTGGGGAAGCCACCACACTAGAGGAAGGAACCCTTGTAGCAGTAAAAGATGTTCCCAAGCTTTACCAAGGTATGCACATGTTTCTATTTCCTGTTATTTCAGCACATCATATGGAGGATTGTGGGGATATGCCATTGCATGACCAAGGGTCAAAACATATTGCTGATTTGGAGTAGCAGACTTTCACTGCGCTGGGTAGCCTTGATTTATTCAGGGAAGAGATATATAGTCATCCTATTGCATCATGTAGATATTTTGAGGAGGATGGGATGAGTATTGTCCTGAACCATGCCATGTAGAACTATGTGTTCAACATAGAGTATGAGCTGAAGACAACAAATGCACCATGATGGAGATCATGAGCGCTGTCATTGAGCAGCAGTGATGAGTTAAGGGCCCAACCATTGTTGGAGAATTCCAATGACCTTCCCATATGTATGACAAAGGATGGGCAGATAGTTGTTGGGGGACATCTTATGATGGATAACATCACTCATGGTTGTGATGGATATTTCTTGATGGATCTTTCACATCATGATGGGAGGTTTTTTCCTACCACCTATTTGGATCCTTATGGGGTCAACTTGGTCATTCATGAGTGGTCTTCATTTGGAGATCTCTAGAAGATTGAATTTCAACATCCCATGAAATACAAAGACATAAATCTGATTTGGGAGGATGGTATTCTCTACTGGAGGGATGCCACTTTTGGACATGATGATAGATAGTCACCATGGTTTGGATGGGTGATATTTATGAGCAAGAGGTTGGAAAGCCACTTTCAGATTTATGATACCGAGTAGCATGAGACAAGAATACGTTGGCTACTATTGAAAGAGTTTGGCCATCATGTGACATATCCTTCTCCAAAGGGTATGTTGGTGGAGGAAAATTGGCATGACACTTACATCATATGGCAACAAGGAGATTGGGTGTATCGGGGTGATGTGATATTTTTCATATCAACTAAGATGTTGTTTCTTTGTGATTTATATGATTATGGTGTGGGGGGGAAACTAGAGATGTTGTTGCTTTGGTTGTTACTAAGAGAGTATGGGCTTATCTTCTCCCATACTTTACATGATGTTGCAGGAGTAGGAGATGGCACTATCATGGTGAAAAGGGGCTACTCCTTAGCCTTGGATGATCAGGAGGTACTTCCACTTTGGAAGAGATCTCCCACATATAGTAGCATTATGATTAATGAATTTGGCATGAGGGATGTTAAAGGAAAAGACAACAGCATGTGGGGAGCTTCACATTTCAGATCTTTAGCGTTGTCTCTTAGGAGGATTGATCCATATTGAAGGTCTAAACTTTTGGTAGAGTAATCCAAGGATCTTGGTGCTTGCATGATTCTTGATGATCCAGAGGGAGATGATAGATACATGGTGGATGATGGGGTCATCCATTCTTATGGCAAAGTCTTCTTGACTAGAGCTTCTAAGCTCAAGGAGCAATTGTTACATGCAGCACATGTGGATTTTTTTTCCATGCACTTTGATGCATATCATTCCTTGATGGAGGAGTTCACTTGGGAGGGCATCCAACAGGATGTATATCAGCATATGGGTAGATGCATAGCCTGGATGATGATGGAGAGGTTGTCACAACCACTTCCGTACTTAGTGAGAGTAAGGCATAACTTTTAGTTGAGCCATTTCATCTCAGTGACCAAGGTACATGGTAGAGGAGGTACATTCATGCATTATGATTTGTACTCTTTTACTTTTTGTGAGAAGAATATTGTACCAAGGAGGATCATCCCTTCTTGTATATTGTATTGTGATGTACTTGAGGCCATTTGCAGCATTGATGTTGGCCATTTTATTTGTGGTTTGTGGGGGATGCCACATGATTCTTGGTGTGCACCATTGGCACCACATTTTACTTTTATGACCCTATCTTGTAGGATGATTGTGGCAGAAAAAAAAGTGGCTGAAAAGACACTTGTTATTCTTTTTTTTAAGGCAAGAAAGAGATGCACTACGCTGGTTCCACATATGGAACTATAATCCACCTCCTGGTTGTCATATGGCAACTTTTTTTTCTTTTTTTTTTCTTCCATATATTGATGATGTTCTTGTTCTTATGGGAAGCTTTGTTGGTAGGATGGAACAAGAGTTGGAGGTGCCCATTGGGAGTATGATTCCCCATACTTCATATGTTGCATGTTTCAGGAGAAACAATGGGAAAACCATGATTTCCACACTACACCTCTTGTCTTCATGTGGGAGGAGCCATTTGGAGAACTTGAGTTCTTGGGAGAGGCACTTCATGGATGTTTTGATTGGTGGGGTGACTTGGGTCATTCTTTAAGACCATAATATTTCAGCCCAAGATCAAAATAAGCCCCATAAATATTATAAGTGGAGAGAGAAACAATGTGAGATGGACATTTTAGTCCCACATATTCAGTTATGCAGCTCACCTTCTTTGCAAGAGCCTAAGGTGGAGGAGATTTTTCAGGAGTTACCATGTTGGAGGGTGACTCACTTTTTATGGATGATAGCTTGGGAATGGAGGCTTCACATGGGGATGATAATTCCCAATATATTTCTGATTCCATGCCTCAAGAAGGCCTCTAGACCACATATAGTTGTTTCCATGGATATCCCACTTTTTAATGATGAGAGCCATTTGGATTTTTCACCAAAGGCATACTTTTACACATGGGAGGAACAACTTGAGGAAATATTGTTGAAAGAGAATATTTTTCTTTAGAGGAAATTATCACTTGAGGATGCTACAAGAGGAAGAGGGGCTCTTCAGTTCTATCCTTGTAGTTGCTTGAGGACAAGCAACATTTGGGAGGGGAGGAATGTAATATTCCTAAATTAGCATGCAGCTAATTGGAATATTAATTTTGCTCCAAACACATAGTTAGATGAATAAATGGGTAGGGAGACCCATAAATATTTTTAGCAGAAATAAAAAACCTCTTAATGGGAAAATGATCATATTCACAGCTGGATAAAACACCTTCATGTGTGAACAAGGGCTAAATGCATGTGGACAAAGTCAAGTTTGACCAAGTCAACTAAGCTAGTATGGAGGATGTGGAACATTAATGAAGATAACTCAGTGGGAATATGGATCTATTTAGATAGTTAGAATAAAGCCACCTTGAGTTTGGAAGAAGAAAATGCATGGAGATCTAGTCAATATTGACCAAATCCATCAGCACTGTTAAGGAGGAGTGGTATTGATGTTGGGACAACACAGTTTTGGAGGGAGATTCATTGCATGAATATGGAAACCCTAATGAGTGGGACTAAGGTGAGAAGGTTCACGTTTTTTATAAGGAAAAGGATAGAAGCGATATGGGGTTATCTTATGATTATTATTTTTTGATTTATGGTTTGTTTAGAAATATTTCTTTCTTTGGCTGTTTAGATGAGATAGAGTGTTGTTTAATACAGGGTGTTCCTAATCGGGAATCCCACCTCTTCCATTGAGTAGCTCTTGGAGGAGCCTTGCACCATATTGAAGGCCAAGCTTCATCTTCCTTTAACAGTGCAGATTCTGTTGAGGATTTTTCTGTTTCAGTAAGTTGCAGCAAGTCGAGACTAGATCTTCAGATCTAGGCCATCCCAATACTCATTTTCAGTGGAGGAGGGTTCTAATCCATTGAGAAGAAAATATTGAAGGTATTGAGCTATATTTTCATATCTTGGTTGTAGGCCAACTATATTTTGATCTCTACATTGCAGAAGAGATCCATATCTGCGTAATTTATGAAGGAGCAGTTGCAGGGTTGTTCAGTGCACCATTTGGATAGTTGATTTGCTAAAGTGTTAGGAATCTGCCCTTCACTTTGGAGATTTTTTGGAGGAGATCATTTTACTGATCATATAATATCAGATCCACTTTATAGATATGAATATTTCCATAGATATGCAATCTTAGATCTCAGATCTACACTTTTTACATGGTGTTTTGCTAAAAAACCCAAGGGGGTTCATTAGAGGAGCCTGTATAGTGCATGGATCTAATATAGATCTGAATTTTTATACACATAGCAGAGCTAGATCTGATTTAAAACTTACTTCTATTGCAGGAGTAATAAAATAATGCTTTCAAGGTATTTCCAACTTATTTCATGGTTGCAACCCCTCTTTTTGCATGATTTTTGAGAAATAATGGCTTGGGAGGCTTGTTTAACTAAGATACCATGATTTGTTTCAGATCTCCTTTTGTATATGGATGTAATAATGTATAAATGAATGGATCCATGGGATGAATTTAAGTATTATTGCATACATTTTTGAAAAATGCATTTTTAATGCATGTATTGCTGCATTTCCCCATTTGGGAATATTACACAAACAGCTTCAAATTTCGCTGAATCTAAAAAAGTGAATTTTTATAGTACCATTTGGAACACTATTAGGACATGTTATCTATAAACATGGAGTATGTGTGGACCTTGCAAAGGTCGCGGTAATTGTAAATATGGATGCCCCAGATAATGTTAAGTAGTTGAGATCACTACTTGGACACACAGGATACTACATGAGGTTTATTTGCAACTATTATAGGATCACAACACCAATGGAAAATATTTTGTGTAAAACATAATAGTCCATATGGAATGATGAATGCACCAAATAATTGGACACACTCAAGGATAAGTTAGCAAGTGCATCTATTTTAACTCATCCGAACTGGGACAAACAATTCCATGTACACATTGAAGCTTCAAGTATTGCTTTGGGAGAAGTGCTAGCACAACTAGGAGAAAAAACCATAGACCACCTGGTGTACTTTGCAAGAAGAATGATATCAACGAAAAAAAAGAACTACAAAACCATGAAGAGGGAAGCTCTTGCGATGGTCCATTATTTACATAAATTTCGCCACTACTTACTGGGAAGGACTTTGAAATTATTCACAGATCATTCGACACTAAAATATTTAGTGAACAAGCCTGTCCTAGAGGGAAGAATTTTTAGGTGGCTTCTACTATTCCAAGAATACTTTCGAATTCATAATAAAGCCTAGGAGGCTAAATGTTGGTCCTGACCGTCTGTTAAAGTTGGAAAATGGAGAAAACAGAGGATCGCTTGATGATCAACTACTGGATGCAGATATTTACCGAGTAGAAGCCATCCCTGATTATGTAGAACAAATAGCAATATACTTAGCTATAGGACAATGCTCGAAATAATACACAACAACTCAGAGAAGGCATTTAGTTATTAAAGCAGCTGAGTACCAATTCAGTACAAAATGGGTATGGATCAAGTACTACGAAGGTGTGTATTAGATCACGAGAGAGCATATATCTTGTGGGAATGTCACAATGGAGTTACAGGAGGCCATGTGGGTGTAAAACCCACCATAAGAAAAATATTGCAAGCAGGATTGTGGTGGCCAAAAATGCACAAAGACATCAAAGAATATGTGAAGAAATGCGATGTCTATCAAAGAACATGGAGACCTTCACATTGCGATGAGCTACCCCTACAACCTGCAAGGGCTATGCAAGCATTCGAAAAGTGGGTCGTCGACTTTTTAGGGCCTATTACATCGGTTGCGCGACACTCACAAGCAAGATATATCATAACCACAACTAAGTACCTCAATATGTGGGAAGATGCGGCACCAGTAAAGGACTGTACAACAGATACAATGACCATATTTATCTTTGAAAACATTATTAGCAGATTTGGTTTTCCAAGGAGCCTAACAAGTGATCAGGGAACACATTTTATTAATGATACAATCAAATCACTACTAGAAAATTTCATGATACAACACCACAAGAGCAGTCCGTACCAGCCATAGGCGAACGGAACTGTCGAAGCCTTCAACAAAACCTTAGAGAAAGGGTTAACTAAGATATGAAATTCTTGCCATAATGACTGGGATGAAAGAATACCAACCACATTGTGGGAATACATGAATACCATAAAGAGGTTACATAACCAAACTCCATTTCAATTCATGTATGGGAAGGAAGCAGTGGTACTAGCCAAGTTTATTATCCCAAGTCTCTTAATTGCTACAACGACACAAATGACGAAAGAAGAATCCATCTTTGCACATCTTCATGAATTGTAGGAACTGGAAGAAGTTATATTTTTGGAAGATTTCCATCAATCCTTGCAGAAAAAAATACAGAAGGCCTGGAATGACCGCCACATCAAGCAAAAAACATTTAAGATTGGTGGCAAAGTACTTATGCTCTATGACAACAAATTCTAGAAATTCTCGGGGAAACTGTGGATGCACTGGATGGGCCCGTACTACATCATAGAGATCCACAACTCAGAAGCAATCAAGCTAGTGCAAATGGATGGAGAGATACTTCAAGGATGGGTTAATGACACACGCCTGAAGCCCTATCATGAGTAAGCAACAAAACATTTTATTTTGAATAACTCTCGCACCCAAGAGGAGTCAACAGATTAGAGTCAATAACTATCTTGCAATCGAGATGAGTCATAGAATAACTTATGTTGAGTTCATAAAATAAGTCATTTCAAACCAATAGAGTAGGAGCCTTAATATCATAAGTCGCATGTTGTGCAAGGTCAACCATCACCCAGTTGCGATATGGGGACCATATCACAACCAATTGTGGTCGGGGGGGGGGGGGGGGTTTACAGTATTATAGTGACCATATGACCAAGCGTATCAACCATCATTCAGTAATAATGAGCCATCATAGAGATGTCAGTCCGTAGGATCAACCAAAATTTAAAAAATATTTGCTATAATTAGTAACCCCATGCCGTAATAAATTTTTCACATTAAGCAGTAATTATTGGCCATCACGTCAGCCCAACTTTCAAAGCCACCATCAGCAGTGTCAGAGTTCACCTCAATCGAGTAACTAATCACATGATTATAGCCGTGGGGAGAGACAGGAAAATTTAATTAGTTATGGTGTCGCATCAGCATCCTTCATGCCAGTATTCCTACTTAATCTGCATGGAGGAGGGAGAAAAAAAAGTGCCAGAGAATTCTGAATTGCAAGAGAAATAAAATACTATAATGGTTAGCCCGAATTCAATAGAAAGAACTCAAAATAGTAGACCAAAAACATTACTGGTATACTGCGGGAGAAGGAAGATGGCGAAGATGATTGTTTTAGTGGCAGAAACAGAGCTCGATGAAAGAATCCAAAGGTTAGAACCATTGGTTGAAAAATATGATAACACGAACCTCATAGACATGGCTTCACTAATTCGTTCCAATTCCCAGAATTAAAGAGACAGGTTTATATTGAGAATCATGTGAAGGAAGGGGGAAGCGAAGTAGAAAGGGTGCATTCGGACTTTAAAGGCATCCAAAGGTCCACAATTCTATATCTAAGAATCTTACCAGTGTTTGGAATGACAGGAGCAGCGATGCAGTGTACAAAATTTCTCATTAACAGGATTCAGAATAGGTCAATGTGGCTTGGGAGAGAGATTCTGATCCATGTAGAAGATATACACAAGCTCAATGGACTATCGATAGCAGGGAAGGATGTGTCAACAGCTTTCCAAAATACATCCAAAAGAGAAAAGAAGGTGGGAGACTGCGATTCTTACAGGAAATATGAGATGAGAATAGGGGGAAAGGGGGCCAAGATCGATCCTATCAATGTCCCCTAGGTGAAATTTGCATGCTATCTGATCGCAACCAAGACAATGAGGCACTATACCAAAGGAGATTGTACCCTCGATACAATATCAATTGCGGAGCATTGTAAATAGGGAGCGCAGTTGAATTTCTGTGCTTTCCTGTTACAAGAGCTCTTCGAGGAATGTGAAGATAATTTTAAGAGGGCCACAAGATTCATATATGGATATTTGATTATGAATTTGGTGATGTGGAAGTGGAATCCACCGGGAAAGTAGCAACTTGTGGAGATCACTGAAGATCAACTAATGGCCCTAAGGTTCACCCCATGGAAAGTATTCGGTGATCCAAGTAGTAAGGAAATAAATGAAGAATCCTTCGTAGAATGGTATCAAAAAATGGTAGATGTGGTTAAAACACAGCAAAGGGTCCCCAAGAATCTACTAGACAATTATTTCCCTCAAGTATGGTTCGGGGTATCTCACAACCATACCCTTCAAGTATGGTTCGAGGTGTCTCACAAACATACCTCGATTCGGCCTGACTATGTTGCGGGCGATACATTTCACAAGAAACCACTAAAAAATCAGATAACGGAGGAAGCATTCCACATGGCCAGGAGCAACTGTAGAAATCAGAAATGGAGAGCCCATGTATTCGTTTGATGCTATGCTTCCCCACCCACTACCAGGAGAAATGATGGTCGAGACAACCCAGAGGGTTTCGCAATTGAAGCTATAGCCGTTGATAGAAAATATGGACACCTAGGTGGAGGCTTTTAATAAGGTAATGGGAACTTTTGGAGCAAAAAATACTATATTTCCATCATTTTTTGAGTTTCAAACACTTAATTTTACATCTCCTACGACAAAAACTCTTGTCCTCACCGCATTACGCTCCACCACATTCCACTCACATCCATAGGAAACCATCACTCCATTCCATTAAAAAAATCTAACCAAGCCTCCCATCCCAGCACCGAAAGGGAAAAGAGCCCGAACCATGAAATACGATCAAGTAGTGGACCTCACAGGTGAAGATCAGGCACAACCATTAGTCACTTGAGTTCTAATTCAAGAAGAACCAAAGGTAGGCACTTAGACCACCTCTAAATTACCGCAATTCAACCCATCGTCATCAAAAAAGGTACCAGTTTTGTTACCACCCAACGCACAAAATTCATCACCACATACATCATTTTCATCCAAAGACCATTCGACACATACTCCATCCACTTCCGCGACTATCTCCAATGTAATACCAACAGGCACCTTAATGGCCATTGTTGCTGAGGCAGAGGTTAACTCGGGTATAGCCGAAGTAACCGAGGTTAACTCAACCACATTAGGGCCGGGTACCTTTTTAGATCTATTAATCCATATGAGGTCACCTATTTCCGATACATCACTCACTGAGACCTCACTTAACCCATTTCAACAATCCATGATATTACTACAACCATTTGTACCCAAACCACCATCCACTAGTCATCACATTCCGGGATCATAAGCCGTCTTGCCAAGTCAACCCACATCCCCCCAAGGCCACTCAAAACGCTCTATTTCCATTGGGAAACCACTTAGAGAATGGAATCCAAGCCTAGAAATGACAAGCAGTAGCGAGATACAGAATTGGGGATCCAAACAACTCTTCAATTTTATACAAACAACAACACGACAGGCAGAGAACCTACATAATGATCTTTTTCAGAGGTATGAACAAAAACAACAACAAATCATCACACTTACTGATGAGTGCAATCAAATCCAGTATGAGAGGGATACTGTTCAGTTGCAGCTTGATCAAGTCACAGATAATTTCAAGGAAATATGGCCAACAATCACCAGTGTAGACAAGAGTGCACCAACAAAAATTTTAGCATGCTCGGTGGTTGAGAATTCCCTACATGTAATGGTAGAATGTGCCAACTTGGGCAATGCAAATAAGGAATTAAGAGAAGCACTTGCAGCAAGATTGACACTACCAGACCCTTCTACTGTATATGCAGAAAAGGTAGAAGAGAGACAAAAGCAGATGCAGGACATGAAGGAAATGCTGGGAATGACGGTCACACAGGCATACAACCTATTGACGCAACTCCACAAGTGCTCCAACTCACTTACTATGAAATCACAATCTGTCTTCGAACAAATGATGAAGCTTGTTCTCGAGATCAAGGGAACAACAGATCCAATCAGCCACACTCAACTCTATGATCAAGCCGACACACTTCAACTACAAATTCAGACAATCGAAGAGAGCTTGGAAAGAACAAAAAAACTCCTCAGGGACCTAAGAAAACCAGTAAAATAGAAGGTAGAAAATATTCAGCAGCTAGCATTTGAAGCAAACCCCAAATTCAAATAGGTGTTTAATGATCTGCCACAAGTAATGGATGCAACTCATGCCGACAAGGTGGTCACCGAGACAAAGCCCGTGATGAAAGCATGGAAAGAGGAAAGCATTGAGTTCACACAGCTCAAGACAGAGGCTATGATCAAGGTTCTAGAGTTGGGGCCTTTTTTAAAGGAGGGGCAATCAGAATAGGAGAAGTCGGAAAGGGAGACAACCGAGGAAACTCAGCCAACAGGAGAATTCAAGGGTCAACCGAGGACTACAACAGGGGAAAAAAATTGACTCAAGATGAGGCAATAGTATGTGGTCGGGGCCTGTTGGGGCCTTTGTTTTGAACAACACAATTTTGAGTTACGGAAGGCTAGGAGCGGAAAAAATAGGTGGCGAAGCACAATCAAGGAAGACAAAGAGCCGTTGCAGTTGCAGAGAACCTGCAGACAGGGTGCAGAGTACAAGCAGGTGACAACATAGATGGCAGGAACGAGAGACAATGAACATACAGAAGGAATCCCAGAAGCAGTGTCGATTTCGGAAAAGAGATGGGGAGTAGTGGATCACAAGGGAACAATTGAGTGAAGAAGGGGCAAAGACTGACAGTGTCATTTGGCAGGAGTAGATAAGGAAGGAAATACTAAGTTCGAGGGGGTTCGATTATGAGTATTGAGGTAGCTCTGTGGAGCCTGTATGTAGTGTGTCATGTTATCTTGAACTTTGTGGAGTATGTTATGTAATGTTTAGCTGAGTTAATAGGCAAACTGATGCTGCGTTGTGAGATATGAGATGTGTGACACTAGTTGATAGATATATGTTCAACAATTTTAATTTTTTTTTGATGTTTGTATTGTTTATGGTTAAATGATAACTTGTCTCTCAAACCACCTATGATGAATATTCTTTGTGTAATGTCATGTATGAATTGTTGCTAGTGACCTCTCTTCGGTATTAATGGTCTATATTTCAATCTTAGTAAGGTCATGACACGCCTCGAGTGAGACTCCTTGCTCTCTTGGGCAAGGTGAAAATTTCGGCGTTGTCCTAGACTACAACAGAATCTTGTTGGCCCTAAGCCTGAACCTGGGTCTTTCCCAGAGACTTCCTTTTTCGCCAACAAGATTCCATTAGTTCCACAAGTGAAATTGCAACCTTTTGAAAAATGGGCTATTGATTTTTTTGGACCTATCAACCCACCAGGAAAGAAGACTGGTATGGGGTACACAATAATTGCAACTGATTATCTGACAACATTGGAAAAAACACAAAAAATAAGGAAATGCAACACATACACTGCAAGAAAGTTTATTTTTGAGTATATTATATTTATATTTGGGTGTCTGAAGATATTGATGGGTGACCAAGGCTCACATTTTCTGAATAAGACTATTGAAGCATTGATTGAGGAGTTCCAAGTCTATAGCCAAAAGAGTACTCCCTATCACCCTCAAGCCAATGGGACAATGGAGGAATTTAATAATATTTTGGAAACCACATTCACCAAAGTATGAAATGTCAAAAAAGATGATTGGGATCTCAAAATTCCAGCTATTTTATGGGCTTACAGGACCACATGTGAGAAGTTGACAGGTTAGATACCTTTTAGGTTGGTATATGGACAAAAATATATGATTCCCATGGAGCATATTGTGCCTAGCTTGAGAATTACAGCCTTCATAAACATGGCAGACCCTGAAACAATGACGGAAATAATGTCAGAGTTGGTTTCTCTAGAAGAAGAAATATTTGTAGCAGGACTCAATCAATAGGTGAATAAATTAAGAGAGAAGGCTTGGCATGATAGACATATCAAACATAAGAAGTTTAAGGTAGGAGACCTTGTTCTCCTCTATGACAGAAAGTTCATAAAATTTCCAGGAAAATTCAAAACGCATTGCTTGGGCCCATATATTATAAAGCATATTACTGATGGAAGCGCATTTCAATTGGTGAAGTTGAATGGAGAACTAATTCAGGGAAGGGTAAATGGCAATAGGTTAAAGCTGTAAAGGGATGATCCTGCCCCTATAGCTTCATATCGAAGAAGAAAAAGGAGTAAAGTATTAGTGACACCTGCAGTTGAAAGTGGGCACTGGATTATAAAATATGCAGAAAGAGAGATTCAATGAATGAAGTTTCTTCTATATATTCTGGAATATGCTGTAGTTCGTAGGATCCACGATATAAGAAGGGTTGTTTTCCATAGTATAGGGTGTGTAAAAGTTCGCCGAAATAATATAACCATTAAAAGGGATACTTGCCGTTGGAGGAGCGAAAAATTGCATTTATGGAGATAGGTTAGCAAGGATCTAGGAACATAAATGAAGTTAATGAACTAGATCCGAACAATATATGATCTAATGATGGGGTTAGAAGATTAGGAACGCTATAAAAAGCCATGTCCTGCCAAGATTTTGACACTTTTCTATCTGAGAGCTCAAAAATCACTAAGTGTTGAGAAATTGAAGAAATTGTGTGACTGTATGAACACCGAAGAATTTATAGACATATTTAAATGGATAGGTTTAGAAGGTGTTATGACTCCACCGGATCTCCGAAGGTTGAGAAGGAGACGAACAAAGGTAACCACAAATTGCTTTGACCTAGTAGCTAGCCCTACTAGGATGAGAGGGCTCTATCAATGAAATCACAGCCAATTGAATGGATCATGAAATATTTTAGGCTAGGTATGCATATTAGGGTTTGATTTTGATTTTGAAGGTTTGTGCTGGATGGTGAATTAGGTCTAGGAAAAACTAGGTCAGGGTTCTAAAAATCAGATTTGCAGAGATGTAATGGGGCAAGGTAGGCTCACACTTCAGTACTTTAAAGGTATATTGGTGAATATGGTATATTGATATGGTTTCAAAATTAGCATGGGAATCATGAATTTGTTTATATCAGAAGAAAGTGAACATAATTGTGATAACTTCTCCAGAACAGAGCATCAAAATAATGAATTTTGCTTATCAAAATTAGAAATCAATTACATAAGACATGTAAATTAATGAATATGGAAGGCACAATACTTTCAAACATATGATAAAAAAATAAGAAACACCGCTAAAACACATACCACATGAATCCCACCACAATAACTGCAAATTATGTCTATTAGTTCCTGCCAAAATCACAAAGTATACTAGTGTTCCAAAGCTTAATTCCACAACATCCAACCATTCAAATGGAAAATAAAATGAAATATATAGAAAAAAAAAAAAATCTCCCCACTCTTAGGGTTTGAATCCATGTATTATGGAGTTGTTCCCCAAAATCCTCAACTAGAATCCTAATGACTAGGGAGATCAACAAACTCTCCCTTTTTTGGTGAAATTGATTCACTTGACCAAAAATAAAAATTTTACTTGATCTATCTATATTTAGTAACTATAATAGACATAATTACATTTGATTTAAAAATCAGCAAAATTTCATGAAATTTATCAACGAACTGAGAAAAACTCGAAATTCTGAAGATAACAAGCAAAATGGAAAAAGAGCAGCGTGAGTGCAAAAAGCACAACATGTCCCTGAGAAAAGAGAAACATGACCTTAAAGTTGATTTTTTACTACCTTTCTGAAGTCCAAATAGAGCTCAATCTAGCTCATTAGAAATATGTTCCTATCTAGTTATCCCAAATGTCATTAAGTAGTGAAAATGATGGAGTTAAGCCCCTGAAAAACCACTTTTTCCAAAACTGGTCAAAAAACATAGCGTGGCCTCAAAAAACAAGACAAAAAGGTGTTTTTTAGGTGGTTTTTGACCATTTTCTCCCTGTAAAATCAGATGAATTGGGCTGCTAGGTGTCTAAAGAAGGGAAAATTTTAAGGATGGATGTTTATCTTAAAGTTTAGAAACCTTTGCGAATATTACTAGTCCCTAATATGCAAACTGTAAAAATTTTGGCGATAATTTTGTAGAAATATTTATATTTCCAATGATTTTACATTAGTCAATATAGTATTTTGGTGATTTTTAGGGTAAAATAATGGTGTAATATAAAATTTGGGTGAATCATTTGAGAAAAAAATGGAAATTGGCGAATCTTGTATTTTGAAAAAGCATGGAAAATTAGCCCACCTACGAATATTAGCCCCTAAAATTTTCCATGGTCCAAATTTGATGTAGGAGTCATAAGATATCCATCCATTTATATTTTGTGCCATTTTTATCTCTCCATAAAAAGCGTAGCGTGGCCCACATTATGCTTTTTGCAGGGTTACTATGCCAAAAATTGACAAATTTCTGGGTTTTCTGGAAAAATAGGCCTCAAATATGGAGCGGTATCTCACTAACCATGAAATTTTTTGAAAAAATTAGAGAGTTTTTTGTTCTTTGGAATTTTAGGAACAAAAATCTCCTCCATTCTCCCAATATTCTCTTCTTATTGTCCACAATATTCTCTGTAAAAATGTGGCTTAAACAGGACATTGCAAAGTAAAAAAATTAGGCTGTGAAGATGTGAATGGATCTCTCATTCTGTAATACCTATGTAAAATATGAAGGAGTTTATTTTACTTTGATATTGAAGGAAAAACCACCTCCTCCATTTTCCCACAATTCATCTTTGTTTTGCCACAATATGTTCTGCAAAAATATTACTAAACGGGACATTTCTGGAAAATGTGCCTTCAAATAATTTTTCAAATTTCCCAAATTTTCTCCAAATTTCCTCAAAATTTCTCTAGAGATTCAAAATAAGGTATGTTATACTATCATGGATGTATCAAAAGGTAGGTCGAACTTACCCTTCTCCTTTTTACTAATTAGGTTTTCCTTTGTACTGTGATTTCAATTAAGGTTTGTACTGCTCAAGGTCTAGGTTCATGCCTTTGAACCAATACTCACCATGTTTTGGTATCCTTGTAGCATGAGATATGGTATCTAATGAGAATCTAAAATCAACCCTTTCAATTATGGCCTTTTCTCCTTTCAAAGTGGTGGAAATAAATCTGGTCAATTCAGGATGATATTGCACTTTTTGGACCAACTCACAAAATTCGAAACACCCAACATGCTGAAAGCACTTCTCTACAAGTGGTGTAGAAATAAAATAATATGTGGTTATGGGCTCATACCTTGACACTTTCCCACCCTTTTGATAATTTTTCTTCTCCTCCTCCATAGTGTATTATGATAGAAAACCCTAGGGGAAAAACAGGGGAAGGGAAAAAGGAATGGGATAATGGGGTTAGGGAGTAGGGATGAATGTAGGAAAAATTTAGGAGGTGAGGAGGGATGTTAGGGAAGTGGATGTAGGTGAAAAGGATAAGGGAATAGGGCTAGGGAATTTTTACACATGCCTGTACTATTGGCTTTCCAAAAAACATAATGAGTAGGGGTAGGGTTTGAGGATAGGTCTTAGGGAATGAAAGTGAGAGGGGATTAGGGTTTTAGGGATGTATTTTAGTGTGTAAGAGGTTAGGGTATGACAGGAGAGGGAGTCTAGGGTTTGAAAATTGGAAAAAACATAGTCTTCAAGAAAAGCGTAGCATAGGAAGACATTGAAAAATTTACGACCATAGGAATGAAGACACTTAGTGAAAGAGGGTGTGAAGTGGCTCAAATTACTTGTTTTATCCTTGTGAAATATTGTACTAAGCTTGGAGTCCTTTTTCAACCCTTTAGAAGCTTTTCAAGACAAAGCGTAGCTCCTCTGCAAAAAGCACAACGTTAGAAGGAAAAGCATAGCGCCAGAAGGAAAAGCACAACGTGCAATTGCAGACCACTTTTGGAGGCCTTCATGAACTCCAAATTGAGCTCATGATATCTCATTGGAAATATACCTCTGTCTGCTACACAATGAACCCCTCAAGCACTGAAAATGATCAAGTATAGCCCCTCAAAAATCAATTCTCCCAATAATGGTCATTACACATGCAGCATGGCTGAGGAAAAGTAGAGCGTGAGATTTCATACCACTTTTGGAAGCCTTATTGAACTCCAAAGTGAGCTCATAGCTCATTGGAAAGATATTTATATCTATTTATCATTTGAATCATCAAGAAGGTCATTTGGACACTATGATATAGAAAATTCATTTTCCCAAGAGTACTCCAGAAGTATAACAACTCTCCTGTAGCAACTATATTTTGGGCATTTCTCCCAAATCATAACCTTTTGTAATATGAATTTTTTGACTTTTATTTGGAACAATGAACTGCAGCTTTGGAATTTTAGGACACTTATTACATGTAGAAACATTAAAATTACATTTAAAAATCAAAATTCACTAAAGAAATTTGTTTTATTATGATGACAATTTTGGTGACCTTGAAACCCTAATTAACTAATGGAGACACTGAATTGAATGAGATCATGGTGGTGATGAATAAAATGATGATGACAATACCTGAATGATGACACACTCATCTGAGTGATGATATGGACCAACATGCGAAAAGTTTGTAAGGAGTGGAAAATAGTCCTAGACCTAATACCCAGTGACCAAATTTATGCTTTGAAGACCTAACTAAATGGCAAAAATTTGACTATGGGACCCTAGAAAAACATGATAAGATTCCATTTGATCACTGGTGACATGATGAAAAGACTGACACTAATAGAAGGTATAATGGAGGCCGCAACACCATCTACTGCACCTTCAACATTGCCATCAACCGCAACATCACCTCTGTCGCACCAAACATCACTGTGAAAGAAGCAAGATAAGAAGCTTGTCAAGCCACAACTAGAAACCCAACACATCGAAGATAACAAAGAGGAAGAACAAGATATGGAGAAAGAGGGCATAGAAATTCTGTCACCATTGCCACCATACTTTCCACCTAGGAAACTAGATGCTAAACCCCTAAAGGAATCCAAATATGTGAAGTATGGAACATTCACACCCTTGCTGCAGGAGAAAGTGCCATTTGAGGGAGAGCTGCTAGGAAGCATCTCATAGCCGAAGTTCACGGATTTGGACTTCAATGACTAGAGAAAATACCTGCAGTTTGCGCCAAGTAGATACCTAAAATAGGTCCACTATCTATAGAGTGAAGTGAAAAACTTGGAGCCACTTAAGTGGGCAAGAGGATTGGAGTGGTCTGGATTGCTGAACATGCTGAATGTGCTTCACTTCAATAGAAGTATAATCAACACTGCCTGTGTAATACAATTGCTCATGCTAATGCATGATGGATGCCTCTGGATGGGGAAGAGGATCCCCATTGATGACATGCTAATATCGAGAATTACCAGATTACCATACTAGGGAAGGGATCCCACCGAAGAGAGTTTGTGGGTAAGGATTAAAACAAAGCAGTAGCGCAGACCATGAAGGAGAAGTTCAAATTAGTTAAGGTAAAGTGAGGCTACTGTTGGGCCAAGAAGAAGGTACATTTTACCCCCATCTTTAAAACATTATTTCTAGAAAATAATAAGATAAATAATGATTTATCTAATAATTTTCCTGTTTTGGGTTAAATATGACCATGAATATTAATTAAACTACTGTTTAACTAATTATTTCTTGAGGAAAATAAAAAAATAAGGATAAACAACTTAATTAATTAAGGATTACTAAGTTATTTCTCAGAGTGAAAGAAATTTTACTTTGTGTAATATTTGTCTTACATGGTGTACTTTGGTCCATCTAATAGTAATAGGTTAGATGACCAAATATTGGTGTAACAATTTTCCATGTACCTTTATATATTTTCCCTTCATCTTAGCAATAAAGTAAAGGAAAATAATGCAAAATCAGGGCAGAGTGGTCGACTAATGACAAAAGGAGTGTTTAATAACATAAAAACTGGTTTGTCACTATCTTTATTGATAGGGAAGAAAAACAACCAAACTGCTGACCGGACGACCAAAAGACAACATACAAGGGAGACAAATGGAATCATATAAGATCCTATGAATCGAAGGAAGATGTAGAGGCATGCCCACTCTTGGAGTTCTCAGTCGATAGCCACGAAGTAGCAAGGTCTCATAATGAGAATGATCCATTACTAATTTTGAATTTGCCTTTAAGCTATAAAAGGCCGAAGATGAACAAGACGAGGGGGAGTTACTGTAATATAATCTTCCTGTAATAAACGTATTCAGACAGAATCATCAAGTTTTTTACTAATGAATTGCTCGGTGGATTAATGAATAATTTGGTGTTTTTAGAATAAACAACCTCTGATTATTCCTTAGCAGTAGGCTTCTAGTGGCTTTGGGCCCAACCCTAGGGGTTCTCCTACTACTTCTGTGCTATACATTTATTTATAGAATTTTCATTTCTAGCTATCTATTGCGTTTCATAATATATCATTTGATTGGTTAATTGTGAGTGTGTGATGTTATAGCTTCCTCTTCACTAGACTAGTTTACCATTCATGTCCTCTTATCTGGAATCAATGCTTGTACAATTGTTAGATTAGTTTCAGCACGGTGCTGTTCAATTCTAGATATAGTTAATATTTGGATCTTTTTCATCACAATTATGAGCGTTTGGTTGATGTTTAATTCAAAATGATGTTATTAGTTGATTAAAATAGAATTCCATTGAAAAATCTAGAATAATTCATTGTTGTTGAATTTATTAGAATTGTTGTTCAATTCATTAAGGTAGCTGTTCAATTCATCAAAGAGTGTTGTTCAATTGCTATTTATCCTTTTCAGTCTTGAGTAGTTATTTCTGCATCATCTTAGACAGAGTGAGCTCCTTTGAATAGTTTGAAACATTTCATAATTCACTTCCAGGTTGGTTTGATTGAAATTCGAGAATTAGACAATCTTCCTTATGACGAGTTAGAGTAGTTAACCTCCGATGTCACTTGCATATATTTTTCTTACACTCTTGAAATAACAAGACTTGCCCCAGGTTGAAAATTTATGAGAAGCATTAAGGTTACCTTTAAACATTCACCTTTATGACCCAATATTTTGGCGTCGTAGTCGGGGAGAGTGTTTAAGAGTGATTTCCTTTATTTATTTTTCCTTTTGCTGTGGAAGACTTGGGTATTGAAAAAAAGAGGTAAGAACCTACGTGTCAGCAAGAAAAATGCTTGCTCTCTAGCTCACTTCTCAGCAATTGTGCAGAGGTTAGTAGGATAGGTGTCCTTGTTTTATGACTAGGAAGAAAAAGATAGATCAAAACCCCCCACTTAAATCCACAAAACCCAAAGGATCAGTGGTCTATGGCAGAACAACATATATAGACGAAATCATTAAGAAGGCTAAATCCCAGGCATCTGTAGGACCTAGAACCATTCCTACTCATAGTCCTACTACAGTCCCTCAGGCAGCAGCCTCACCATCTGCAACCCACGCCAAGATTCACAGTGAAACAAAAGGGTCTGAGCAAAGCCTTCAGACTGCTAAACACGTAAGTCCTGACCCTTCGAGAGAGAAATTCTTGCAATTTTTAGGAAGGAGGGGGATAAACCAGTAGTGCAGTACAAGTAAAAAATCCAGAGCCTATATCCCCTAAGAGAGTGGTTGAGATAGATACACCCAGTGTCCAAAATCGAGGAAGTGCTATAAGGATTCCTCCAAATCCACTCCCTAATTCCACTCAAATTATTCCCCCAGAACAAGAAATCCCTGAAGATTACTGGCATATATTCGATCAAATGGAAAACAACCAAAACTAGAGGCAGACATCGACATTGGAGTATCCCATTGTTGATCCGGCTACAAATTCCCCTATGAAAGCCATTCCATTACAAAACATCCCCACCTTCCATGGGCCGACCTCAGAAGATCCGGATGCATTTTTATTTGAATTTGATGTCTTATGTAGGGGATATGACTACACCACTGACCCTTAGAAACTGAAACTATTTCCCTCTACTTTGAAGGGGACATCATTACGTTGGTTTATGGGGCTCAGTGGAGGAACCATTAATAGTTGGGGTCAAATGAAATTTTTTTTTCTTAACAAATACCAAGACTACTGCGAGACTCAAGAAATAAAAGATGAAATCTTCAATATGTCTGCAAGAGACAATGAGACATTAGTAGAATACGCTGAAAGAGTTCAATATAATTTGCAAATATCCCCATATACTACACTGTCTAAAGATATCTTAAAAGCAACAATGATTAAGGGAATGAAATAAGAGTGGGTCGAAACACTTAATATAATGGGAAAATGGGACATATATCAAGAAGAATATGATGACATTATTGCATTGTGCATCAGGTGTTCTCGAGGTAGTATGCGAAGTAGGCCAACTGGGCGAGACTCAGCTACAAGGAAGTATAAACAGTCCAGTGGCAACGTGACCAGAGCAGAATTTGGTAATCTTTTAGAAGATTTTAAAACTAATATCTTGGGCACCCTGAAAACACAGCTAGATGTCCTACAAGCCAAGCAGAATCAAGCTATAGCAGAACATAACTTGGCTGTCTTTTTTCCACGCTGTCGGAAGAAGCACATCCAGTAGGAATGTCCATTAGACATGGTCCAGACATACACTATTTGTACCAAGGACCACGCCACTGATCATTTCCCTTCACTTCTGGGGTTGAAAGAGGTTTTTAAAGAGGAAGAAGAAGAGACAGAACTAGTCTATCTAATGAATCAACGTCGACAGTGACAAGCATGACCAGGAATGCCACAAGACTTGTCTCAGTTCTTTTCTTCTCCACAATTTAATCAACAGAACCTTGCAATAGCATGGTAGAGCCAATCACCTTTTTCTGCCTATCCATCCCAATAATTTTCCATGCCTCCTTGGCCAACACAACCCTCTTCAGGTAATAATTGGTCAAGTTTTCCTTGTTCTCCCCCTTACTGGCAAAACAATCCATATAAGTCACAGTGGCATACCTCCACTTCACAGAATACAAATTGGTCTCAAAATTGGCAATGACCCCTCGGGATAACCAATTTACCAATGGGGACAGGGGCTCAGAATCAACCTACATTACCAACTCCATAGCCGATCCAACACAATCCTCAGCTTGTTATGCGTCCTCAATTTCCAGCTCAACCCAATCCTAATCCCAATAACATACCGGTTCAGTTAATCCAGATTGTCAAAAACCCAAACCCTAAAACTGAACAAAATTAATGCAATGAACTTAGGCTGAGATTAGGATGTGTTATTTCACCTGAAGAAGATACGGTCTTGCCACAAATTGAGTCTAAAATTCTGACAACATTTAAACAATCAACTATGATAGAAACAAAGATAGAGCATGGGAGGGGCACAACTGACCAAAAAGACCCTGAAAACCTTATTATTTCCTCCCCTCCATTCCTTGAGAGATTAACATTGCCTAAACCAATAGTCTCTTTAGATTTTTATCTCCTAGGGGAATTAAAAAACCTTTGCATTAAAATTCCTCTACTGTATGCTATACAAGACATTCCTATCTATGCCAAGACAATCAAAGAGCTGTGTAGAAAAAAATAGGTGAGGAAAGAAAAAAATGTACCAATTGTTCATGTAGTGGGAGCACTGTCAGAATTACTCTTGGGCAAAGAAACACCAGTAAAATACGAGGATCCAGGGAACCCCATAGTTACTGTACAAATATCTGGCCACTCCTTTTCGAACACACTAGTTGATTTGAGGGTGGCCATCAACATCTTAACTACAGAAACCTGCGAGAAGTTAGGTATATCAACGTTAGAACCCACATCTACTTTGATGGAGCTTGCTGACATATCTGTTATCAAACCGAAAGGAATATTACAAGACATCCTAGCTTTTGTGGAATCATGGGAGTATCTAGCAGAATTTTTAGTTATTAACCCAAAAAATAGGTTAGATGGACACCCCTTGATACTGGGTCGACCTTGATTAGCAACAACCCACGCTTACATAGGCTATCAGACAGGAAGCATGACCATTTCTAGAGGTGATGCCATACAAAATATTTTCATATACCCACCTGCGAAACCAATTCTTCCCACTATAAATATTCACAAACAACCACATACATACTGGGAACAAAACATTTGTTCACCACTGACAATTGTTGAAGCACTTGAATTCAAATATCAAATTGAAGATGATGTAATCAATAACTTCATGAATCAACCATCTGCTTATGAAAATTTAAAATGCAAAATGTTAAAAGCAGTTCTTGATAATGAAGTAGAGGAAGACCCTTTAGCAGACATTGACAATTAGCACATACCCACGAATATTGTTTGCAAAAGCATACCAATTGAAATTGAGCCAGGAAATTTTTTAAATATCAATGGTAGTTTGAATAGTAACCACCAGCAAAATATCATTAAGGTTTTACAAAAATATAAGGGAGCATTTTCTTGGGACTACCCAAACATGAAGGGTATATATCCTCAACTATGCACACATCACATTTATACTAACAAGGATGCTCGACCTATTCATCAACCTTAGTGGAGGTTAAACACACATCTGAAAGACATTGTAAAAGATGAATTACAAAAGCTGCTAGATGTAAACTTCATTTATCCTATTTCAGACAGAAAATGGGTCTCTCCTTTATTAGTCGTTCCTAAGAAGAATGGGAAGTGGAGAATCTGTGTGGATTACATAGAACTAAATAAAGAAACACAAAAAGACCACTCCCCCCTCCCTTTTATTGATTAGGTCCTTGATACACTAGCAGGAAAGAAATTCTTCTCTTTCCTTGATGGTTTCAGTGGTTACAATCAAATCCAAATAGCCCCTGAAGACCAGGATAAAATGATCTTTACCTGCCCATGGGGTACATTTTCCTATAGGGTATTGCCCTTCGGGTTATGCAATACCCCAATAATGTTTCAAAGAGCCATACTCAGCATTTTTTCTGATTTAATAAATGAAGGAATCGAAATTTACATGGACGGATTTACTTCATATGGAGATGATTTTGATCAAGCACTACAAACACTAGAAAAAATATTGGAACGATGCATTGCTACCAAATTGTGTTTAAGCAACAAAAAATGTCATATGATTATGACTGAAGGAGTAATCCTAGGGAACTACATCTCTGCAGCTGGAATACATGTAGATCCGACAAAGATAGAGGTAATTCTTTTATTAGCCACACCTTGTACTCAGACAGAGGTATGTAGTTTCCTTGGGTATGCAAGGTACTACCGTAGGTTTATAAATAATTTCTCACAAATTGTTGCACCCTTGTATGCATTAACTGGAAATGTTGAATTCCATTAGTCTGATAAATGTGACACTGCTTTTTTAGATTTGAAGAAAATTGTCTCGACTGCACCAGTATTACGCAGCCCCAATTGGGAGCTACCCTTTCACATTTCCTCAAATGCAGCCGACACAAAAATAGGGGTAGTTCTCAGTCAAGAAGAAGACAAAAATCCCTGCTATTTACTTTATCAGCAAGAATCTCACTCCTGCCGAATTAAAATATACAGTGACTGAAAAGGAGTTCTTGGATGTCATTTACGCTATTAATAAATTTAGACATTATATGACTAGCTATCAAGTATTCCTATATACCGATCAGTCCACCATTAGATACTTAGCCAATAAACCTATTACAAATGGAAGAGTGACTCGTTGGTTGTTTCTTTTACAGGAGTTTGACATAACTATCAAAGACGGCCCAGGGAAGGAGAACGTGGTTGCAGATTTCCTGTCTAGAGTTCCAAAGTCAGATGACCCACTAGTGGTGGATGATCAGTTCCCTGATGAGAATTTGTTCATTGTAGCAGTAAAAACACCATGGTATGCAAAATTAGCGAATTATCTGGTAGTAGGAAAGCTGCCAAGACACTTGAAATCAAAGGAACATAAGCTGATTGTTCAACACAATGCTAGATTATCCTGGAAAGGTGGATATATTTTTCATACAGGAGTTGATATGCATGTACGCAGATGCATCCGAGAAGATGAGATTTATGACATCTTAAGGGCCTATCATGATGAACCATGTGGTGGCCATTTTTCAAATCATAGGACGGGGCACAAAGTATTGCAAATGGGTTATTATTGGCCTACAATTTTTAAATATTCCAAGAAATATGTCCAAGCCTGTCATAGTTGCCAAAGAATGGGCCGCCCTAGCCGGGATGATGAAATTCCATTACAACCACAATTAGTAGTGGAACCTTTCAAAAGGTGGGCACTGGACTTTGTTGGACCATTCAACTAGCCATCAAATTAGAAGACCTAAGTACTGGTTGCCACAGATTATGTGACGAAGTGGGTAGAAACAATGGCTTTATCAAGAGCTATATAAGAATTTGTGATCGATTTTATTTTTGAGATATTTGTGCGGTATGGCTTACCTCAGGAAGTGATAACTGATGGGGGGGGCACAGATTGTGGGAAATAAAATTACGTCCACTCTGAAGAACCACAATTTCACCAATAGATTCACCTCTCCCTACCACCTGCAGGCGAATGGGCAGGTTGAAAGCACCAACAAAATCGTTGAGGCAATTCTCACTAAAACAGTCTCAACACATTGCCCGGATTGGGCTACTAGACTACCAGAGGCCTTGTGGGATTACCGAACAACATGGCGAAACACCACTGGATATTCTCCATACCATATGGTATTTGGAAGGGAACCAATTTTTCCGATTGAATTCAAAATAAAGACTCTAAGAACAACCCAAGAAGTGGGGCTAGATTTGATGGAGGCCCAGACTAGAAAACTCTAGCAAATAAATGAATTAGATTAAGCACGACTACTTGCTCTGCAGCTCACTACAATTATTCAACAACAACGAGTTAAGTGGCATGACAACCTCATTAAAAAAAATACATTCTAGAAAGGAGATTGGGTACTCCTCTACAACTCTAGATTCCAAGAATTCCCGGGTAAGTTACAAAAAGGGTGGCTTAGTCCATATGAAATTTAGGAAGTACACAACAATGGTACCATTACCTTGACTACCATTGATGGATCTGGCTCCATGTTCCGAGTCAATGTACACCGGGTGTGCCTCTATCATAAACCACTTACAAAAGAGTCTTTCTGCCAATAGGTGCGTGACGAACCCACCATCCAAATTTTAGCTGCAGGGGGTGATGGCCCTACAACTTTAAGTTCATGAAAATTTGTTATTTCTGCTTGTAAATATTGTATCAATGTTTCCTGAAATTTATAGTTTTTCTCATTGTTGTACATTCCATCTCTTTTTCATGCTCAGAACTGCATTTTTTTTCTCTTATCCTTTTTTTTGTGTGTTTCTAGGTTAAAATATTTGAACGGCTACTGTTCAATCCAATTGAACAACTGTTGTTCAATCGAATTGAACAGCTGCTGTTCAATCCAATTGAAAAATTGTTGTTCAATCGAATTGAACAGCTACTATTCAATCGAATTGAACAACCGTGTTTTTGTGTGTGTTTATTTTTGCTGTTCAAGAATTTGAACCACTTTTGTTCAATCCAATTAAATATCTGCTGGTCAATTCAATTGAATGACCATGCTTTTTGTGTATTTATTTTTTGTTGTTCAATCGAAATGAACAGTTGCTGTTCAATTCAACTGAACGGCCATGTTTTTTTGTGTATTTTTTTTTTTACTGTTCAAACCTTTGAACGACTGCTGTTTAATCCAATTGAACATCTGTTGTTCAATCAAATTGAACAGCTACTGTTCAATTCAATTGAACGACCTTGTTTTTTTTGTGTTTATTTTTTCTTTTCAAACCTTTGAACAACTACTATTCAATCCAATTGAACAACTGTTGTTCAATCGAAATGAACAACTATTGTTCAATTCAATTAAACGACTGTGTTTTTGCGCGATTTTATTTTTTGATGTTCAATCGAATGGAACAACTGATTTATTTTATAAGCATTGTTTTTTTTCTTAATTTTTATGATCTCTTTTCGAATATCCACTTCCCCTTTACGTATCCTTTCCATAGAAACCATTTTTGGAAAGATATTGGCACCTGAAGAGGAGAAAAGCAATGATATTACTAATATTGTGATCCTTTGAAATTTTGATGGAAATCTCTACTCCAGAAGCTGACATGGTTTATATATGTAATTAAGGGTTGGACATTTCCTGTTAAAACATATTATCACACAATTCACTTCCATATTCTTATGCTGATATATATTTCTACACTCTCAAGTAGTCATTCTCCTTGACATGAGGATATAGGAATAAAGCGTATTAATTGTATTTTTTACTTCTCACACCATCCCTAACTCTTAAGGCATTAATAAGCCTCCCTCCATGTATAAATAAAAAGAAAATATTATGTCTATGTGCAAATTTTTAAGAGAGAATAGGGGGTCTCATCACGAGCTAGCCTACCATGATCATAAGGGTTTAACAGGTGACATTCCCACAATTGCCAACACAACAGGGTAGTGACCTTCTTGATAGCTCAAAATACTTGAAGGATAGGAGGTCTCATCACGAGCCAGCCTGATGACTTTGATACAATCCTAGTGAATGGCACTATACTATCTGGCCACCACACTAGCATAATGATCTCTCCATAAAACAAGCAAAATTCCTACTTTTCAAAAGGAAAAATATTATGTCTATGTGAAAATTTATAAGAGAGAATAGGGGGTCTCAGCATGAGCCAGCCTACCATGATCATAAGGGTTTAACAGGTGACATTCCCACAATGGCCAACACACCAGGGTAGTGACCTTCTTGACAACTCAAACTGCTTGAAGGATAGGAGGTCTCATCACGAGCCGGCCTAATCACTCTATTACAATCACAGTGAATGGCACTATGACTATCTGGCCACCACATCAGCACAATGATCTATCCATAAAATAAGACAAATTTATACTTTTAAATTGAGGATTATGGCTCATTTCTAGGTTAAAATAGCAACCCTGTCGATGCTATGAATTCCTGTGGCAGCAGTGGCTCTGCTTGTGGTATGGAATTATTTTTCTAACAATAACCAATTACTTTTATATGCCCTATTTCATATTGATCCATTCCTAAAATAAATGCACTACTTGAATAAGTGTTATCACTACCTACCCGCAATTAACTACGAGTGAATCATCTTTTCATGTTTGAATTAAGGGATGGCAACACCAATCATAATCCGTTACTTGTCATAATTGCATCATGCTACATTGTCAAAATAAGACATCTTGTAATAATAATTAATACTCTTCTTTTCTCCCCTTCTTCAGTCATTTCCACCTGATGTACAGTTATGATGAGTATCAACTTTTGACCTTTGCCTTGTATGCATTCATGATTGTTGCAATCTTTCCTCTTTTATTGAGCTTCAAGGCCATGGATGCCCTTCTCTCATACATTTGTGATGATTACCAATTTATGACCCTTGCCTCGTGTGCATTCATGATTGTTGCAATATTTCTTCTTCTCTTGAGCTTAAGGCCGTGGACGCCCTTCTCCCCATGGAGGGGGTACAAATATCCATAATGAATAAGCATTTGAATTACCCACGCAACTCCCTTTGGATACGCTGATGGGACTAAGAGATCATTCCATTTACGATATGAGGTTGCATTTTTGTAATATATGTGAAAAAAATGCATGTAGTGTTTTTTTTTAACCAACAGGGCCGAAAGAAATGCAGACAGAAGAAGAAACTAGTTTGGATAACACATTAGCCATGGGGGGAAATTCTCTCCGCAATGAACCCACAACCATCCAAGTCTTAGAATCAGCTCACACCATTCTCCAACAAGTTGGTTGGATTCCATATCTACACAGACTACAGGGGTTTAACAATAGCAGTTGATGTAATATTCCTAATTATTCCTAAGCTAATTGGAATATCCAATTTTTCTTTACTTTTCTGTTCATGAGTAAATGTAAAAAGGAGGACATAAAAACTCCTAAAATAAGTGAATAAATCAATGCCCCATGTGAACAAGGCTAAATCTGGGCTACGTTAATAAAACACCTTTATGTGTGAAAGGGATTGAGACATTTGATTGGGTCAACAAGACCAAATCAACAATGCTATCTAGAGGGGATGAACCTCATGCATGCACAACGCAGTCTTAGTTGGAGGTGGCACAAGTGAAAGGAGCTAAATCATTGAGATGGTTTAGGGTTTGGCAAGATATCTATCTTATAAAAGGAGGAGGAGGGCAGCATGAGAAGGTTTTTGATGACCATATTATTTCTAAAGAATTTTTCTGTTTAGAAATTTCTCATTCTCTTGGCTGTTTAATAGAGAATAGTGTTGTTTACCACAAGGATCTTTTGTTTTGGAATCCTTATATTTCCTTAAGGAGCTCTTGGAAGAGACTTGAATTTATTGTCCACTATCAGGCTTAAGGCCAAGCTTCTTCTTCCAACTACAACACAGAGCCTGTTGAGGGTTTGGTTGTCTTTGTAATCTGCAACAAGTGGAGGATAGATATACTCAGATCTAGACCATTATAGTGCCTCTTTTCAATGGGGAAGTCTTATATCCCATTGGTAAGAGAGTATTAGTTGTTTGGAGCTTCAAATCTACATCTTGGCATCAGGACAAAAAGTTCTTAAAGTCTACAATGCATTTTATCTTCCAGGACTGCATTATCTGCAAGAGGAAAGTTGCAGGGAGTTTTGGAAAATTTTAAGGAGTGATATCTAGTGATGGGAATCTGTCTTTCACTATGGTTATCCATGGATTTATGATATATTCCATGTCATATTCAGATCTGATTTGAATACTCCTATATATGCTTCAAAAATTCTGAATCAATCCGTAGATCTGCTGCATAAGATCTCAGATCTACTCCAAGTGCTTCGTGTTTTGCTAAAAACCCCAAGGGGTATGTAAAGTAGAGACTCTATAGTGTATGGATCTGTCATAGATCTGACTGTTCATGCATTATTCACCTCTAGATCTAATTTTTAATCTTCAGTTGTTGTATGCTCAATAAAATAACGTTGTGAAGCCTTTGCAGTGAATACATGTGATTGCAACACCTCTTTATGAGGGATTTCTTCTGTATAAGTCTTTTATTTTATGTTATATAACTCATGGGCTTCAATATAATTCTGATTTGCTGATGTATATGAGATTATTGAGCCTCCATATTGGCCTCCTGCTTTCATTTTGCTGAACTGCGTTATTTCTGAAGCAGTGTTCTTTAATATTGCTGCAGTCCCATTCTTGGGCATTTTTTAGCCATACTAGGTGTGGGAGACTTGTTTACCTCACCTAGAATGATTTTTTTATGATATCCTCTCAGATTTAGATGTAAAATTGTCAGATAAAAGGGATCCAAGAGTTTATTTTTAATTTTTTAGCATCCATTTTTGAAAAATGTGTTTTTCAGACATGCATTGCTGATAGTCCCAATTTTGGGGATATTACAGTGGTATTGGAGCATCATCTTGGCATAGCCTGTGCTTTTTGAGAAGCCAATATGTCTTTTCAAGAGAAGAAAATACAAAAGAAGAAGTTTGATTACACTGAAGACAAAGAAGACAAGGGTAAAACCCCTTTATCTGGAAGAATGAAAGGGAAAGGGTTATCAAAAAATCTGTTCCAAACTCTGCATGAGCTTAAAGATGAAATCAAAGAAATGAAGAGGGCAAGACATGAAGGTCCCTCAATGAGATATTTACATGGAGAAAGCCCCAGTTATTCATCTTATGTGTGCTACACAATCAGATCTACAACGTTATTCTATGCCTAGATTTACTGCAAGAGAGATGAAGGTAGAAGATGCACCAAAGGAGGATACTTTGAGTGATTATCTTCAGGAGTATGAAACTAAATCTTGGAAAATCAAGGAGCACTTGAGCTTCCAAGAGTTCTACCAGCTCAAGGAGGAAAGGAGATCCAACAAGTACAATAGAAGGAGAAGAGGTATATTCTTTCTGCCAAAATTTTATGGATCCTCCACATAGACAGCCACAGAATGGATAGATCAGCTAGACTCATATCTAGGTCTACATCAAGTTTTCGAAAAGGAAGCCCTTAAAGTAGCAGCGCTGCATCTTAAAGGTAATGCTTATGATTGGTGGTTATTTGAATCCTTTTCATTGAATAATGCAAATATATCTTCTTATGAAAGATTCACTAGGATATTAGTGAAGAGATTTGATGTGAAACAAACTGAAACATCTTTGATTGAGCTAGCAAAGCATGAGCATGCAAAACCCTTGCATAATTTGGAAAGATCTATTATGAAAATTCCACTTCATATTTCTGTTGAGGGGGATAAAAATCTGTGTGATAATTTGCCAAGGGCAAGATCCCCATTGCATGAAGATATTTCTTCTCAAAGGGAAGTCATGGAGATTCCTATTTCAAGGGAACACCAAGATCTAAGGTCTCTCATTGGTAATGAGGTGTTTTCAAATATTGATGAGGAGAAACAACAAGAGGGCAGTAACAACGCTGTCAATTCAGAAGAAGAACCATCACCACATGGGGATGGAAATGAAGTTATTGTTTCAAGGGAAAGATCTTTTGCATCTCTGCAAATGATTCCCAAGGAGCATTATGTGACAACATTATTGGGCAATGACACCATGCTCCAAGCAAGAGGAGGAAGGATGGTTCAACATCCAATGATGAGGAGCATGAACCCTTTTTTATTTCAAGGAGTTTCTATTCATGAGAAGGAGACTGATATATGCAGCAAGGAGAGGGACAAATCATTCCACTCATTCATACAGTCTACTTCAGATCTTGATGTCTCTTTACATGGAGGCATTCCACCAGGGAGACCCCTGATTGGAAGAAGAATAAAGTGTTCTCTCAAACTTGTACAGCAGTGACATATTTGGCTAAGGAAGGAGCCTTGAGGGGAGCTACCACAGCGCTAAGATCTATTGATGGATTCCAAGGAGAGTTAAGCAATTTTCTAAAATTGGCTTTGCTATCTTCCACTCATCTATTTGTGCTGGAAAATAAGAATTTAGAAATCTATGATGACATTAGCATGACGTCAAATGGCCACTCCATAGTCTTGGAGAATTAAATGATATCTCTACATACAAAGAAGATTTCTGAAGATGACAGGAGGGTACCAACACTCTTGTATGCATGGGCCAAACTATGGAAGTTTTGGAAGAAAGAGACCTTTCAAAAGGAGACTAACTTCCATGAACTTCAATCTTGTCTTGAGCAAGATCAGCTGCAAGAGAGGCAGCAAAGATGAAGCTACAACACTCCAACATGTGACTTTGGCATTGAGCATGTCAAAGAGGAGAATGATGATGTGACAACTACCTCATTTTAGAATTTTATAGCGCTGTCATTGTTGGGAAGCCTAGATCTTTATTGGGAGTCCCAAATCTTGGTAGAATATTCCAAGAACCTCTTCACATGCAAGGTTCTTGATGGGAAAATTAAATATAGGAGGTATAGGATGGTTTATGGAGTCATTTAATTTCATGATCAGATCTATTTGACTAAAGAATCAAGACTCAAAGATAAACTACTATGTGCAGCCTATGAGATCTTGCTTTCTACCCCCATTGTTTTCATTAGAACACGCCATATTATCTTGAATGGATTCATGTGGGAAGGCTTTGAAGAAGATTTATATCAGAATTACCAAATATGCATGTACCATATGGATATGGCGCAGCAACATAACTCTATGGAAGAGTTAATTCAGCCCTCTCTTTCTCTTTTTAAGGGAGGAGATAGATCTATGCACCACTCCATTTGTTTGAGGAGGACTATTGGTGAAGAGCATACTTATGTAAATCAAATTTTACTTTTTGATTGTTTGCATTATTTTACTATATCTATGTAGGCCATGAATCCTAAGAGGAGTTTTATACCTTATAAACTTCATGGCCCACTTTGGGCCAAAACTATTTCTGATTATGGCCACTCCCTTGGTGAACAAAGGGAGATTTTGCAACGTGATGGGTGCTTTCCTAAGGCACCAAATATATCTTCCATTTTCAGCCATGGAGAATGCTATGGGAAGCAAGTAAGTGGTGGTAAAACCACTTACCACATCTATATCCGAGGCAGGCAGGAGATGCACTGCGCTGGTTCCACTTGTGGGACTATGATCTACTTCTATCATTGTATCTAATTGTTTATGTATTGATGATTTTGATCCCACATGATGATGATGCTCTAATATTTGTTGGGGACATGATAGGAGGGATGACACATTGGTTGGGTGTGTCCATGGGAAATGAAACCTCCCATATTTATTCTTACTTCAAGAGGAGGAAGAGACATTATATGGCAGCTACACTTTATCTTTTGTTTCTTTACACAAAAGGCCATATGTGTGACTTATGTCTTTGGGAGAAGCCTCTCACATGGGAAAATTTGTGGCAAGACATTTGTTGCTTGAATCATATTTAGCTAACACCTCTTATCCTCTACTATTTTCAAGCTTTGGAGAAGCTTATGGCAGCAAGAAGGTGGTTGGATGGCCACTTATTATATTATGTTTTGAAGTAGCAAGAAGAAGAACAATGCTAGTCTCAATGGAGGGTCTATTGTCACCATCCAATATATCATATGACACTTACTCCATGTTTCTTTTGGAGCACATATGGTGATGATACTTTATTCACTATATGCATGGAAGATTGGGCAAGAAGGGTCCCTAGAATCAATGAAGGGAATCATGAGGTTCCAAGTATCTTTTGGCTTCATGAGGACTAAATTATTGCAACCCAGGATCAATAGCTCCACATTTATCATAAATGGAGGGAGAGACAATGTAAGTTGAAAATTCTTACCTCTCATTTCTAGCCATGTAGCCCCTATACATTGCATAAGGAGTGGATTGGTGATTTTTTCTATGAGATACCAAGGATGGCTCACTTTTCTTGGATGATAGCATGGAGATTGGAGTGTCTCATGGGGGTTGAATCACCCATCATTTATCATCTATCATGCCTTGAGAAGACCAATGGAAATCATATGATTCTTTCCATGTATATCCCACTTCTTCATGATGACAGCTATTTGGGTTATTCACCAAAAGCAAACTTGTATTCTGGGGAGGATACAAATCCATTGGATATTTTGCAATGTCCTTGTAAGTTGCTTGAGGAAAAGCAACATTTTGGAGGGGAGGACTGTAATATTCCTAATTAGTCCTAAGCTAATTAGAATATCCAATTTTGCTTTACTTTTTTGTTCATGAGTAAATGTAAAAAGGAGGACATAAAAACTCTTGAAATCAGTGAATAAATCAATGCCCCATGTGAACAAGGCTAAATCTGGGCTACCTTAATAAAACACCCTTATGTGTGAAAGGGATTGAAACATTTGACTGGGTCAACAGGACCAAATCAACAACGTTGTCTAGAGGGGATGAACCTCATGCATGCACATCACAGTCTTAGTTGGAGGTGGCACATGTGAAAGGAGCTAAATCATTGAGATGGTTTAGGGTTTGGCAAGATATCTATCTTATAAAAGGAGGAGGAGGGCAGAATGAGAAGGATTTTGATGACCATATTATTTCTGAAGAATTTTTCTATTTAGACAGGGTTTTATATCATGTCCCTATATGTGACATGGGTTATTTTTCTATCATTTTCTGGGGTGGGACTTCCACTTTTCTGGATGGATATTTGGGTTCCAATCTTCAGATGTGAAAATGTAATGACTTCATGGACTGTTTTACTTCATATAATATATTCAAAACATCGTTTTTTCTCTTGTGAAAAAAAAATGATTTTTTATAGTCAAAGCATTGCGGGGTGGTTTATTATATTAATATTTCACGGTCATTGGAACGCCCACAATTCATAACAAATATTGGAGATTTATTGTCCTGTTTTAAAGTTTCATTTTTTTTTTAAATTCAACCCGTCGTCGGTATAATGACGCCTTGTAAGCGTCAGAATTGAAACAGCTTAAAAATGTCGGAAGAGCGACAGTATAAAAATGTCGGACCACATTTCATCGGAATTGCGACAGTTTACAAACGTTGGAAGAGCAACGTTCAAAACATCGGACCACATTTCGTCAGAATTGCGACAGTTTACAACGTCGGAAGAGCGACTTCCAAAACTTCGGACCACATTGCATTGGAATTGTGACAATTTACAAATGTCGGAAGAGCGACACTCAAAACGTCGGACCACATTTCGTCGAAATTGCGATAGTTTACAAATGTCGGAAGAGCGACGTTCAAAACGACGGACCACATTTCGTCGGAATTGCAACATTTTAAAAACATCAGAAGAGAGACGGTTTGGGAAATGTCGGAAGAGTGACGCCTGTTTGGAAGCGACGGAAAAAGTGTCAGTAGTGCGACACTTTTTAAGTGCGTCGGAATTGCGACGGGATGGAAAACCACGTTTTTTTCGTCCTCGAACTATTTCTCTTGCGACGACTATGTGTCGGAATAGAGACGCATTGGCCGTTGGAAATTCCACCAAATTTTCTAGTGTATAAGTGTCATAGGGATTTTAAAAATGTTGGTGATTTTGATTATTTATGGGAATCGTTTCCTTGCACATTTTTTTATGTAGTTGACCATTGTGTGGCTAATTGTGAGAAACGTAAAGTGATGGTCAAGAAAATGGACCAAATACTTAGGACAAAGCATGAGGAATATCTCCCTGTTATGAAGACTTCCTTTTCGATGGGAAAGTGGAAGCATTTTTGTACCCATTGTAACATGAATGGGCACCATATTGAAAACTTTTGGAAAATTTATCTGGGAATTTTTCCTAAGAAGGAAAAAGAGGTCATGTGATCCATTGTAAGGAAAGTGATAGATGGAAACATGGAAACTGATGTAGTTCCTAAATCAACCTTTAAAGCAGAGTGGGTGTAGAAAGAGAACCCATAATCCTGGGATAGGAAAATAATGGGTAGACTATTTTTTATAGTTTGCCTGCTTTGTAAAATTGTAAATACTTGTTGTGTATTCTTGTATTCTTGTTTGAGTACTTTGTAAAGTGAAGACATGTATAATCATTTATCTACAACAAGTGTGTTTTCTTTGGCATGGAATCTTATCTTGGCTTGATGATGAGTCCAATTTTTTGGGACTTTTGGGATGAGCATTTTTATTTCATCCAGTATGTCTACAATTGTGTCAAGCACTCACTTATACAAGTGTTTCGAAATGAAGTTTGTTTGTGAATTTAATCTTTGACAAAGATTGTGCAGAAGATGACCATGATTATGTGGACAAAATCAAGCATGTCATTGAAAAAATGCAACTAGTACATCAAAGTGTACAAGTTCATCTTGAGGAAAACAAAGAAAAGTATGAATCAATGCATGGAAAGAATTGAGTTGCTTTTAATTTCTAGATGGAAGATCGCGTTTTTCTTCAGAAAAGAGGGCCTTCAAGATTAAATTTGTTTGAGCCAAAGAAATATGGTTTTGGAGAGAATGTTTAGATTCCATAAATAGAATTTTTACTTAACGCATGTTTAGAAGAATTGTGGCTTAATTCTTGACAGGAAGATAAGGACTTCACGCAGAGGCAAGGTGGAGTACCTTGATTGGAGCTTTAAGGCACCAATTCAAACAAAAAAGAAAGGATTGAGATCGGGAAATTTAATGAGATTTTTCATCACTTATTTACTGATACAAGATAAAATTTTTGGGTCCAAAATTTCTTAGTGGGGAGGTATGATCTAGAGATAAAAAATAGGCTCAAAAATAAAAGTTCTCGGCATCTCTCGAAACTGGTGTCAAGTCGCAGTGTTCGTCTTCTTGATTCCAAAAACACTTGAATTTCCTTAATCCAACTTCGTATGAAGAAGTTATGACGTTCTGAATTTTTTGACTAACGACTAAAAAGTCAACAAAAAGGTTAACTTGGTTGTTGAATAGGCATTTTTTGACTAATAACTAAAAATTCGACAACAAGGTTAACTGGGTTGTTGACTGGGTAGACCATACGCTGAAATCAGTAGCTGACTAAGCATCAATAGGATGTACGACCCAATCCAGGCTTGAGATGTAGAGGGACCGTACAAAGGTATTTGGCATATTATTATTGGTTCGTTGCTGTGAAGTGGCTCAATCAGAGGCCGACACATGGACCAATGATAAGGTGCCATGTGACACCCGGTGGTTGGCCAAATATTTGCAAAAGCGACCTGAAGTCCTCAGCGGGGTTCGACCCCTGAACCTACCACAACCAAACTCTGCGCTTTACCATTGGGACACAACATTGGTTCTTAATATAAAATGTGTCTAAATTATATTTAAAATCATATTTTGTATGTGTTTTGAGGAGGGTCCGAGCAGTGAGCACCGACCCCTGGTCATGCCATCCCTATATGCCCACAACACACGACAAACAGGATTAGGGTTGGGCACTTACCCCTTGCCCCCAACCACATTTATAGCCATATTCCCATGAAAGAGGATCTAGCAGATAGGGGCGGGGAACTTGGCCCTAGCCCTAGGTTACTCGACACCCACGAAACCACAAGTAGAGGCCTGGGCAGAGGACGCAGGCAGATAAGCCCTGACCCTTAGTTTTTTACAGTTAATATGACCATGGTTGGGGCAGATTCGGCAGGGGTAGGTGGTTAGCCCTAACCCCTACCACTTCACTATCAATGTGACCACCCTCCGATGGAAAAGGAACCAAAATAGGTGGGGGCGAACAACTGGCTCTAACCCCTGGCCTTATGTGCTTCACGTGACCCTATTTTTGCACATAGGGATTATTGGAAAAATTAAAGAGACAACAAATTGCAATTTTTGTAGAATGAATATCGCCAGTCCTGAGTGAAAATGTTTCTCAGCGAACTGAGAAAAGGGTGAAATTTTCATGTAGTTATGTATCAAATCTTTCGGTGAAAATCACAATAGAGAAATTTGTGTCGACGTGTTTCGAACCATCCAGTGTGGTTCATAGATCAGATTTCGTATCTTGTCCTGATGTTGAACCACACTGGCTGGTTTGAAACGTGTCGACACAAATTTCTCTATTGTGATTTTCATCGAAAGATTTGATACATAATTTATGGATCACAGAAGTCAAATTCTTAATTTCATGTAGTTATCAGGTTTGGCCAAATTATATGACAAATAGCATAGCTTGGCTTGGAAAAGCATAACTTGCTCAATTTTTAAACTTTTTATGCTCAAGAAGAGCCTAGATGGGAGTGTTTGAGTTTATTATGGTTTCATATATTTTATGGTTTGAGCATTTTATGATGGAATTTTTGTAGAATCAAGTCTTTTAGTGCCAGAGATAATCATATTTTTTGAAGTAGGATGAAGGAATTTGAAAATTGAGAGAGCATAGTCATGGTTTTTCTAGCATTATAATTTCATCTGTAGCAACTTTTACTCTAGTAGAGCACTCTTTTTAGTATTTTCTCAATATGTGTTCATGAGAGAAGCACTTTTCAACACCTCATTGTGGAGTTGTTATATGTTTTTGTGCTTCAATTTCAGGTGGAGTACAAGGACCTATTGTGTGAGTCCTTCTTATGTTGACATTTTCATGAATTGTTCTAGGGAGTCATATTTTTGAGTGAAAAATATTTGTAGGAGAATGTTTCTTTGTAGGAGAAACAAGCCACTCTAATGTAAACAATTTGTATGTACTCATTTGTTGCTATAATCAATAGAGCGGTCTAGCTATTGGAGCAGGCTCGAAGACATAACCCAAGAGGGGTGAATTCCATCATCAAATGTCGGTTTCTTCTCTTCATGTTTATCATTTTGAGATGCATGTGAATTTTTTTCTCTTTAAAGTTCATGTGGAAAACTTAACTCGCATTTAAAATAGGTTATGAAACTTGTTTACCTTTAAAGACCCATTTTTTTAACTTGCAAAGTATCAAAGGACGTTCATTTTTTGAGAGGAGGAGTTTTCCTCCAATTTCATATCGTTGAATAAGTGTGATATACTAAATATCTTCTTGTCGCATTTCATCCAATTCATTTAGCTATTCTATTCTCTAATTTTGTGCCTACGAAATATTTAAGTACAATTTTTGTGTTGTTTAGAAGGTATTTATTTAGAACTCAATATGAAGCAAGACTTGTTTTCCATATACCAGTTCATATGGTGAAAAATTATTTCTATTCCACCAAGGTGATCCCATATGCCCATAATGCTTTTTGAAACCTATCTGCCCAATCTATAAGATGAAGTTGGGTTTTTTTAGCAAGGATGGATTATATAACTTTGTTGATAGTATCCACTTTCTCATTGTCTTATGGATGATAAGGGGAGGATTTTCAATTTTTGATTTGGTAATGTTGCATAAAATTATAGAAAATATTTGACATGAATTGAGCACCTTGATTTGTTACAATTTCCATAAGAAGACCAAAACAAGTAAATATTTCTTCAAATAAAAAATATACAATTGATTGATTAGTAGCTTGAGGAAGAGTTTTAGCTTCTATCCACTTAGTAACATAGTATGTACATACTAGAATAAACCTTTTCTTTCTTCAGGTTGGAGTGGTAGGTCCCAAAAATTCTAGATCCCATTTTCAAAAGGCTCTATGGGTACCTAAGATAATAGATACATTTCATTAACTTACACTAGTTGACTCATGCATTGAGAACTTATTGATAGGTAAAATGTTACTATTGTTGAAATGTTGTCAATGAGGGGAGGAAACCCGATCACAAGTCCCAATTAGACTCACTTTCACTTTGGATGGTAACCTCTGACCGATATGTGGACCCAGTTTTCACTTTGAGGGAAAGGAATCGTTTTGCGAATTGTATGCTCTATCTAATGTTAGCAATGTTTTATTTATTTTAATTAAGTTTTAATAATGATTTATTGAGGATTGGGGAGATTTATTATTACACCGAAAATAATAGAAAAATATTTTCAAAATTCATTACTTAAATAAGCAATGTGTGAGATGATTTCATACTTTTCAATATTGTTTTAATCTACAACCACATGAAAATGAAATTAGTACCAATAATGATCAATTAATTTTAACTGATATTTAACATTCTCATAAATATACTCCAATATAAAAGACTCATACAATACAAAAACACAAATTTACCATATAGAAATGACGCATATATCTCTTTGAAAAGTGAATTAGATTGATCAATAGAAAAAGGAATTCATTACAAAATATGGATCTTCAATAGAGGCATCCAGTCTTACAACCTTCTCCCCTTTCCTTTCCTCCTCCCCTTATGTAAGGAGGATATTTATATTTATATATTTAAAATACAATTACAAAAGGGTCTCTAACCAGTAATGCCTTAGGTGTAGTTGAAATGTTAAGAGTTCTCTGAAAGAGCCTGTTGTTGGTGCATCTTCCAGGCAACGTGGATTTCCAATATTTCATAAATCCTAGTTTTTTCCATCTTTTGTATTTGTCGCATTCCTTTCAACACATGATCTACTAATATTTGCACATCTATGTCCATATCGGTAGTATAGAAAAAAGGTTTTGTTTCATCTATGGTTGGAATAATGATGATCTTTTAAATTAATTCTTCATTCAACCTTTGGATTTGTTCAATCTTGGGGACTTTTTCAACTCAGAATTTTATATTTCATGAATTATTGGTTTGGTCGAGGCAGAGCTGGATATGACTTCCAATATTCTAAGTTCCCAATCTTCTATAATTTTGATGGCTACATCCCACATTGAACTTCTATCCAATTCAATGGCTCTAGTTACCATTATTTTTCTTTCTTCATATTCTTATTTCGATGGCTACAAATTTAACATTCTCATAAATTTACACCAATATAAAAGAATCATACAATACAACAACAAAAATTTACCATATAGAAATGACACATATATATCTTGGAAGAGTGAATTAGATTGATCAGTAGAATAAGGCATTCATTACAAAATATTGCAAAATATGGACCTTCAATAGAGGCATCTAGTCTTACAACCTTCTCCCCTTTCCTTTCCTCCTCCCCTTATCTATGGAGGATCTTTATATTTATATATTTAAAATACAATTACAAAAGGTTCTCTAACCAGTAACACCTTAGGTGTAGTTGAAATATTAAGAGTTCTCTGAAAGAGATTGTTGTTGGTGCATCTTCCAGGCAGCGTGGATTTCCAATATTTCATAAATCCTAGGTTCTTCCATCTTCTGTAATTATCGCCTTCCTTTCAACACTTTATCTACTAGTCTCTGCACATCTATGTCCATAACAGTAGTATAGAAAAAAGGTTTTGTTTCATCTCTAGTTGGAATAATGATGATCTTTTCAATTAATTCTTCATTCAACCTTTGGATTTGTTCAATCTTGGGGGTTGTCACAACTCAGACTTTAGATACTTCATGAATTATTGGTTTGGTGGAGGCAGAGCTGGATATGACTTCCAAGATTCTGAGTTCTTAATATTCTATAATTTCGATGGCTACATCCCACATTGAACTTCTAGGCAATTCAATGGCTCTAGTTACCATTATTTTTATTTCTTCATATTCCTATTCCCACACATTAATAAGAGATCGATCCTTCCTCTTCTTATATTTTCCTAACCATGGCAATGAATTTAGAGAATGCACATGCTCCTTTTTCCATTCAAGAATCTAATTAAGCGCTTTGTTGGCTCCATCATAGGATTGTGATTCAACATCCGTTTTTTGGATTACATGTTCCAACTATATGAGGTATTCATGAACCTATTGTAATTTTTCCATAAAATAAATTTTTTTTAAGTCATTAGTGACTTTAATCACTTTGGATTTCGATAGCTGGAGGCCTATTTAGGTCTTTTATGTTTGTTCATTCCTTGCATTTTTTTTCAAGGAAATATTCGCATAGATCCACTCGAAGGGATCACATCCCACCAACTTATTAGTAGAACCTAACCTCGAGGACATCAAGGATAATTGAACTCGTGACCCCCCATTAGTGAGGTGATTTAGCAATGAGAGATTGACCAATTGAGATAACCCTTGAGGCTTGTTCAATCCTTGCATTAATATCCTATTTGCAACTTTCATTTAGTTTCTTCAATTAATTAAGATTACCCTCCTTGAGTTGCACTATATGTTATTTTGATTGAGTCTTAAAAGACTCTGACAATTTTGTACGTTGTGGCTTCAAACAACCTTTGTTGATCTACTCTCATCTTAGCCTCAAGTCTCTTATTTTCAAGGGCTTCAATTGTTATCCTTTCCTCTTCATTTTTAGCCTTTTAGATCACCTCTATATTGGAAGAACATTGCTCCCTTTATTTTCCTCTTTGCTCTGCTTCCAGGAATTAGATAGGTTAAAAATATTCCTATTCTCTTAGTTTTGTTTTCATCTTCGACTCCTCGTGCATGAGAAAATCTTGGAACAATGAATCGTTAAGTTTGGACTCACGTTCATATGGGTATGTGTGATCTGAAATGACTATATTATTTTTGCTATACTAAGTGTCTTATTAGTTTATAAACATGTGCATACTTGTCTCATTATTTTGCTTAAGGATTGAGGATTTCAACCATGAATTGTAGATTATTTTAGGTGAATTAGAAGCATAAAACAAGCTTAAATAACATCGAACAGTAGTGTAAAACAGAGAAATAAGTCAACACATGAAATTTACACAGCATGCATGATGAAGCAGTTCACCCCTCCTGTGATACATCTGTTGGTCCAACTCCCAATGGCATGTCCATCTTTCATTATACTCAAAATTTTGCTATTACGTGTAGTTATAGGCCTCTAATGGTTGTTTTCTCTACACCAATGGCTCCAAATTTCTCCAATTAGTCAAAAATGACTCTTCATTCACTAAAAATGGGTGAAAATTGAGTCTCCTACTCTTTTGCACAGTTACACCTAGAAAAACTCCACTAAAAGTGGAGGATTCCACTTATCTAGAGTTAAATTAGGAAATTCCACCTTTTTGGGCATGCTGGCCAAATTTCCGCCTAAAATACCATAGAATTTAAATTTAGTGGTTTGGGCAATTGGGCACATGCCACCCCAAATCTCCCAGTTACATTAATGGTTAGGTGGAACCCACACCATCAACTACGGTGATAAGGTTGAACCCCGGTTGAGTTTTCGATAACCGAGCGGGAGGTGTTACATATTACATGGCTACGTGAAAAAAATCTCCGTGGATATGTTGGTGGGATGCGGGTTGGAGGTTAGCTAACGGCGCGGAGAGTTGACGGTGACCATTGGCATGTGAACTCACTATGCGGGGACCGCTAGCGGGTTGGGACCGTCAGTGGTCCCCAACCCCAAAACATGAATTCCAATCAACTTATCATAAACCCGCGTGCCCTGTCGATGGTCCAGGGTTCAATTCCTTTAGACCCTCAATAATTTTGATATTCCATTTGAGGGACACGTGGCGGCCTCAGGGCTGGCCACGTGTCACCCTATGATTGGCTCTTAAAACAAAATATACAACCATTAGAATTGTGCCACTTTTCATCCTGGGGTTGGTTCTGAGGAAAGGAATATTCCTCAAAATATTCCTTTTTGTTGATCAGACCTCCACCCTACTAACTATGTATCCCAGTCAACTCTGGTCAAACTGTCGCAAAATTTATATGTTTGGCATTTCTATCATAACACGATAGCTCCCTCATACGACATCGATTTTTTTAAATGTTCACGGTTCCGGAATCAGGAAGACGATATCTACATAACCATCCTGGTTTCAACCCAATCCTGTAATTTTGAATTTTGAGAAAAATTTATGAAGTGATCACTCCTCCCCATTGGGAAGCTTTTGGAACCCAAAAGACTTGATTGCCTATTTAGTAGTTGAGGGTACAACTTCCTCACCTTTCCAACCTCCATCCATCTTGCCATGCTTGGTTTAGTGCCTTTGAGCCTAAATCGAAGGTAGTCAACACTTTCCCTCTTGGATGCTCTTATCCTCTTGTCAAGAATTGTATCTTCTTTGAGCTCATCCAGAAATTCTGGTGAGAAATATTCAATAGAAGGTATTTGAACATCACTTTCTTGATCATCGATCAAAGGTGACTCATACAAACTTAAGTTTTCAACATTAACAATTGAATACATTTTCATATAAGAAGGCAAGTCAAGTTGAAATGCATTATTACAAACTTTCTTTATGACCTTGAATGGACCATAGCGAATGGGTTTGAGCTTTTTACCTTCCCTTTGCATCCTTTCTTTGCTAATGTGAAACCATACCTAATTTCCCTCTTGGAACTTTTGATCAACTCTATGTTTTTCATGCCTCTCTTTGTATTTTCTTTGACTTTTCTCAAGATGTTCTTGAACTTATTGATGTATAATCTAAATTCACTCAATAAACTTTTGAGCCTTGTCAGTGTCACTATGGCCATCAATTTCAACATCGTTCCCAAATATGAAGTCTAATGGAAATTCTGGAAAATACCCAAAGCATACTCAAAAGGTGATGTTTGTGTAGAAGAGTGCTTTGCCTAGTTGTAAGTGTAATTAATTTAATGCAGTTGCTCATCCCACAACTTAGGATGTTTGTTGCAATATCCTCTCAATAGATGCACAACGGTTTCGTTCACCACCTTGGTTTGTCCATCTCTTTATGGATTGAAAGAGGTACTCTTTTTCAACTTTGTGTCCATCATAATCCATAGATTTGACCAAAAATTCCCAATGAACCTGGAATCCTTGTCACTAACAATAGAAGTTGGAAATCCAAAATGAACCCAATCATGTTGAAAAAAAATTCAGTAGTTTGTTCAGCAGTAATGGTTTTCTTACATGGCATAAGTATACACATTTATTGAATCTATCCACAAATACATAAAGGTAATCATTTTGTCTTCTTGACATAGGTAGACCTCCAAAAAATTCCATGGAGACACTCTCCCATGGCCTTGATGGTACCGGTATGGCATGTACAACCCAAGCTTCCTATTACTAGGCTTACTTGTTGCACACATAGAACAACCTCTTATAAGACACAACACACTATCTATCATGCGATGCCAATAGAAATACCTTTGTATGTGCGCCATTGTTTTGCTTACCCTAAAGTGTCTGACAATAAAAGATGAATGAGCTTCTCTCATGACACTTAGTCTCTCTCCTTGTGGTATACACAGCTTGCCCAAATGAAACAACAAATTTTTATGCATGTGATAATATTTTTCTTCAACTTGATTCCCTTCACTCAAACTATCATACACATATTGAAAATCAATGTCATGTGCATATTATTCTATGTAACTCTCATGTACAATAGAATCATTTTTTAGTAAAGTAGAAGCACTAATAATTGGTCTTGAAAGCATATCAACAACTTTATTGAAAATACCTTTCTTGTACCTTATAACCGAGTGAAATTTTTGAAGAAATTCCATCCACTTGAAATTTCTTGATTGTTGCGATTTTGTTTGCGACTACAAGTACTATAATGGTTGGTGATAAGTATGTACAATATTCTCTTTACCCATCAAGTAGTGTTTCCACTTCTTGACACTTGTACCAACGTATATAGTTCTTTATCATATGTAGGATAATTTGTCACAACACCATTAAAAGTTTCAGAATGAAAATCGATAGGCTTACCATGCTACAAAAGTATTGCGGCCATGGCATAATCACTATCATTAATTTGTATCTCGAATGGATGTCTCAAATTTGGTAATGAAAGGACTGGAGCTGAACTGATCTTGTCTTTTAAAGCTTCAAAAGCTTGTTGTTGTTTGCCTCCCCATTGGAAGCCTTTCTTCACACTTGTCACTGCATGCATAGGAGCTGCGATGGAAGAAAAGTTAGCAATAAACTTTCTCCAGTATTGAGCTGCATCTAAGAAACTTCTTACCTCGGTTACTATTTTGCGTGTGGGCCAATTCACAATGGCTTCCACTTTAGAAGTATCAATCCTCAATTCTCCTCCTCCTACAATATGTCCTAGATAAACCAAAGAATTTTTTCCAAACTCACACTTTGACATCTTAAGAAACAATTTCCCTTTCCTCAAGATATCAAGCACTCTATTCACATGCAAGACATGATCTTCTCTTGTTTTGTTGAAAATCAATAAGTCATATAAGTAAACAATAACAAATTCATCAAGGAATGGACACAAAACACTATCCATAACACACATGAAAGTTTTCAGTGCATTTCACAAACCAAATGGCATAACTAGCCACTCAAAGAGTCCTTGTTTGTTTTTGAATGCATTTTTCCATATATCACTTTTTGCAATTCTTACTTGATGATATCCACTTCGTAAATCTAACTTAGCGAAAATAATTTTCTTCTTTCATTTGATCAAGAAAATCATCTATTCTTGGGAGTGGGTAACGATTTTTTACCATAATCTTGTTCAAAGCTCGGAAATCTGCACACATGCGCCAAGTCCCATCTTTCTTTGGTATCAAGACTATGGGTGGACTGCATGGCGAGGTGCTTGGCCTTATGATTCCTTTGTCCAACATCTCTTTTATTTTCCTCTTTATTTCAGGATTCTCCATTATCGACATGTGATACATATTGATGTTTGGAAGAGGACAATCTTGCTGCAACTGAATCTCATGTTGAATCTCTCTTTTTGGAGGAAATCCTGTTGGCTCCTGAAACATCTCATGATGTGCATTAAATACATCATATAAATATTATTTCAACTTAGGATCACATCCCTCAAATGATTCATGATTAACATCATCTTTAGGCTTAATCATAAGAAGAACAAATACCAGCCTCTTTACTTGTCCAGCATTTACCATAGCAATGCTTATCTTCTTGCGATGTGCTCTAACAATGAACTCCTTTCCATATTTGAATAAATGATACTTTTTCTCATGGATATAGAAGATCGCTTTCCTGTCATACAAGTAAGGACTCCCCAACACAATACCTAATATGTCAAGCGAAACCACATCTAATTCAATTATGTCAACAAAATTTGTAGTGATTGCAAACCGCAATATACATTTCTTTGAAACTTGTAAATTTGCATTCTTACAAATCCAACCTAATGGATATGGTTTTGGATGTGGTATGGTCTCAAGGTTAATTTGTTTGACCAAGTCTTCAGAGATTAAGTTTTCTTGTGATCCACTGTCAAACAATGTGTCAATCTTGGTATGCTTGGATATGAACCTTACATGAAACAGTTCAATTCTTTCTTCTTCATTTGGAATGTTTATGTGAAAATTTGATGTACTGTTATTGGGTTTAGTTTCAATTTCTTTTCCCTTCATGTTTTTCAATTCCATGGCTGTAATATTAGATTCATCACCTGAATCATCTCCTAAACCATGTTGAGTTGTAGCAACAATTTTCTGTTTCCCTTTGTTATTGGGTTTCTTTGGCCTCATTTTAGGATGTAATTTCCAACAATGAGTTTCATCGTGTCCTTCTTTTGAAAAATTTTGACAAACCAATTTTTCTCCCTCTTTCTTAACATATGCATTCTTTTTTCTTTTTCCTTTTGAGGTCTTCTCTTTGTTTTTACCCTTAAAAGGTTTCTTTCTACCCTCTTTAGAAATGTTCTTCCCTCTAGCTTCTAGATGTGTGGCCTAAACACATACTTCATCTAGACTGGTGGGGTTAAACATGAGAATAGTATGTTTAAGGTAGCTATGTAAGCCTCCTATGTACTTGAGCAAAGTATCCTGGCTCTGCAAATATACCCCTAATAAGAGAGCTCTTCTCCTAAATTCATAGGTGTATTCTTGCACATTTTGTCCCTTCAATTGCCTAAATTTTTTCCAATTCATTATGGATTTCTACATATTTTCTAATGGATAAAACTGTTGTTTTATAGCAGTAATGAAATATAACCATGATAGAATAATCTTACCATGTTTCTTGATCTCCCCTTTGTCTTGGCTTCCCACCAAACAAGTGTTGCACCTTCCATTCTCAATGAAGCTAATTGGATTTTGGTATCATCATCTTGAAGGTTCTGGATTCTCAAATAGACCTCCAATTTCCTAATCCAATTATCAAGATTTTATGCATTTACTTCACCATTAAACATTGGCAATTCAAACTTAACATCAAGTTTTAAAAAGGGGCTTTTACCACTGTTCTTTAACTTGTGTGGTTGATGTACTGAAGTAGAAGTAGAGGATAATGATGATGATGAGGGTGAGGATGATGGCTCTCCATTGCCTCCATTTCCTCCATTTCCCTTCTTTGACTTATCTTCATCGTTTTGACCTCTTGAAGAACCTTGTCTTTCCTTGTGAAGTTTAGATCCTTCTCCTTCCATTCTCTCATTCCTTTCTTGATAAAGGATTCTAACCATCTCAGTCATGTCAAGAAATGCTTTCCTGAACACTCTTTCTTCATCTTTGGGATCAACTTCTTCATGGATTTCTACTTCCTCTTGAGGCATGCTTAATGTAGCTTCTGCTTCCTTAGGAGGTGAACTAGGTGGTGGAAATTGTGGCAATATTTCTCTCCTTTTCTTTGGCTCTCCTTGAGACCCTTCTTCTCCCCCCAATTTTCCTTCTCCTCTCTTAAGATTGAGCCTTGTAAGCATCTAAAACTTGCAAATAGTTAAAAAATTCTTTGCACTAAAAAAAAACAGAGAATAAAACTCTAGCTATCATACCAATCTGATATGAAATGACTGTATCAGTTTTTTTGTGCTAAGTGTCTTTTCAGTTTATAAACATGTGCATACTTGTCTCATTAGTTTGCTTAAGGATTGAGGATTTTAACCATGAATTGTAGATGAATTTAGGTGAATTAGAAGCATAAAACAATATTAAATAACACTAAAAAATAGTGTAAAATAAATAAATAAGTCACCACATGAAATTTACACAGCAGGCATGATGAAGAAGTTCACCCCTCATGGGCTACATCTGTTGGTCCAGCTCCCAATGGCATGCCCATCTTTCATTATGCTCAAAATTTTTCGATTAAATGTAGTTACATGACTCTAATGGATGTTTTCTCTGCACCAATGGCTCCAGAATACTCCAATTAGTCAAAAATGACTCTTCATTCACTCAGAATGGGAGAAAAATGAGTCTCCTACTCTTTTTCCTAGTTACACCTAGAAAAACTCCACTAAAAGTGGAGGACTCCACTTATCTGGAGTTAAATTAGGAAATTTCGCCTTTTTGGGCACACTGGCCAAACTTCCGCCTAAAAGACTGCAGCATTTAAAGTTAGTGGTTTGGGTGGTTGGGCACATGCCACCCCAAATCCTGTGGCTACATTAATGGTTGGGCGGAACCCACGACATCAACTACGGTGATAAGGTTGAACCCGGTTGAGTTTGCGATAACCATGCGGGAGGTGTTACATATTATGTGGTAATGTGAAAAAAATCTCCACGAATATGCTGGCGGGATGTAGATTGGAGGTTAGCCGATGGTGCGGAGAGTTGACAGTGACCGTTGGCATGTGAACACACCACGCTGGGACTGTCGGTGGTCCCCAACCCCCAAACATGAATTCCAATAAACTTTATCATAAACCTGCGTCCCGTAGTTGTTAAAACATAATGTGTAGAGTGGTTGGTGGAGACCTATGCATGCCCTACCAGTGGTCAAGGGTTTGATTCCTGCAGACCCTCGATAATTTTGATATGCCATTTCGGGGACACGTGGCGGCCTCAGGTCTGGCCACGTGTCACCCTATGATTGGCTCTTAAACAAAATGTACAACCATTAGAATTGGGCCGCTTTTCATCCTGGGGTTGGTTCCTTAGAATATTCCCTTTTGCTGACTAGACCTGCACCCTGCTGACTGTGCATCCCAGTCAACTCTAGTCAAATTGTCACAAAATTTACCTGTTTGGCATTTCAATCAGAATGTGATATCTCCCTCATATGACATCGGTTTTTCGAACCATTCACGGCACAAAAATCAGGAAGATGAGATCTATGCAACCATCCTGGTTTCAACCCAATCATGTAACGTTGAATTTTGAGCAAAATTTATGAACTCCTGGTCAATGTGAGATTTATATAATTATAATTCTCATTCACCACACCTTGGGGATCATGCCTCTTGAAGATTCCTATGGGGAGCTTGAGCTCCTTGGTTTTATCAACTTCTTTCACTGCCTAGGGGAACTTCGTTAGAGACTAGTGGCCTATTAATATAGGGAATATTGGCCAAGACCTTATGATTATTGTTGGCTAGGGTTAATGCTACCTCGACTCCTATAGTATGATAGGTAATATCCCAGATCATAAGCCTCTCAACAAAAAATTGTGGCATCAAGTGAGGGATGTTGAACTGTCAAATATCCAGAGATATGTGTAATGCTAATAAAAATACTAGTTTCCTATTTCCTTGATATAATTCCTTGCTTCTTCAGATATCCTTGGTGCTAGAAAACCAAAGAGGATTTAATGGGTTTGGGCCAAGAACTAGTCACAAATTTCATAAAATAATTTATGGTAGTGGTCTGCCCACAATTCTTGACAATAAATATGTACAATATGGAGCATTAGAGTCCATTTTCAGTTAAGTCTCAGGAATTCATTTACGTCACATAAAGCATACACTAGGTATGCCAAAATATATAATGAAGAGCTTTTATTGGATGAAGTGTCTTTTTCTTTCAAGAGGAATTTCAATAAATTGTTCAACAAAACACTTGACTAGTCAAATATATGACCCATGGAAATTATTTTCATTGTCCAAGGAAACCACTCAATTTTAAAATGTAAATCATTGAACTCACCATAAATTATGTTGATCATGATTATGAGGTGAAAAAGTGACGCCCACATATGTTGTGTAGGACTTTTTTTTTTGGCACATTATTTGAATGAATCACTATCCCACCACAAATTTTTTACAATATGGATGATTTTGGGGTGGGTTGTGAAGAAACTATCTAGAAATTTCATGTTTAGTTTGATCTCAACTGGCTTGAGATGGTACATGCCATTGAAATAATTGGACTTTATAAAGTGTTAGTGTCAATATGTCCAGTGATCAAATGTGCTCTTTCAGTTTATTAGCTAGTAGTCCTAGTTTAAAATTTGTGTCTTTTCAAATAAATTTTGGTCACTACATATGGTCTAGGTCAGAAATCTTGCTCCCCTCATTCCATCCATGGCCATCATCATCTCATAGTTCATGTCAATAATTTTCATTTAGAATTTGAGGTTAGTCATTCCATCTCCATATAGGTTTGTATCTAGGTGCCCTTGTTTTTCCACTAAAAAGTACAAAAATGTCACCAAAAAGGGCGAACAAGCTTTCATTTTCATCATATCAATTTTTAAAAGGGAGTTAGCATATTTAGGGGAATAAATTAAGACACTTTGTCTTATTTCAAAATTTGTTTCATTGTCAATTTTTTTCCAAAAAGGGTTGAAAGGATAAAAAGAGCCCAATTCTATATCAAAGGCTTTATCTTAATGTATAGGCTTATTAGTGCACTTTATCCAAAATTTGAGAAACATTATAAAACATGCGCTAATAGCCTAATGTTTGAGTTTATTATGTCTCTATCCAAAGTTAGGAGGCTTTATGTATTAAAACCAAATTTTTCCTCTCATGTCGTAAGGGTCGAAAACGAAAAAATAAGTTTGTCATTGGTGGTTAAGTCTCGTGCACCACCCAGCGGCCCGATCAATCACTCCACCAAATCGATCGCCCACATCCTTTTGTGCACCCCCCTATTCATCTGACCTTTACCAACGGTGGGGGGTGCGGGGTGATGTCTGAAAATTAGTTTCCTCTCCACTGATCTCACGTCGACGTGTCAGCCCCTCATTTTTTCCTAACCCCACCCCCCCTCGCCACGTAAACCTCTTACCACTCCTACCCCCCCTGGAAATCATCCAAACCAACCCATTTTAACACTCTCCTTCTCGCGCACTCCCCTCCACTCTCATCCCAATGTGTTGCTCATATGGAGGCTTTGTTACACATCTGGCACCTTTGTTATTCATATGTCAGTGTGTTGTTACACATCTAGGAGAATTTTTTAAACATCCAGAAACCCTTGTTATGTATCTGTCAGTGTGCTACGTTTTTGGTATTTTTCTCCCAAAACATTCATCCAAGCTCCATGATCATTGTCATTAGTTTCTACAGCTTCTACAACAGTAAGTAGACACCCACACCCTCCTTAAGCCTCATTTCTATCAAACCCTAATTTCTTACTATTTTTTCATTGGAAAAACAAGAAATTCATGTGTTTTCCTAATTTAGCCACCTCCATCATACCCACTTCACCAAATTTCACATATACTTTGAAGCTAACATAAACCCTACACCCTGAAATTTTTTGGGAATTTATCTTGGCTTAATTACCCTTCATCTCATCCTCCAAACCTACCCTAACCCTATCCTCTATTTTTCCAAATTCATTGCACATACCCACTACATCCTAAACACCTAGGGTTTATCTTTCTGATAGAAATTATGGAGACTGAGAAGAAAATTCACAAAGGAGGGTGCCACATCATATTTCAACCCTCCACCTTGCAAGAAGTCAATGCCTCACCTTTTTCCAAAGGATGCTTTGAGAGTACTGGATGCTTGAGATTCTATGAGAAAATCATGGAATAGGGTTGTCATCTCCAATTGACAAGCTTGTTTTCCACTAGTTTCAGTATGGGAAATGCCATCATTGCAGGTGTAGAGTTCAATTTATCAACAAATATGATTTATTCAACAAGAAGTATACCTAGTCATGGAAAAAAGTGGTTTAAAGGCACGGACATAGACCTTGAAGATTATAAACTGTTCCTCAAACCTCATGCTAGAGAGAACCCTGAGTACATCTTCCCTTTTAGACACCTCCTTAACAGATATGTTCCTTTGATGAGGTTAATTATGAAATATTTCACATGTGAAGGGAGATTCTCTAGGTTGTACAAGTACCATATCAAATTATTGATGCATTTTACCTCTACTAAACCACTTGACTTGCCACATTACTTGTACAAAAGTTTTCTTAGAATGGCTGAGAAGGTTCAAAGAAGAAAAAAAGATCATCACCCAAGTATTTTTGCCATGGTCTAGTAAAAGTCATTATTTTGCACCATCTCTCAGTCATCAACATGACTTGGGAAAGCTTCATGGAGAAAGTACCATCAACACCCACTACTAGTCCTCATGTTATGCATAACACACCATCACCATCAGTATCATCACCACCAATGGGGGTTGGTTCTTCCAACATGCAAACTTGGATTTCAAAGGCTCCTAGTTGAGTTCACCCACACCTATGAGAAGGGAACGAGACAGGCCTTTGCTCCCAAATTCATCAAAATTGTACCTACACTTGACACTATAGTTGAGAAAAAGAGAAATATAGGAGCAACTACTCATGCATCAGATTGAATCACCATTGCACCAATATGATGAACAAGTGCCCATAGATGTTGACATGGCAGAACAAGATGAGGAAAAATCATTTGAAGAGATCACAAAGAAAAAGGATGAGGAAATGGTAGAGTTGAGGGAGATTTTCTCCATTGAAAACTCTCAGATCACATTTCTACAACAAGATAATTTCCAACTAAAGGTAAAATTTCTCCTCCAAGACAAACCTAAAGTACATGTTGATGCAGAAAAGGGAAAGGGCAAAGAGATTATAGAAGATGATGAGCTAGAGGGGGTACTGAGTTGAAACAAAAAGAAGAAAACCAAGGAAAATGGGCCTAAAAAAGGCGTGTCAAAGAGAAAAAAAATCAACAGCTCCTAAAGCAGGTTGGCATACCTTTGATGAGTTGATTCTTGATGAGATCAATCAAGATAGAGAGTATTGGCTTGATAGAGTAAATGGGCACCTTGAGAAGTTGTTGAAGAAATCCAAGAAGAATAATGAGCTCTAGAGGCATATGGCCAATCATTATTGTACTAGGAACAAAATTTCACAAATGAGGCTTAATCAAGTGAAAACGAAGCTCAAAGAGGCTCAAATGAAGCTAAAGGAGAAGGATTGTTTATATTTTCTAGCTGAAGCTTCATTGGTTGTTTAGAATAGATTCATTCACAGGTTCCAAAAAAAAAATTTGGATAATTTTGTATCAATTTTGGTATTTTTAGTGATTTTTGCACTAAACTGGAAATTTAGCCTTCACACATGCATAGCGCCAAGTTGTTATGATTTTTACTAGGGCACGTAAATGATGAATGGCTTACATGGTTGGATGAATTTTGATGAGTGCATCACAAATCAGGAACCATTATTTCATGAAAAGCTATAGTTTGGTAGAGAAAGCTAAAAAACACCAGTTTTATATGCTTCTACCACTATTTTTAATAGTCTGTTACGCATCTGGAGTAACCTTGGGAGAATAAACTTTTGGAGGAATTCCCATGGTTCATTTTCAAAATTTAAGACGTTCTGGAAACTAAACACAAAAATCTAGTTGACCTATATTTCAGATTTGGATTTGGAGGCCTAAAATTCTCTAAATATCAACTGCAAAAATGTGTTACAAATCTATCAAAAAGTGTTACACGTCTACATAAGGTTCATCAGGACACTTGTCAAGCCCAGAAAAATTCAAAATTTCTAGGTTTTTATGTCCTTTGAGCTAGTATTGGAGTAATTGAGTTGATTTTTGCCTCTTATCACAAGGAAACATGTAATTTAATGTGGGGGACACACATTCCTAATCTATAGCTGAATTTGAGGGAATGGTTTCTAACCTTCCTAGATTCTAGGAAGTGACTCATATCATGTATTTATGATGCATTTTGGATGGGATTTTGACCCTATGAGTTGTCCTTATGCATATTTTCTATAATTATATCCAGTTTATTATTTCTTGGGTTGGATAGTTGTTTTTTGAAATGGAGCTATTGCACAAGCCTTTTGGAATGAAATCAAAGACAATGTTGTAGAAATTGTGTTGAGAATCCTGTGGTATGCCTTGGATCACTTGCTCTTTCTCTGGATGTTTATCTTATCATGTTGAATGATGTGATTTCATATTTGATATACAGGCTTCTATGTGTTTATCTTGTCAGTTTATAAGCAGAAAACATGCCTTTTCATGCTCTGTTTAAAAAGAGTTACATTATATGTTTATGTTCTTCTAAATGAATGAATTCACCTCAGTGTTCTTTCATATTTTCCATCATTTCATTCTATACACAATGACAAACTAGGCACGATTTCAAGCTGCCTACCTAGCCTCATCCATATTCTCTGCAACTTGACCTTAAAATTTGACCTTAAACCCTAGACCTAGTCTCCTTACTGTCATTCCTATCCAGCATAGAAAAACCAAACAAAAACCCTATTTACTGAACTTACATACCTAGCCTAATATCATTAAATATTTAGTCATTTAATTTACCGCAAAGTGACATTGAGAGAGGCCTCTCTGGTCCTAGTAGGGCTAGCTACCTGACCTAAAGCCTGGTATGTGGTTACCTTCCTTCAATCCCACTCTCAGCCTTGGGAAGTTGGGGGGGAGTGATAACAGAAAGGATATGACTTCACCCATGCTAATGATAATGGCCTCCTGTTGCAATTCAACCTACACCATAGCCCACTTGGTTATGTTGTTGTATGACATTATGAGAAACCTTCTGGAATTCTAATGTATCTTAGACTTTATGATATTTCACATTGTTGCATAGTGCTTATCCTATGTATTAAACTAGGAATGTGCATAGGTGCAATAGATTTCATCCCAATCGGGATGTATGTTGTTTTCATCAAATTATTTGGTGTCTCCATAGAATACTTCATCTACAAGAGGATTTAGCACTATGGGCTCTGCAATATTAAGCTTCTACCCCTTTTCCTTGTGTGTTTTATAAATTTTATCAGTTTAGAACCTCCAGTGCCTACATGCAATGTCCACCATGAGGTTCTCAATACACAATTCATTAAAAAAATGAATTAAAAAATAATTGCTTACTTGGAGTGAAATCGAATTGGGTACTGATGAGCGTTTGAGTAGTGATAATAACCCTCAATGTCAGGCGAGGACATATATCTAAGAAATAATGCAATAATGCATCATTAGAACTATCAACGGTTCAACTTGGATGAATACTTCATATAATTTAATTAAGTAGGTGTTATATATAACTTACATACAAAATATATGGCATAAGTTTAATTTTTGTCCCAAAATTGCTCCAAAGGTTGTATTTGAGGCATTGGTGGATATATGAAAAGGAATAAACCAATTTGATCCTTTTAAAGCAAGTTATTCAACGATTTTTCTATTAATGTTCTAAAAATAACTTGGAAATTAATATTCTAAAATAACTCACTATCTTTAACAAGAATTTTGAACAATGGTGAGGCTATTTTTGTAAAATTTTCTATAAATTGTATATAATAACTTGCATGACCCAAGACACCTCTTGTATCTTTGAGTATTTGGCACTAGAAGTTTTTAGATATCATCTATATTTGTCGAATCAACCTTGATTCCTAAACATGAAATGTAATGACCTAAAACAATTCCTTCAGTAAGTATTATATGAAAATTTTCAAGAATTAATGAAGGATTAGTTTCTTGGCATCTAACAAGAATTTTTTCAAGATTTTCTAATGCTTCCTCAAAAGTATTACCATAAACCATAAAATCATGCGTATACATTTCTACCCAATCCCAATAATTAATCAAGATAGAAAAAAAATACCTAGAACGACATGTTGAAAAGTAGTAGTAGCATTGCATACTCGAAAATATAATATTTTGTAGACATATGTTCCATATGGTCATGTAATTTTTTTTATCCTAATCTTATAGTACCATTTTAATTTTATTATAACCACTAATACCATCAAGAAAACAAAAAAAATATTTCTTACTAAGGTGTCTAAAACTTGATCTATGAATGTGAGAAGAAAATTGTCTTTTAAGGTAGGTTTATTCAATTCTTGATAATATATGCAAACATTCCACTTGCCATTGTTTTTAGGAATAATTACTAAAGGTGAGACTCATTAACCATCATGAATAGGGTATATGAAGTTCATATTTAGTGATTTCTACAATTCTTCTTTTACAATCTCTTTTAAAACATGATTCACACATATTGGGGTTTTATGATAGGTTTAGAATTTTCTTGAATTTTCTTGTCCTGATGATGAACCACACTGGCTGGTTCGAAACGCGTCGACACAAAATTCTCCATTGTGATTTTAACCGAAAGATTTGATAATTAAATTATATATATGATGTATATATGTATTAGCATGAATTCCTCACACATCACTACATTCCGAAGACAATAATGTAGACTTTTCTTGTAGCTTATTTATTGCTTTTTTTTTAGACTCTTCAAGTTTAGAGTCAATGTTCAAAGTTTTATCTTGTTTAATCTTAATATTACTACAAGATTATGTTATTGAATTGATAAAAGACATATAATCAAATAGCGATGATAGACTATCCATAGTACAATTTTTCTGAAAATGTTTGTCCAAGAAATGAGCAATAAGAAGATTTCCCTGCGAAATATTGAAAGAAAAATCAAAATATTCTTTAAAACTCGTAATTTGGTTTATTGCTAATATGGGTTGTATTATTTCCTCAACTTTATTTATATCGTCAATATAGTATGAACTTTTTAATTCAGTTATTGATTTTCTCGGTATATATAGGGTGAATTTCTTAATTTAATTTCCATGTGATAATTTTATGTCTCCATATCTATAGTTAAAGAATGAATTAAGCATATATAACCATTATATTCCTAAAATTAATGGGTACATCCTCCCAAATTACTTTTAGGTTTTAAAATCATAAAACCTACATATTATTTCCAACAATCCAAAGAAATCTTAATGTATTCTAACCATAGAATGGCCATGTGAAATCCAACAATAAAAAGGACAATTCAAACATAAATCAATCGAGGAACACAAAACATAAAATATTAAACAACATCACAACTCAATCCCCATGAGTTCTGGTGTTCCCAAAGGTTCATGAATAAAAGCTCAGAAAATTTCCAACCATTCATGCCTGTTGAACCATGCCATGATACATGCTTCTTTTACTACCATTGAGTCTTGCTATGCTATCACGTACACCCAGTTGTTAGTGTTTTAATGAAATATAATAATTATACCATTTGTTATCTTTTCATGCTAAGCCAAGCACGCTGCCCTTCGAATGTACATAAATATTCGTTTATTCATTAGTCACATGTCTCAACTAGGACAAAATTTTAATAATATACATTAACCAAGTTTCAAAATTTAGAATACATATACACATATCAACATGTTGTCATCATGTTATCACACATTTAGAATCTAGTATTTAATCCATATCAACAACATAATTAAAATCAACCTCCTAACTAGGGCCGACAACATCAGTTAAATATCAATATTTTTACTGAAACTATCATCATAAAATTTCAAAACTCAACCTTTAAAATTTTTGTAGTCAACCTTCTTTGCCCAAGCCAAAAACCATTTCATATTGAATCTCAAGGGACTTAATTAGAAAAACATATGTCACATTATCATCTATCATCCCCTTAATTTTCAAATTTACAAAATGAATCGTAGGACCTGCATGCAATCTAAGGTTAGCACATAACCATTCCATTGCAATGTTACAACCAACATTCACTTTCACATGTAAGAACTTAACTTACAATCCACAATTATAGTGCTACGAACAACACCAAATAAAAAATAATCATATAATAAATAACCACAATGCTACACTTATCATAAGTAAGCAATCATCTAGGCACATTAATCTCTCATAGAGTCACAAAATACCTTGTCTTCCTTTTCATTTGTGATAGTACCCATCTAATCCAAGTGTTGAACTTGATGGCTCTAATACCACTTTGTAACACTCCCCTTACTATCCATAGCCCCAACTAAGGGTAGAAGGAGGAAATGTGACTCAACTAAATGAATCCCATTGTCACTTTATGGAATGAGGTATAATTTTTTCGACCTTTTTAGACTTCCTTGAAACCTAAAATGGATAATGCCATTGCATTCACCTTGTTGAAATCTTTCCAACGATACCAAATTCATCTCAATCTGACTCCCATATTGAAATATACAGCTGATTAAAGTCTTGGACAACCACAATGAGCCACGTCAGCTTAAATTACCACGTGGCTCCCATTTGGTCTCCACGTGAGGGCCATGTGGCTTTCAAATCACATGCCATTCCATGTCAAATGGCAGTTTCTGACCCACTCATAAAGTTCCATAACCAAACATAATATATAAAATTATATATTTTTAATGTATGTAGGTGTGGGCCCTCCATGGTCATGTCACCCCACTGCATAGAATCCCCAAAAAATTCCCATCCTGCTCCCCATTGAAACTAATGGGGACAACACTCGTGGGATTATGTGATTCTATATGTTTTATATTAAAACTTTGACACCCATTTTTTACTTATAACCAACACATTTGCACCACACATGGTGCTCATGCCACTGAAATGGGCCCATGTGCCACATCAACTCAAGAATAAGATATAATAGATAAATCATGTGGCTCCTTAGGATTCCTTCAGGGGACAACCATTCAGAGATTATGTGGAACCCTAACAGTCCCTCTTCCACCATGTACTCACTTCATTTGTTGTGTAAATGCATGCGCTTGGGCCCACTCTTGCCACGACATCCTAGAGATTAAATCTTGAGATTTACTTGCAAAGTCCCCCATTGTTTCCTTCTAAGGACAAGGTCTTAGGGTGACGTCATCACCCCTTTTCTGCTGGGGTGATTGCCCCCTCTGCATGGCTCCACCCACTGCATGCCACATGCTACTCAGATACAGGCCACATGGGCCCCTAATATCCTTATTCCTTATTAGTCTTCTAAGGATCAATGAAATACAATTTCCATGTTATAATATTTCATGTGTTCCTCCTCCATGATACAAAAACCACTGATCGACCGACCCCACATGTCGAGTTATATCGGAAATAAAATCTTGAAGGTTAATCTTAGGACTCCCCTTGAAATCTCTGGGGTACCAAAAATCTGGGGTTATCCAATGGCCATGAGCTCTCACTCATCAATGACCCAAATTTCTCTTACCTAAGCATTTGGTCACTGCACTTAGTCATAGGGGCAAAGGGGTTTACGCCATTTCTTCTTAATTCATGTCCATTGAACTTATTAATTTCAACCCTCACACCTTGTAAATGTTAACATATGAATAAGGGCCTTTCACCCAGGCCTTGGATACATGATCGATAATATACAAGGGTATGTGTAGACATTTCTCAGTTATCCCTTCAGAGCTTTACCAAAACTTGGTCGTGGCTTCTAATCCACTGTACAAACATTTTCATATATATATATATATATATATATATATATATATATATACTCTACACTATCTCTTGTGATATTTTTAAATAAACTCCAGCCAATCTCAACCATATGTCTATATATGTATAAACTAAACACAGGGAAGACCTAGCCACATAAATACACACACACATCTAAATTAAGGCAAAAATAGTCAATTCATTTCCAGTTTTTTGTTTTGTTTTTGTTAATTAATATACATGTGTGAATTTCACCATACACAAAACTTAAGCCAAATTCCAAGCCCTGAATGAACACAAGAATAATCCCATTTCTGTAAAGATATTCAAAACACTTGCAATACATTTTTCATGCTAGATTCACATCTTTGGCCATTAGTATAGCCAATTAATAGCATTGTGCCAACATATATATCAACATGTGAGTAATAAGTAAACAGAGATGCATTATTCCTTAAATGAACCATTACTCATCCATCTCATAAAACTTGGAATTATGCAAGAATTCATAAAAAAGCATAGGTATTAAATCAACACATTATTTGCTACACAGATTTACCCATCTCTTCAATATTTAGGCATTCAGACTTTAGCTTTGATGCAAACATTGAAAGGTTCACACATTCCTTTCATAAAAACCATTTCAACTAGGATTATACTAAATTTTACGTATGAATCTAGACCATTCCATATCCATGAATTTAAAATAATAATATTTATTCAGACGAGAATACCTCATTCCTTAGCATTACAAGCCATGATAAATCATCACATTAAACAAGAATAAATCATTTAAAACATGAGAGTTGTAAGAAAACACTTATCTTTGATTGAATAAACCAATAAAGTAATATTGGGACTTCACCTCTCCACCCAACCATAGACAAGCTGCAACCAAGTCATTCTTGCAACTCCCACCACTGAGCCAAATTCGAAAGCTTGAGGTAGAGTTCTTTCATAGGAGTTTTAAAATGATAGTATCAACTAAAAAGGGTGTCTCAAGGCTTCCTCACCTGCAACCACCATCTATAAAGCTAAATAAAAATTATTAACCACTTCTCTCATTTACAACCATCATACACTCAAGGGATTAACCAATATCATCAGGTGAAATAGGGTGTCTCAAGGCTAGCCTGGCTTCACCCACCAATTAATCAGTGATTTCACATCATGAAGGGAACATTTCATTTTTTATAGAGGGACTTATAATAAAACATCCCAACATCTCTATGGATTTAGACACAGAGAGCCTAAATTTAGATGTGGAGAGAGAGAGATGAAATTAATGATAAGGAGGTTTTATAAGCTGAGTTACCTCTAAAGGAATAAGAGTGCACTTTCCAACAACTTAGTGGAACTTCTACCTATTTTCTCAACCAAATCCCATGGAAATACCATCAGGTGTTATCAACTCACCAACCTTGTATGCCTCCACCTCTCAGAAGTTTTAAACTAGAGTATTCTCTAGTGTATTTATCAGCCCTATAAGGTGCAACCACTACTCAATGATCATCATCCAGCAAGCCCTTTGGGCTCCTCAGTTGGAATATTATTTGAGCTTCCCTTCTCCATGAATTATCTCACTATTGATATCTTCTTTTCCCTCTCAGTAAATCATCTTTCTCACCAGGAGCCTCTCGACCTCCCCTTTTTCATGTTCCCTTCTCTTCTTATGCATATGAATCATGTATGATTTCACAAACCTTCTTGGACTCATTTCTATGTTCAATAAGAGCCTCTTAGCATGATTTCTCTATTCAGGAGCCCCTTGGCCTCCTTTATCTATTCATCAATAGCCTCTCAACCTTATTTAAGTGTTCAACAGGATCCCCTCGACCTCCTTCCTCTATTCAGTAGGAGCCTCTCAGCCTCCTTTGCTCGTCTTCTACAAGAGCCTCTTGATCTCATCCTCTCATGGTAATTCTTACTCTATGCACATAGGGTATTTTCTACTCAATGTGTGAGAGAATGTCAATGGAGAAAAAAAAAAATCCTCTTCTATCTCAGTCACTGTAGAATTAAGGTGATAGAATTGCAAATTCTTAATAAATTTAATCTAAATCAAGAGACACAACTCTATTCTACTCCTCTGTGGAAATAAATTCACAATTTTGAACAACATTAAAAACATGCATCAATCACATACATAGGTACATAGATTTATCTAGGGTAAACCAACTAGTAAAACCCCTTTAAGACTGCTTTCATTAGTCAGATGAATAGATAATGTATTACAATTGCTTCCTCGTTTTGAGCTCAACCTGAAAGTGAATAACCTTTCTCTCTGCTAATGAGAAGCTCTGACCCAAAATTGGTTAATTTTTTCCTCTCCTTTAGCCCCTATTTCCTAGCACAAATCCTGAGGAATTAGGCCCCTATTTGTTTATGAATTTTCATCCAATTGATAGTGCAATTTCCAAGGTTGGATCTCTCACTGCATGTAGCACTTTTACACTCAAGGCTAGTCTAAAACTGATGTTACACTACCTTGGAATCTCCAGCTATTTTTGGTTGATTTATCATTTAACTGGATGATCACTAAGTTATACTGTTGTCCCACTACACAATCAACCTCCAATTATTTCTATCGACAATTAGAACTAGTTTAACTAAATACAACTGAAAATAATTGAACTGGATTGCTACAAATTAGAAATAAACTCATGCAAACTAAAATCCAAGCCCTTAACTTGAATCTACTAAGCTAAATGAGTGACAAGAGCTATGTAACCTCAATTAACCACCTCAAAGTTGTTTGTTGATGTGGAAATTTCAAATTATCTCAATTTTACCAAGGAAAAGTCAAATTGAGACATTCTTGCTACACCTCTCGACACTCCCTCTTAGAAAGAAAGGGATTTTCATCCACCCCTATCCTGCACCTATGGAATTCAAACTTCCCTCTCGAAAAATATTTTGTCAAGATGTGAGCTTCTTGTTCCTCTATCGAAATATATTGTAGCAACATTATCCTCCTCTGCACACAGTATCGTAAATGATGATACCAGATATCCATATGCTTGGATAGATCATGAAATACCAGATTCTCAAAGAGCTTAATGAACCTCTAATTATCACAATAGATAACAGTTGGATCCATATCCTGACCAAATAGTCACACAAGTATCTTTCTCATCTAGATCGCCTCACATGTTGCTTGACTTGCAACCATGTATTCAAATTTTTTTGAGTTGAGTACCATAGACCTTTTCTTCATGCTATACAAGGAAATTGTTGTGGTCCCATCACTGAAAATTCCACCTAATTTACCCTTTCGGTTGGATGGAATCCCTTCCCAATCTACGTTTGTGAAGCCACACAACTTTAATTTGGTCTCTATCTGTTTGTACCATAATCCATATTGGGTAGTGCCTCTGAGGTATCGTAAAACATGATTCACTGCCTTCCAACATAATTTGTTCATCCAAACAATAGCTTGCCTCAGCTTCTTGAATACATAACACATATCTAGTCGGATGTTCACAAGATACATCAGTGAACCCACTATCTACAAATAAATGGTAGCATCGATCTCTTCACTAGAAGTGGAATTCTCCTTCCTCCAGTCGGTCGCTAGAGGTGTCTCCATGGGATTACAACTCTCGATGCAAAATATCTACAATATCACGGTGGCATACTTTCCTTGAGACACAAATAATTCCCCATCACCTTTCCATACTTACAGACTGAAGAAGTATTCCATGAGACCCATTTATTTCATCTCAAATTCCCTTGCAAGGTCCTCCTTGAAAAATTTGCTCAAATTCTCATCACTTGTTAATATTAAATCATCAAAATATAAAAAAATGATAATAAATTTAACTTCTACCAAAATATGATAGAGGTTCGCATCCGCTTCACTTTTGGTGAAGCCCAATCCAGTGAGATAACTATCAATTCGAGTGTACGAAACTTGAGGTGCCTATTTGAGATTGTACAATGCTCACTTGAGTCTACACACATGAGACTCCTAATCAAATTTCTCAAATCATTCTATTTTCTCGATGTATAGTTACTCCTCAATAGCACCATTGAGGAATGTTGTTTTTACATCCATTTGGTGGATCTTCCACCCCATATGTGCATCCAATTCAAGAATTGATCTAATGGATGAATACCTTTCTATGAGAGCAAAGGTTTCCTCATAGTCAATTCCCTCAACTTGAGAGAATCCTTTTGCCACAAATATGGCCTTATACTTCTCTATGCTTCCATTTGTTGCATGCTTAACTTTGAATATCCATCTCGAACCCACAACTGATTTATCTCTCAGTCTTGGGACCACTTCCCAAACATTGTTCTTCATGATGGATTTGTATTCTTCCACCATTACATCAACCCAAATTTTTTGCTCAATTTCTTCCTCAAAATAGGTCAGCTAGTCTCTACAAACTCAGTCATTAGATCCATGTATCCAGTGTGAATCACAGGTGACCTCCTTTGCCTACACACATTTGAAGGAGCTCCCACATTATCCCTCGTATCTTGCACCAATCTATCAACTTCCTTGGTTCTTTTTATAACTTATCTAGATGGTTCTTCTTGAGTGGATGTCTCTACTCTACCTCCTCTTTTCTCCTCAATTTTTGGCTACTACACAACTTCCTGAGGCTCCTCATTTGGAGTGAAAATCTCATCTTCTGGTTGGATTTAAAGCTCCCTCTTAAGATAGCACCACATTACTTTCTCCTCGTCAAACTTTACAACCCTTCATACAACTATCATTCTAAGGGAAGGTAAGTACACCCGATAATTTTTTGGAGTTTCAGTGTAACCCGCAAAAAATCCCAACTTTGATATTGGCTTAAGTTTCTTTCTTGAATCTTTGGAGACATAGAAGTAAAAAAAGGCTCCAAAATTTATGAAATGAGACACATCTGACTTTCCTCAAGAAATCCTCCTCCAGTGTAATCATACCAAGCATCCAATGAGGACTCTGGTTGCGCAAGTAGATTGTTGTGTTACATTCCTCTTCCCACAAATGCAATAGAAGGCCTTGGTCATGCAGCATAACTCTCGCAAATCCCACAATGCTTCGGTTCTTTCTCTTAGCTAACCCATTCTGTTGTGGGTTGTGGGGCATTGTCAGCTCTCTTCGAATGCCTTCTTTCGAACAAAAATCCTTGAATTCATTTGAAATATACTCACCTCCATTTTCGCTCCTGAGAGCCTTCACCTTCTTGTCGGTCCTTTCTCAACTAGCACCTTGAATTCTACAAATTTTTATAATGTCTCATCCTTTTGTTATGGTGTTAGGGTTTTGAGGCTAAATACCTTTGTCTCATTGATTCATTTTTTATTTTTGAGGAGCAGTTTAGCCTATGAACTAATGTTGTTTCCATATTCTAAAATTCATTGTCCAACATCACTAGCAGTTGCCCATAGAAGGTTCATACAAAGTTTGAAAGAGTCTCAGTTAATGAGAAAGTCACGAGTTCATCTACTTCTAAAAATTTAGACACAATTCAAAGGTTTATGTGTTAGTATTCACTGGTTGGAACCATTAAAATAATTTTGGTTCATTTGAAAGGGTTATGTTAAGATTGCTATGAAGTATGATTCATTAAGTCATTCCACCATTTATATTTTATGCTTTTATTCATATCTCTCTACCATGAATTTATATCCATTCTATACCCTATTTCACTAATTGCCTTCATAAATATATGCCCTTACATGTATATTTTCACATCCCATATTCATATATTTACATACACCCCTCCCCCCCATGCTAAACCCCCCTTCTAAACATCATTATCTACTTTCTTACACTCATCTCCTACTATCATCGAAGTTATACCTTCATGTCTAATTACCATCATTTCATTCATCATGCTCATAACCACTATTATTCCCATAACCCCTTGTCCTATACCTTCATTCATGACAAATAAATCATTAGAAAAAGTGATCAGATGAATGATCATACAAAGGACAAAATACAAAGGGGTATTTCAAATTTTCCCTACTTCCCTCACTTCATAGTTCACTCATGAAAATTGCGCCCATTCTGAAAACACAACAAAAATATTATAGTTCAAAGGCCGAACTCATCAAGAATGGTGACAATATAGAGTTGGTTTTAACTGTAGGAAATTGTTGCACAAGTGCTACCCATAACCTGAAAATTGCACAATTGTTGCGCAAAATTCCCTGTTTCATCGTGTATGCGTTTTCATTCTTCATTGCACATATTTTTTCTTGTGGGGAGAGGGGGGGGGGGGATGAGTTTCTAAGTCCTTCACAGTCAATATGGAGACTCCAGAAGGGAATACAAAGTGAAAATAAGGTTAGTAGTTGGTTAGAGCATGGAGATGAAAGGGCGTTCCTCTTTTGTGTTGCACATTCACACAGTCACCGTACTTTCACTATATTTGCTAAATCCTGTGCCCATTTTCCTTGGAAATTTTACGGTAAATTTATGGGGGTGAGATGAATAAACTCAGTTAATTTTAGGTTAAAATTATTCACGATTTTCGAGAAAGAAGCTACTGTCACCAACAACCATTTTTGTATTTTCTTGATATCCATGAGTCAGATTTGGCTTAAAGGTTTTATGGAGGAGCGCCATGATGATATTAACATGTTGTAAAAAATTCAACTTAATTTGATTCACCATTAGGGAGATATGCCCAAAACATAGACTGCTTCTTAAGTAGTTATGCTCTATTGCACATGTGTTGAATTAAGTGGTTTTGGAGCCTACACGTGCGAAAGGACACATTGGATGAGTCCCTCTCCACCTCACCCACCTGGTCACCTTCCATCAACGAGTTGTCCCTTAACGTTGTAGGTGTGTGTGCCAATATGGAGTTGCTGCTCAACCGCTGCACAACTCAAGTTGTCTATTGTTTCTATTTTTAATTTGAATCCGAAACTATGTTCTTATGATCAAGAAGGATAACTCTGAAGCTTAGTGGATAAGGTCATTATCTAGATAGGGTTAGCTAGATAGAATAAAGTGATTTTTTTTTTTAGATAAATGTTGTAGCTTTTATGGATAGCTTGTATACTCTTTTTGGTCCAAAAACATTATGTTACTAAAGTACAAGTTGATTCAATCCACTTAGTGGATGAGACATGCAATGTATCTGGTCAATGGGATGTTATGTAAAAATGTATTTAAGACCATCATAAACTATGAAGAAAAGATTGGTTGGAATCGAAATAGGCCTAGTAAATGTGAAATTTTAATTTGGAATAAAAACTATGTGTAAGTTTTTGTCATTAGTTTTAGAGATTCTTGTGGTGTGTCCTTTAAAGTTATTATACTTCTCATGTGCAACCATTATTCTAAATATCTTACTGCAACCTTGTTTAAATGTGTACTCCTAAAATATTTTTCTACAATTCATCCTTGATGCTCTAGATGATTGTGGATTTTCATATATGATGGAATTATTTATTACTCTGTCATCATTATTCTTCTAAATATTTTGTCACAAAAATATGTGACAAAATTCAGATTTCTGCTTTGTTGCATTTGATCGAATATTGATATGTGGTTATTTATTTTATTCACTACACTACAAATGATGTCGACTTGAAACACGTACTTACCTTGCATTTGTATCTATAGGTGACTCATGTATGCACAAATGTTTTATGTTTGAGAATTTGAGATGCGTTAATGGTTTCATTCCTCAGTAGCCTTTTCATAAATCTCCCAACAATTGTCATCAATCCTCGATTTCTTTCCATATCTGGTCTCTATAGTCTTTTGAGCTTCAAGATTAATTACTTTCATACATTTTCTAGTGAGGGATCCCCCTTTGGTTAGAAAGGACCAGTTTCTAACCCAAAGTGGTTAGTGGTTACCTCTAGGATTTCTCTCCTCAACTTGGAGAAATTTACATAGTTCTAACATAGTGGCGTCGTTGCCAGGGAGAGAAAGGTCACATTTTCCCTCGGTGTGAATGAAAAGGGTCAAATCTAATTTCTGATGGTAACAAAAATTGAACACAAGAAGGCTGAACCATTCACCTAGCGACTCAAATCAAGAACAACACATATTTTCAAATTCCACTGGTCTCTCCACATTATCAAGATGAGTTCTCAATATAGAAGGTATTCTCCCATGCATCGAGATCATATTCTAGGATTTCCAAACCACATTCCTTATGTAGACTGGCAGACTTATCTGTCAAGGTTCAAAGATGAGGATGAAGAGGATGCTCCTCTGGATATGGTTAAATTTCACATGCATGCATGCAAGCTGAGAGTTCAATTTTCTGAATATTGTCTAATGAAGATGGTAATGGCTACTCTGGAAGGGAAAGCAAGATATTGGTATGAAGGTTTTCCATCTGCTATTATTCATTATCTTAAATATTTTCATTCAACATTTTTTGAAAAATACAAAGAATTTCATCCTTCTTTTTCATTGGTTAAGAATTGTTGTGAACATTTTGAGGTTTTAATTCAAAATATGGATAATTCTTATGGTGATGAATAGTTCATGGATTAAGAAACCATGGAGGCTTTATATGAGAACCCTTTTCAGCACCAAGAATATAAGGTGTTTTCTCACTTGGATGAAAGTGAAACCGAGCAGGATATTGATAATGAAAGTCATGTTCCATCCTTTGCGGTTGATGGAAATTTGCACCAGTCTAATATATATGAAGATGGTTGTTCCAACTGCCCTTCATTCTCTTATGTTCTTGAGTTTTTTATTCAAGAAGAAATTTGTGAAGATCATAATTTTGAGTTTGATCGCATAGAGACTCTAGAGAGTCATGATTAATCTATTGATTTCAACAGTAATGTACAACATGAAGAGATTTATGAAGAACAAATTTATGAAATTGCATGTACAAAAATTTTGGAAAGTGAAAATGTTCATGGTGATAAATACCAAAGATTGAAAAATTATGAAGAAGAGTAGATTGTGGCGACCATACATCCCATGGATCCCATGGGTGTGGAAATTTTTGATATTCATGATTTTTTTACATTAATTGAAGATATGCATTGAAATATTGATGAAAAAACCACTCCAACTTCTTTTTCCAATCATTAGGTAAAGGTAACTAAGCATGTTTTTGAAGATTCTTTTGTTGACCTATTGGAACCATTAAGAGAATAAAACATTTTATTTTCTCCAATTCAACAATAGGTATTTTCTTATGTTTTTCAAGATCACGTGGCTAGTCTATCACACTCATTAGAGTAGAAGAACGATTTGGAATTTATGGATCATGAGCAGATGTTCAATGGAAATTTTGAGTCACCATTTTGTGGATTTTTCTTTATGCCTAGTGCAGTTGAATACAAGCATAATTCAAACATTCATTTGCTTGATTGGCTACACTAGAGGAATAATTTCACATGAGAATATATATGTCTTCAACAGGTGTGGACAACTATCATCAAAGTTTGAAGCCTGAGGAGAAGTACCTAAGACTTTGGTGATGTGTTGTCAATTTTGTTTTTATTTTCTTTTGAAGTTTTCAGATATGTAAGTCCATCAATTAATTAATTTTCAGTCATTTAGTTACATTTTTTAGTTTTTATGTTGACTCCATTTCCCAATGGTGTAATTAGGCTACTAGTCTACGGTACTATTTTTGGCACCTCACTATAAGGTTTCCATCCCCATTGGAGCCAATGTTAGGGTCTTAGCATTTTGAGGCCAAATACCTTTGTCTCATTCATTCATTTTTGTTTTTGAGGAGTAGTTTAGCCTATGAACTACTGTTGTCCATAGAAGGTTCATACAAATTTTGAAAGAGTCTCACTTAATGAGAGATTCATGAGGTCGTCTTGTTATAAAAATTAAGTCATAATTAAAAGGGTTATGTGTTAGTATTAACTAGTCGGAACCATTAAAAATGGTTCATTTGAAAGGGTTATGTTAAGCTTGTTATGGAGTATGACTCATTGTCATTCCACCATTTAAATTTTATGATTTTATTCATATGTCTCTAACATACATTTATATCCATCCTATACCCTATTTCACTAATTCCCTTCATACATATACCCCCTTACATGTATATGTTCACATCCCACCCCCGTGCTAAACGCATCTTCTAAACATCTTTATATACTTTCTTACACTCATATCCTACTATCAACGAAGTTATACCTCCATGTCTAATTACCATCATTTCATTCATCATGCTCATAACCACTATTATTCCCATAACCCCTTGTCCTAGACCTGCATTCATGACAAATAAATCATTAGACAAAGCGATCAGATGAATTAGCATACAAAATACAAAGGTACAGTTCAAATTTTCCATACCGCCCTTACCTCACTGTTCACTCATGAAAATTGTGCCCATTCTGAAATGAAAAAACAATATACTAGTTCAAAGATCGAAATCGGCATGCACGGTGACAAGATAGAGTTCGTTTTCACTGTAGGAAATTGATGCACAAGCGCTACCCAGAATCTAGAAATTGCATAGTTGTTTCGTAAACTACCCTATTTCACCATGTATGCGTTTTCAGTCTTCATTGCACATATTTTGTCTTGGGAGAGGGGGGGGTGGGTTCTAAGTCCTGCATAGTCAATATGGAGACTCCAAAAGTGAATAAAAAGTGCAAAGAATGTCAGTAGTTGGTCAAAGCATGGAGATGGAAGGAAGCTACTCTTTTGTGTTAAACGTTCACATAATCCCTGTACTTTCACTATATCTCCTAAGCCATGTACCCATTTTCCCTTAAAATCTCATAGTAAATGTATGGGGGTGAGATGAATAAACTCAGTTGTTTTCACCTCAAAATTCTTCATGGGTTTTTAGAAACAAGCTATTGTCACTTACAACCATTTTTGTATTTTCATGAGATCCACGAGTCGGATTTGGCTCAATATTTTTTTGGAGGAGTGCCATGATGATATTAATGTGTTGGAAAATGTAAGCTTAATTGGATTCACCCTTTGGTAGATATTCACAAAACACATACTACTACTTAAGCTGTTATGCTCTGTTGCGCAAGTGTTGAATTAAGAGTTTTTGGAGCCTGCACGTGTGAAAGGGCACATTGGATGAGTCCCTCTCTAGCTCAACCACCTAGTCATCACCTTTCATCATCTAACTGTCGCTCAATGTTACAGGTCTGCATGCCAACCTGGATTTGTTTCTCAACCACTTCACAACTCAAGTTATCTGTTGTTTCTATTTTTATTTTGAATATGGAACTATGTTGTCATGATCAAGAAGGATAAATCTAAAGCTTGGTGGATAAGGTGATTATCTAGATAGGGCTAGCTAGATAGAATACAATGATTTATGTTTTTTTAGATAAATGTTGTAGCTTTTATGGATAGATTTTTTTAGTGTTTTTGGTCCAAAAACATTATGTTACTAAAGTACAGTTTGATTCAATCCACTTAGTGGATGACACATGCAATGTATCTAGTCAATGGGATTTTATGTAAAAATGTATTTAAGACCATCAGAAACTATGACGAAAAGGTTGGTTGGAATCGAAATAGGCCTGGTGTAAGTGAAATCTTAATTTGGAATAAAAACTCAGTGAAAGTTTTTGTCATCAATTTCAAAGATTCTTGTGATGTGTTCTTTCAAGTTATTGTACTTCTCTTATGCAACCACAAATCTAAATATCTTACGGCAGCCTTGTTTAAATCTATACTCCCGAAAAAATATTCTAGAATTCATCCTTGATGCTTTAGATGATTGTGGATTTTCACATATGATGGAGCTCTTTATTTCTATGCCATCATTATTCTTCGAAATATTTGGTCACAAAAATATGTGACAGAATTCAGATTTGTGTTGTGTTTCATTGAATCGAATATTTTTATGTGGTTATTTATTTTCTTCACTATACTACAAATGGTTTCGACTTGAAACAAGTACCTACCTTGCCTCTATATCTAAATATGACTCATGTATACAAAAAAAATTTATGTTTGATAATTTGAAATGTGTTAATGGTTTCTTTCCTTAGTAGCCTTTTCATAAATCTCCCAAAAATTGTCATCAATCCTTGATTTCTTTCCAGATATGGTCTCTGTAGTATTTTTAGCTCCAAGGTTAATTACTTTCAGACATTTTATAGTGAGGGAGCCCCCTTCGGTTAGAAAGGGCCACTTTATAACCCAAAGAGGCTTTTGGTTACCTCTTGGATTTCTCTCCTCAGCCTGGAGAAATTTACGGAGTGCTAACACCTTCTTCCGCATGAAGAAGGTCCAACACTTACTTGAGAAATCATCACCAAAAATAACAAAGGACTTATGTCTGGAAGTGGATGTTGTCAAGAAGGGTCCATAAACATCAGAGTAGACTCTTTCCAAGACTTCATGTGCTTTGTTGTCTCAATCATGGAATGTATATTTTACATACTTACCCAAGTATTATAGGACATTTTGTCACATGTGGTCAATAGGCCTGCAAACCATATCAATCAACATCTGTGAACATGTTATCATCATCCCTACACAAATCCCTAAGAATGACCTTTCCAAAAAGTCATAGTTTCTATAATTAATTGCTCAAAATGATTGTTTTTAACCCCAACGCACCTTGTCCCTTTAGACACCTACGTTCATCATTGGTTTCACCTTTCTACACCAGGGTTGACTAGCACTAGTTTCTCCTTTTTGTAGGTGTGTTGTTTCTAGAAATTCGGGAAAATTAAAGAGATTTCTGAAGCTTCTTCTTCTAGAAACTTCTAGGGGTTGTTTTAACCATTTACCATGGATAAGAACTCAAATACTATCTCATTTTACCTTGGATACTATTATCACTCTCTCCATTTCCCAGGGTTGAGAATGGTGACTTTCGGTTTTGAGATTTCATTTTGAAGACTAAAATCAGCATAATGTTTTTCTACCTCTTTGGATGGTGTGTATTTCTTTTTGGGTTGATATTTGTGTGGATTCTCCTTTCTCTGTCCTCCATCTTGAACTTTTTTATCTTTCTTTTGATTGCTGGTAGAAGCTTCAATTATTTTTGCATGATTAGGAACAACAGGTCCTTTATATTTTCTCTGATTTGAAGTAGTCATCTCTTTATGGTGAGCCTTTATTTGAGAATTATGTTTTTTTCTCACTTGAGGTTATAGGCACGTTCCTATTTATCAAACCATATTGCCACTGTACCTGAGTAAGAGCATTCTAATATCCCCTTTGGTAATATTCTCTCCATACTAATAACATATCATCATTATAAAAAACATATTTCTGGTCACCGGGTCCATAAATTTATGCATAAAACTGATCTTCTTCAGTGACGAAAATATGCTGCTGATTTTCCTCAAATAAATGATTTTCACCTGCAATCTCTTCTTCTTCATCATCAATGCCTCCAGTATATTTTTTTTGAAATGGAGTGCGAATTTTCTACTGACTTTGTGGATATTGACCCCTATGTTCCCTTTGCTTGATCATGTATTGAGCTTTCTAATTTTGACCCCTGAAATTGGGATTTCTGATTGAGGGCTCAACTTGTGTATCCGCGATGGTAATTTTGTCCATCATATTCTCCATTGTTTTGATCAAGGTATCGATTTTTCCCTCTGATGAAGTAGATGTTTCTTCCTTGATGATTACTCTCTTTACTGTTTTTATTTTTGACTTCTTGATAATCAGATTCGCTTCAACACTCACTGCATTTCTCTGCATTTCTTCAAGGGTAGATGGATTTATTTCTCTCAACTGGTAAGCCATATTAGGATCAAAACCATCTGGGTAATGAATTAATGTGAGGTCTGAAGGAGGCTTGATATTTTCAGAAATGGAATCATAAATTCTATTGAACTAGTTGTGAAGTCTTGTACAGACTCATTAGGATTTATTTTCAAGGCATTGTATTCAACTAGAATCTGTAAAGGGTCTTCCTCTCCTCCCACTTTTCCATAAATAAGTCTATTAGCTGTTGTGAATTAGCTACAGAACCAGATGTTTAGGGAGTGGAACCATTTCTTAACCTCTCTTGAGAAACTTCGTGCTAAAATGTGCATCTTGGCCTCATCATTTTCAATCTCTTCAAGGTCGATGAAATCAACTACTTTGACAATGTGTTGGTGAGAATTAACCTCTGATGTTCCATAAAACAAAGGTAATATTTGACCATAATTCTGAGGTAGTGCAGTGAGTTGTGGATGTAGTATTAATGGAGAAAATATAGCCATGACTAATGGAGGAGGTGTTGATGGAGTGTATACTTGCAGAGGTAATGATGGAGTGAAAGTGAGGGATGGTGGTGTAGTTGTGTGAGAAGGTGTGATAGTAGGTGGTGAAGCAAAATCTTGTTGTTGGTATTGGAAATAATATTTTTCAAAAGTTAGTTGAAGCTTATCAACCAAACCCTAAATTTTATGAAAATTATACTAGACTTCACTATCAAGCTCGAAATAAGAGGACTCAGAAAATGGAAATTATGTCTCAAAATCAATGGGGTCAAAGATAGTTTTTGAAATAAAGGATTCAGACTTAGACCTAAACAAATATGTCTCAAATTTAAAATTGAAGGACGAATATTCTGGAGAAATTAACCTCGTCAACAAGGAGTTTGATTTCACAAGTGGAGGTAAACCTTTTATAACTTTCTGAGACTTTTTTTTTCTGCTTTATTAAAAAATCTCAGGGTAATTAACAATTGGTGAGGGATTTGGGTCTGGATTTGACCTAGGGTGTCTTTTTGGAGTTAGTTTTATTCGAATGTTAGAACTTGTCACCCAGAATTCTAACCTTCAGTGAACTAAAAGAATTATCCCAAGTAATTTTTTGCAATCACTCCCTGACAACGACGCCAAAAATGTTATCACTCCCTATGTTTCCCAAGGCTGAGAATGGAGACTGAAGTAGGTAACCTCAAACCAATATTTAGGTTTGGTAGCTAGCCCTAACAAAACCATGGAGGGCTCTCTCAATGTCACTTTTAAATTCAATTAGGAGACTAGAGATGTAATGATTTTAGGATAGATATAAGCTTAGTGAATTAGGGTTTTGTTTTGAATTTTTCTAGATAGGAACGCCAATCAAGGAACTAGGTCTAGGTTTTATGTCTGATTTCAAAGATACAGTTGTAGATATGAATATGAGGCCAGGTAGGTATATTTAAGAACATACTTAAATTTTCATTGTATATAGGGTTTGAAAAGAGAGAAAGAGAATCAAAATGCACATGTTACATGAATTCATTTATCGGAGGAATTAGAACACATTCATGAAAATATTATAAAACATAGCCCAAAAAACAATATTTTTTTTCAGTCTCATAAGATCATCATATAGAAGCATACATGTGATGGAAAGAAAGCATAAACATTGAAATTGATGATTTTATTGAGAAAAAAATGCTAATAAGCACACCACTAGAGTCCCAAAATTATAGCTGCAACATGTCTTTGATTTCACTGAAAATGTTTGTACATAAGCTCTACACTACAAATAATAACTATCCAACCTCTAAAATTACTTGATTTGGAATACATATGGAAAATAGAGAAGATTCCACCTCAATGGGTCGATACCTTATCCAAAATACATCATAAATTAACCCTATGATACATTACCTAGAATTTAGGGAAGTTAGAAACAGTCCCCCAAAATTTAGCTAATAACTAGGAGTGTTTGTCTACTTGAGTAATTACATGATTCCTCAACAATGAGGGGAAAAAACAAACTCTCTTATCCACAAAACACCTCATAGGACAACTGCAACTTCAATATTTGGACCATTTTAGCTTGGCAGCTATCCAGAAAGATTCCAAGACAGAAGTGTTGTGCCAATTACAAAGCATCGCACCTTTCAGCAAAAGCGTCACACCATTTCAGGGTGATTTTGATTGAATTTAAGGCATCCTCCAGTTGATATAAATATTGGGCTAGGTAGCATTGGATGTCCTCTATCCAACCCAACCTTGAAACTAGGAAAATACCTCCTGCAAGTCTTTCAAAAATCCATTTTCCCAAGCTTACTCCAGAAGAGTCGCGCATAGGCAAAAGTGTGGCAGAAGCATGAAAAAGAGTGTTTTTTGGGTTTTTCTCCAAAATGAGGGGGTTTCATGAAAACCTGAGACCGTATCTGGAAATTAACTAGCAATATAAATCCATCCATGTAGAAAAATTATCATTTGGAGGCTCTGAGGAAAAGTGTCGCACTACTGCACGACGCTTTTTCAAAGGTGAAATTTCCATATTTTCTAAAAAATCTCAAAAAATACCAAAAATACCCAAAAATTGTTGAATTTTGGTCCATGGAATCCTTGAAGGATGAACTAGATAGCTGGGGAGGCCTCAGCTAACAAATCCAAGTTATCTTTCTCCTTTAGCTTAATTAAGGTTTCTTTAAGCTTTTTCTTCAAATTCTTCACCCCGCCTTTGGCGATTTGGTTCCTAGTGAAACAGTGTCTCGCCATGTGCCTGTTGAAAATGCAACAAGATGATGGAGCTTAGTGAAATGAAGTCGCCTTCACTAAGTGGGCCCGCAGGCTATTTTTTGGCGCAAAGTCTATTTTTAGACATATGGAGCATGGTCTAGGAGTTGCGGTATGCTATTCTTGGATGATTGGTCGAGTTGGTAAAAATAGATGGACCTCTATTTTTAGACATACAGGTCGAAGTCTATTTTTAGACTGGCTGTCTAAAAATAGGTCAGTCAAATATTATTAGCCCTTAATAATATTTGGACTATAAACTTCAGTTTATCCTCTTGCAGCACTTCAGTTGGAGCTACGGATGTGGCCCATGCACCTGACAGAAGGAATTACGCTATTCCTAGGGTTTTGGTGAGCTCATGCATGGTTGACTTCAGTTAGAACTCAAGTGGCGGAGTTTGGTGGAGTTGATGAGACAGTTGGTGGAGTTGTGTTCAAGTTAATTTAGTTGAACTAGTTGTGTTTAGTTTAACTGGCTAATACACTAGAGATGAGTGGGGTGAATTAAATATTATTTAATTCACTAATTATTAACTCATCATTCAACTCAAGAACACATCAGTTGACTGCAGTGCATGGACAGTTCAGTGAAGACCAGTGGAAGAGGTAGATGAAAGGGTGAGTTTGCTATTAGTTGCGACATTAGTTGTGCATGAGATTTGCACAAGCATTGGAGGATATTGCCCATGAGGATTGCGCAGTTGAAGCCAAGGAGATTCGAACTTGGATCTCTCATTACACCAACTTGGATTGCGCAATAGAGGCAGGCAAATAGTGGATGAGTTTTGAACCCGTGACTTGTTCAAAACTGAGCTAGTTTGTGTGTAACCTTTGGAGACAGTACTGAGTACTTGTGAGGAGTATTGTACTGAGATTTTTACATGTTCTCTTCTATTATAATATACAAAATAGCTGGGGGTTTTCAGCTATAAGCTTTCCCCATTACATATTGTGTTTATGTGCGCATGCGACTGTTTCTATTTCCGCAAATTGATGATTGATTGTAGAAGAGATTATGTGTTGCATATGAATTCGAATTAGTATGTGATCAGGATAATCTCGATGGATAAATATTCATTATTCAGCAAATTTCTACATGGTTTCAGAGTGAATCAATCATCGGGATCTATTGCAGTGATTACAATATTATTTCGGTAGACAGAGTCTGTAACGGGCCAGGTAGCCTCTGGATCCATCCTTTCTCTGAAAGGTGATATATCCAGTAAATGCCCTTACAGTCGATCTTTGTGCTAGAAATAATTTGTTCTCACAGATCCAGAAGCAGTTGAGTTTTTGAGTTTGGAATTCGAATTTTGCAGCAGTTTGTTTTCTTGGTGCCGGAGTTGAAAATGTCTTTCAATGGTTTGCGACTCGAATATGCTCTTGAAGGCAGTTCGAATTATGTTGCATGGAAGGATCGCATGGAGGAAGTATTAGAAGATAATGGACTAAAGGAGTTCGTAGATACGGATGTCCAAAAGCCCACTGATCCTGCTGAAGTCGAGGCTTGGCAAAAGAAGATGGCGAAATGTCGAAGGATTCTGTTGGAGGGCGTAAAGGATCACATTGTATCCAACCTGCATGGAAAAGCTTCTCCATATTTGATGTGGAAAGCGTTGACAGATCTATTCCAGAGCAAGAGCGACCAAAGGAAGCTGGCGCTCAAGGATAAACTTAGAAACATTAAGATGGAGAAAGGCGACAGTATCGCCAAGTACCTCACGAAGTTCACTCAATGCAGAGATGAGCTGGGAAGTGTGGGGGTGACTGTCAATGAAGAGGACTTGGTGGACCTGGCTCTCCTTGGTCTTCGGAAGAGTTGGCATTCCTATCAGGACTCTGTCAATGGTCGGGAGAAGTTGCCGGGATGGGAGCGACTTTGGGCGGATCTCATGCAAGAGGAGATAAGGCGGATTACCAGGGACGGATCTTCATCAAAGGTATCTGATGAAGAAAATTGCGCTTTGGCTACCAAAGCAAAGAAGGGGAAGAGCAAGAAAGCTTCTCAGTCTGGTGCGAAAGGCAAGAAGCAAGACATGTCCAAGGTGAAGTGTTTTCACTGTCACCAGCACGGACACTATGCCACAAATTGTCCGCAGAAGAAGAAAAATAAGAAGGTTGCTGGATCTGCAGCGGGAGAGGCATTGGCCTCCCAGTTTGAACTGGATTTTTCACTGATCGCATGCTTGGTCTCAAGTGTGATGGGATCAGTATGGTTCTTGGAAAATGTTGCGTCATTTCACATGACAGGAGATCGAGATCTGTTTTCAGATCTGGAGGAAAAAGATCTTGGAGTGCACATCGAGATGGGCGATGATGGTAGATACAATGCGACTAGTATCGGTACCATTTCCTTTGAGAGGGAGTCTGGTAAACCCTTTGTATTGAAGGAAGTATTGCATGTTCTAGGATTGATGAAGAATCTGATCTCTGTGGTGATGTTGGAAGACAAGGGGTATGATGTGGTCTTCAGCGAAGGAAAGGCTTTCCTGCGCAGTAAGACTACTGGAGAAACTCGGAAGATAGGGGTTCGAGTCAAGAACCTTTATCAGTTGCAAGTAGATGGCTGCGCAGCAATGGCATGCAAGGCGGGAGAAGTGGTGAGCCGGGATGATGAGGGCGAGCTATGGCACAGGAGATTGGGCCACCTTCACCATGGAGCCTTGAAGATCCTGCAGCATATTTCTACTAGGCTTCCTAAGGGCACTCTTGCACAGTCAGATCAGTGCAAGGGGTGTACTTTGGGAAAATATGTGAAAGCCACCTTTCACGAGAAGGATAGTCGCGCCACGACGATCCTTGAGAGAGTTCACACATACGTGTGTGGTCCTTTCTCAGTAGCTTCGACAGCAAAGCACAAGTACTATGTGATCTTTGTTGATGATTTCTCTCGGAAGTGCTGGATCTTCTTCATGCAGAAGAAGAACGAGACATACTCAAAGTTCTGTGAGTTCAAGGCGCTGGTTGAGAAGGAATCGAGGAAGCATGTGAAGGCTCTTAGGAGCGACAATGGTGGTGAATTCATCTCTGCTGAATTCAGCCCAGCTACAGCGAAGGGATTCGAGCTCATCGCACCCCATAACCCACAGCAGAACGGGGTTGCTGAGCGGAAGAACAGAACGATCGTGGGTGTTGCACGGGCGATGTTGCATGATCGGGGCCTACCCCTTCACTTGGCAAGGGTACAGGGCATGCAATACTGCAGTGTATGTGCAGAACCATTGTCCTCACAAGATACTTGGCATGAGTACACCGGAGGAGGCATTTTCTAGCAAGAGCCCTGATATTTCTCATCTGAGGATTTTTGGCTCACCTGTCTACATGCATGTGACGAAGGACGCCAGAAAGAAGCTGGATCCGACCGCAGAGGTTGGGATATTTTTGGGGTACACTGATACGCCCCACAACTATTGTGTGTATTTTCCAGATAGTTGCAATATTGTTGTGCGACGGGATATCAAATTTTAGGAGGAGAAAGCCATGCAGTGTTCGCTTGAGAGGGAGCCACACTTGCATGTAGAAGAGAAGCTATTAGTTCCTAAGGAGGAGCTTCCAGATGTGGATCAGCCACAAGAGGAAGTTCATGAAGTCGAAGAGACCACTCATGCAGCGCCAACCATCAGAGGGCGCAAGTGCACTACAGAAGCTGAGCAACTGGCTCGAGATGTAGAGAAGGTTGTAGGACCACCTACAGCACAGCGCAGACAGAGACAGTCACCGGACCGGTACACTGGATACATGGCTCTTGTGAGAAAATGTGTCATGACAGAGCCATCCTCTTTCGAGGAAGCTGTGGAGGACCCCGCATGGGTAGATGCCATGGTGGAAGAGTATGATTCGATTGTCAGAAACAGTGCATGGGAGATTGTCCCAAGACCGGAGGGGAAATCAATGGTGGGTTCGCGATGGATCTACAAAGTGAAGCAGGCGGCTGACGGGAGTGTGGAGAAGTACAAGGCGAGATTTGTCGCCCGTGGCTTTTCACAGATCGAGGGGATCGATTATGAGGAGACCTTTGCACATGTCGCAAGGTACTCTTCCATACGGACGATCCTTGCTCTCTCAGCGCAGATGGGGTGGCACATTCATCAGATGGATGTGAAGACTGCGTTCCTCAATGGAGTTATTGAGGAAGAGGTGTACATAGAGCAGCCTGAAGGTTTTGAGATCTTCAGCAGTGAGTCGCGTGTGTGCCGACTCAAGAGAGCACTGTACGGGCTGAAGCAAGCACCTCGTGCTTGGTACACTCGGATAGACAGCTACTTCACCGGGCTTGGATTCTCCAAGAGTGAGCCGGATCCAAACCTGTACCAGATTGTGGTGGAGGGGAAGCTGTTGATCATCGTACTGTATGTAGATGATCTGATTTTGACTGGCGACGAGCAGTTGATACTTTCATGCAAGGAGGATCTTGCACGAGAGTTTGAGATGAAGGACCTGGGCATCCTTCATTATTTCCTGGGATTGGAGATTTGGCGGCGCAGTGGAGGACTGTTTGTTTCTCAGGGCAAGTATGCCCGGGAGATTCTGGAGAGGTTCAACATGCAAGGCTGCAAGCCTGTTGACACTCCTCTTCCTGGAGGTTGGAGGAAGGAGGATGCTACTTCAGCGGAGGTAGTGGATACCACTGTCTATCGACAGTTGGTGGGGTCGCTTATGTATCTGGTCAATACACGACCCGATATATGTTATGCTGTTAACCAGCTTTCGCAAGCTATGGTTAAGCCTACCAAGCTCTTCTAGAAGGCAGGCAAGCATGTATTGTGTTATCTTAGTGGCACATCGGGATATGGTCTGTGGTACATACAGGAGGATGGAGCAAAGCTTTCCGGCTTCACTGATGCAGATTGGGCAGGGAGCCTAACGGACCGAAAGAGCACATCTGGAGGAGTTTTCAGTATCAGGTCGACAGCAGTTTCCTGGTACAGCAGGAAGCAGAGATCCGTGGCACTCAGTTTAGTAGAGGCCGAGTACATGGCAGCAAGCTTGGCTGCATGCGAGGCTATTTGGATGAGGAAGATCCTCGTCGGATTGTTCGGGTCACACTTGGAGCCTACTGTGATTTATTGTGATAACCAAAGTTGCATTAAACCCTTGGCTAATCCAGTATTTCATGATAGATCCAAACACATCGACATCAAGTACCATCATATCAGATATTGTGTGCAGCGGAGAATCATGTTACTTTCATATGTTCCCACGGAGGATCAAGATGCTGACATCTTGACGAAGGCGCTCACCAGGAGCAAGTTCGAATTCCACAGAGGCGGGATAGGGGTTGCAGATTTTTAGGGTCCCGTGATTTGGCTGATTGGTGAGCCAAATGACGATGTAACATCAAACCAAGCTTTGGAGCCCAAGGACCTAGCCTTCCTGGACTCAGAGAGGGCTCTCTCTATAGGTGTAAGGGATATCTGTGTGTTTGCTTATTCGTATTCTAATTTTAGGCTAGTTATGAAGTAAGTTTTTGATTTTTGGTTTTTTTAAATTGTGAGGGATGAAATTGATCAAAGATATAAAATAGATAACAAGATGTAGATTAACTGGGCTATGGGGTCAAAAGGTCAAGAAAGCTATAAGATGACGATACAAGGCTGTTGAAGGGCCGATTTGATTTCAAGGTAGAAAGGATCTTTGGGCAAAGTGGAGTAAATGGACATCAATTTTGTGAAAAATGAAGAGTTTCAAGCATCACTGGTTCAATAGATAACATAAACATGGTAAAGAAAACCCTTAATCATGCAAAATGTAACTACAAACTAATCAACACATAGAAACAAACATTCCAGCCATGCATAGAAGTATAAGACCCTATAACTTTGGGAAATGGCTATCAGACTTTGGGGAAAACACATAAGACGGACTAAAAACTCAAAATACTATGCCGGAACGCCTAAACACAGTCTTTAAGTTATTGGGCACTTTGACAAACAAGCTTTCATAGTTTTAGGCAAAGGGCTAGATCGGGACTAGGCCTCCTTGGTTCAAACAAAATGATAATCTTAATCAGTCAAAGAGATAGTTTCATGGATGGAACTATGGACAGTCATAGGTAAGCAAGGCACACCATACATCCTACTCAACATGCATAGAACTATTAATGAAACTAGCAACAATATCCTCAAGTTATTAAAGAGCAGTTAAGAATTCTTTAATACAACTAAGGAAGAAGAAAACATGAAGGCTATGAAGATTCAGGAATTTTGAGGTGCCTCCGTGGGCATATCTCAAACTTAATCTCTACTGATCTATAGCAAGCAAGAAACATGTATCATGAATGAAAACTAGAAGACAACAACAAAGCAAGAAACACTATACCATTCTACCATGTCATGGAATCCATCAACAATCCTTCATCATCTATCCTAGAACATTCAAGAGGCAATCCAAAAGCATAGCACAAGTATTTTCTCCAAAGCTCATATGACCAATATATTGCTTCTCTTCTCAAATTTAGCCTCGTTTACAAATGAGAGCTTGTGAAATAAATAGGCTCAAGTGAGGAAAACCTCATGGTTCAACTTCCATCCTCATTGACCTAATCAAAATATCTAAACTTGTCCTTGAGGCTTTGCAAAGCCCAAGGCACAAAATATCCCATAAAATATCTAAAAAAATGCTAAAAATGGGAATTATATTGACTTTACATCATTTTCCAAGTGAAAAAATAGCTAAACGCACATTTGGAAAAAGCAGATTTTTGAGGTTCAAAAATTACAAAAATACTTCAAATTTATATCAGAAAAAGGTCCCCTGACTTGCTGGAAACATTTGGCAGCCTTCCTGGTGTCGAAATGAGGCTCATGATAGCTCGTTGGAAAGTTCCGAGTGTCTAATTTCCAGTGCAACTGAAATCACTCCAATCCGATGCCCAGAAGTCCTCCAAATCTGCACCTGTGTGTAAAAAACCAGAAAAAGACAGTTTGCTGATAGACCGGGCAGAATGTGCAAAATGCGAGCCTTTTTCGCTGTTTTGAAGGGGAAAATGATCTCCAAATGCTCTGAAAATTGCTGAGGGCCTGCTCATGAAATTATGGCATCTGATGGTACCCTTCTCCTCCCTTGACGAATCCTCAAAATGAAATGGCGAATTTATGAGTTTTTGACCAAAAACCCAAAAATGCCAAAAAACCAAAAGTTGTCAAAATGGGCCCAAAATTGGTATGCATAATCCTCAAGGGTCCTTAGCAACATGCTCCGAAGCTGAAGCCAAAATATCAAGTGCTGATGTGCCTTTCTTCTCTTTCCGTGCCGGGCGCTTCCCCTTGCTTCCTTCAGTTTTGCGTGGGTGGCCTTTAGCTTGCGCCGGGCAAACTGATTCAACTATTGATAGTGTTGTGTCATATTCCTTTGCAGCTCCAGGTCTCTGTTTTCCTTTTCAAGCTTCATCTCCAAGTGTTTATTGGCTCTTCCTAGCCATGCCTCCTTATTTTCTTCAATTTCTTGCTCAAGTAATGCAGTGAGGGGAAAGGCTTGAAGATGGGCCTGTTCTTCTTCCCTTTGCTTTTCCAGGGCTCTTTTAAGCCCTATGGTTCTAGGTCTCTTCCACCTGGGCTGGTCTTCTTCTTCATCTTCATCAAACTCTCCCTTTTCTAGCATGCCAATCACCCAACAAACTCATATGTTATGCAATCAACCTTTAGTGCAATCAGACAGTCAATGTCACAGTCCTGGAACAAAGGTAACAAAGTTTAAAAAATGCTCCAAAAGTTTTAACAGAGGCTGTAGGAATTTATTTCTTTCAAGAGCCAAGGCTCTCTTTTCAATGTAGAAACCAGTCCTCCTTGGAAGAATGCCTCTATACCCTGTGAAAATCAATTTCTCAAATGAGTATGAAGAGTCAAAAACACAGTCAAATTCTTCTGTCCACAGGATGAGGTGGCAGGTTTTTTGAAAGGCATTCGAGGTGCTGGCAGAGGTCTGTAGGAATTTTCAAAAAATCGAGGCTTCCTTTAATCATAACACTGCATCCTTTGTGCCACTTTACTAATTAATCCAAAAATATTCACACAGTCACCAATGATGATTTTAATAGAGTCCAAGGCTTGCTGTTTCTGAGATAAGCTAACAGGGTTTAATGTGTTTTTTGATGTAGTAACCAGGACCGATAAACTGCTCTTAAAAAACAAACCCTCCTTCAAATTGAACACTGCATTTCTTCATCAAACACTGCTTTCTTTAATTCCCTCTGTTCTTTATGCTAGTTTTATAGAAATAACTTCCAACTGATTCCTGTTGTTACTAATGTAAGACTGTTTGGAGAGAAATTTCATGACTCTGCTCACTGCTGGTGAATTCGGGCTTTTCCAAACTCAGTTTTTAAACCAAAACAACTTATCGCCTTTCAATACCATTACTTAACACATCTTGTTTTTTAAACCAAGCTTTCCTGCCTCAAACAATATCTAGAAAATGCGAACTTTAAGGGGGAGCAAGACCAAATACCTCAAAAATCATGATGCAGATCTTTGTTTGTGAGTAAGAAACGTTTTGAAGGCGGTTGGAGGCGTAATCACAAACGTGACGCGTTTGAATGAAAAAATGCCGCACACATTGGCTATCGGGTGGCTCTGTCGGGTCGGCTGGCGCCATGTACAGGCGCGTCGCGCGACAGTTGAGCGCCAGTGTAAAAATCCACCTGAGCGCGTCGCGCAATATTCCAGGCGCGTCGCGTTGTTAAACTGTGACAAACTTTTTCAAACCGCTCTGAAACTTCTTTGTTTGATCTTGAGGGCAGCAAAGGGTCTTTGCTCGATCTGGGGTGTTTATGCAATGAATTTGCAATGGTCTCTATCGCTTTGGAATGCTCAAAATGGCCAATGGTCTTAATCCCTTTTGAAAAGATGTAAATTCCAACGGGCTTTTGTCATATAGAAATGCAAAATTGAAATCCAACTCAGTGTTTTAGCCTCTGTAAGGCCTTTTTAAAGGTTTTCTTTTTGCAATGTTGCCTTGGTGTACCCTTTGAAACTCAGAAACATGTCGACTTCATTTGAGAGGTGCTCACCCTTTTTGGAATGATTTCGGTGACAGAGTTTTTATGCCTTTAAAAAATGCTAATAGAGTTTTCAACCCTTTTATAGAAAGAAAATACAGTTTGAAAAGTCAGAACTCTGTTCATTTATGCATATAGGTTTGAAAGGTGATTCCTGTCAATTTTGTCTCTTTGGTGACAATTTAACACAGAAATTCAAACTTTGAATATTACCTTGATGACCTATAGACCATTCTCTGCCACTTTGTTAACACTGATGGTGATATTCATTACATAAACCCCACTCCAGAACTGTTAAAAAAATACTGAAGACTGCTTTGTTATTTGAAGGGATAGGGTTTGTCTTTTCAACTTGCTTTGACAGTTTCTGTCTTCAATTGCTTCTTCAACCTCTTTCCCACTGTAGGTACCAAAAATTTGTTGTACTTTTTTGGATTTTTCCATGGCCCTTTTATTAAGAAGGGCGCCCTTTTTCAATACACTTCTCTGCTCAAAACATATCATATAATGTCTCTATCCATTGAATAATGAAAACCCATTTTTTTGCTTCAAACTTTTTAAAACAAAACTAACAGTCTATCAAAACATCTCTTTGTCTATTATGAACAATAGTTTCAATGGTGATGTATCTTGACGACAGAAACCTAGATTGTCTGCGCCAGTTGTTGTAGCATTTTTGAAAAGGCACCTGTTCATGAATGGAGCTGCTTTCAAGAAAGACATGCTTGATTAGCTTGGCATGTTGTCCTAGGGTTTTTAAAACTCAGATCATAATCAGTTTCTGTCCCTGTGTTGAGGAGGCAAGTATATAAGATGTGGAATAACTGCTGGCCTATTTCACAGATACCAAGGCTTTTATTAGCCATATTCCTCCTAATGAAACTCTGAAAACACCAACCTGCTGCATTTGAAGAAACTACCTGTCTTTGTGGTGGAGTGTAGATCGCAACACTTGTACCTACCATGATGCTTTGAATGATATCAAAATGTCACATGTCTGGGGCTGTGTACTATTTTCCTGCCTCTTCTTCATGTTCATCCAGAAACCATGGACTGTACTTCACCTTTCAACAGGAACAAAAGAACACACAGGGGTCTTTTCACTGAAGTATTTTCCTGCTCAAGACTGATTGAAGCTATTCATATTAACACCCCTGCAGAGATATTTGTTATGATAGCTTTGATTAAGGAGTCCTTTTTTGATGCGCCCTGATGATGATTGAAAATTCAAATGATTCTCTTTCTTAATACATAAGACCAAAACTCTATTTTCTTTTGTCTTGCACATTTCAGATCTTAGCCCTGTTGTGATAATCGCTTACACTCAGAAACCTAGAGTCCCTGTTTTACTGTCTAGTAAAAGGAAAACCTGTGCTTATAGTAAGTTTTGCAATCCTTGAAGTCAATATTGGCCATCGCCCTCTGCTTGTAGATGAAGGAGGCGCCTTAACCCTCTGCTTGTAGATGAAGGAGGTTCTTGGCCATGACAAATTACTGGTTTGCTTGACAGTGTTGTCTTTCTTCTACTGTGATTTCATGCTGAATGGAAGCTGCAAGGTCTTGATAAGTAACTCCTTACTCTGGATATGCATCTTAGGCTCATGTTTGACATTGAGAAGCAGTTTTTATTCTAAATGTGTATTCAAGAATTTTCTCCTGAGATGAAGTTATATTTCATGTCTTTGTAGAATCCATAAAACACTGTAAAACATCTAATAATCAGCTTGGGACTGTGGTCTATTCCGTGCTGAGACTTAGGGGTGTGTAAGTGGCGTGACTTAGGGCTGTGATCAATTTCATTTGCAGAGTGGGAGGTCTGTCATGATTGGCTTGTATAAGATGGAGGTTTTTTGGCCTTTTGATGTTTGCCAAGGATAAAATGCCTTAAAGCGCCACTTCCTAACTTAGGGGAGGCTTTTGAAACAGTCATTGGGTTGTCCTTTTAGAGCTGATGGGCAGACAATTAGGGCTAAAGCAAGATAGGATAGTGATAATGAGTTTTAACTTTGACATGGGCGGACTGAAAAGTAGGAGGGCAAAAAAAAGTTTTATGAGGGTTTTCTAGATGACAAATTGACATATGGAAATCAGCTTCTAGAAAACTCAGCTATGGATCTAGTCATCACTAACAAGTGAAAAATACTGATGACTAACACAGATAATCCATATCTTGTTAAGAGGGAGTGTTGAAAATGCAACAAGATGATGGAGCTTAGTGAAATGAAGTCGCCTTCACTAAGTGGGCCCGCAGGCTATTTTTTGGCGCAAAGTCTATTTTTAGACATATGGAGCATGGTCTAGGAGTTGCAGTATGCTATTCTTGGATGATTGGTCGATTTGGTAAAAATAGATGGACCTCTATTTTTAGACATACAGGTCGAAGTCTATTTTTAGACTGCCTGTCTAAAAATAGGTCAGTCAAATATTATTAGCCCTTAATAATATTTGGACTATAAACTTTAGTTTATCCTCTTGCAGCACTTCAGTTGGAGCTACGAATGTGGCCCATGCACCTGACAGAAGGAATTACGCTATTCCTAGGGGTTTGGTGAGCTCATGCATGGTTGACTTCAGTTAGAACTCAAGTGGCGGAGTTTGGTGGAGTTGATGAGACAGTTGGTGGAGTTGTGTTCTGTTTAACTTAGTTGAACTAGTTGCATTTAGTTTAACTAGCTAATACACTAGAGATGAGTGGAGTGAATTAAATATTATTTAATTCACTAATTATTAACTCATTATTCAACTCAAGAACACATTAGTTTACTACAGTGCATGGACAGTTCAGTGAAGACCAGTGGAAGAGGTAGATGAAAGGGTGAGTTTGCTATTAGTTGCGACATTAGTTGTGCATGAGTTTAGCACAAGCATTGGAGGAGATTACCCATGAGGATTGTGCAGTTGAAGCCAAGGAGATTCAAACTTGGATCTCTCATTCAACCAACTTGGATTGCGCAATAGAGGCATGCAAATAGTGGATGAGTTTTGAACCTGTGACTTGTTCAAAACTGAGATAGTTTGTGTGTAACTTTTGGAGACAGTACTGAGTACTTGTGAGGAGTATTGTACTAAGATTGTTACATGTTCTCTTCTATTATAATATACAAAATAGCTGGGGGTTTTCAGCTATAAGCTTTCCCCATTACATATTGTGTTTATGTGCGCATGCGACTGTTTTTATTTCCGCATATTGATGATCAATTGTAGAAGAGGTTATGTGTTATACATGAATTCGAATTAGTGTATGATCAGGATAATCTCAGTGGATAAATCTTCATTATTCAGCAAATTTCTACAGTGCCATTGGAGGTTATTATTCCTTTCTGCCTTCTTCAAAATCTTCTCAAGATGTACATTCACCCTATAAATCCATAATTCTTTGTCTTTCTCAATCTCAACAACAATTAACTCATCAAAGGTTCACTGACCTAATGGAGGAGATGACTCTTTTTCTTGCTCTTTTTTCCTGGTTAATCCTCTTGTTCTTGGCCTCCTTGGATTTATTCCAGCTTCTATGTCTTCCAAGTGATCAACATCTACCACTTCTTTTCCTTTACCTTTGTCTGCCTCAAAATCTGCCTTTTTTTTGCTTTGGAGAAGTTGTTTCACCTTCAATTACATGTTTTCTTGATGTAGAAATGTTATCATGAAATTTTCCCTTGAGAGGTTTTCCTTAAGCTCTGTTATCTCTACATCGTTTTCCCTTATTATCTCCTCAGCTGATTTGTCTTTCACCTGCTCTGCCATTTCAATCTCCATAGGCGCTTTCTCCTCATGTTTTTGCAAGGGTGATTCATCCTCATGCATAGGTGGTTGTTCGATGGTTTCTCTTTGCTCAATTGTAGTTTCAGGTGAAATCACACCTTTATTGACCATAGGAGAAAAATCCATCCTTTTACCCTTCTCATAGATTTGATGGATGTCAACTCTTGGTGTATTTGGAACCTCAGCTTGTCTAGTTGAAGAGCCAACCTCCTTTGGTTGTGTTGATGTTGCTGGTATGCTCTGAATTATGGGTGGACTAGTAGTAGGCACAGATGCAACCGTCTTCATGAAAGTTTCCCAAGACATATTGATTTCTAAGAGCTGATGCAAAACTATAAGCTTTAGCAAACCATGGTGGAACAAATTAGGGTGATGATATTTTCCTTTACTCTGTACCTTTTCAATTATTTTGACCAAACTCCAAAATAGATACCGAGGCAAACTAAGTGGCTTGGTGGCAATAAAGTGCATCAATAACCTTATGTGGTACTGTTACAATCTTGAGAACTTTCCTTCACATCTAAAATACTTCATGTTTAGATTCATCAAAGGCGCATAATTTTCAATAAAATTCCTGAAAGGGAAGATGTGCTTAGGAGCATCTTTGCAATGAGGTTTTAAGAACATTTAATAGTTCTCAATGTCCAAGTTCATCCCTTTGAACCATATTTCTCCATGGTTCGGGATACCTGCTCCTGGATTCTCTCACAAAACTTCAAACAACCATTGTTTTCAAAATATTTCTTAACATAATGAGAAGCATTGATCTCTTGCAAATTGGATGAATCAACCCTGGAATGGTGACCTCCCTTATGGACCCTCTTCTCACCCTCCATGATGTTTTTCAACAAGGAAAACCCTAGTTTGATGTAGTGGAAAGGGAAGGTGAAAAATTAGGAAAACATGGGATAGTGGTAGAGTGGTTTTAGGGATAGCAATAAGATGGAAGGGAGTTAGGGAAAAATCCATACAAAATTGGGGAGGTAGGGTGATGAGTTGGCTACAAGATGCAAGTGAAATTTTTGGAAATGGGTATGAGAAATGTGCCAAAAAGGTTAAAACATAGAGTTTTCCTAATTTCCCTGCAAAAATGTAGTGAAACCTAGGGTTTGGGTGAAAATGGTAGCAAGGATGGATATGAGTGATAGATAATGATTTGATAAGGCATATGGGTGATGTATGAAGGTTTGTAGATGATGTAATTAGGGTTTTCCCAACTGAAGCAACCAAACATGAAAGAAACCAAAAATGTAGTGGAGAAAACCTAAATGATGGAATCCACCCTTTGCTGAAGAAATTCAATTTGAATGAGGTATGAGGAGCATTCAATTATTGGCTTGGAGGTCTCTAAACCTGGATAAATGCTGATTTTACCCTTGGATAGTTGTTTTGGAGCTTGAAAGCAAAATCATAGCACCCTTTCCAGAAGCGTAGCACAACTACCAAAAGCATAGCGCAACTGCCAGAAGCATATAATAGAGAAGTTGGAAGAAATTTGTGTTGATTGTATTCAATATTTGATGGTTGTGGAGTGTTTATGGGAGCTATATTGAAGATAAAATGATGAAATTAACTCCAAATCTTCATTTCTTTTTATAACTCACAAAATTTTCTTTCTTGTCTTTTAGTGAAATCATAAACGCTTTGAGAAAAACTTCTTTTTTTGAAAAAAATTGATCATGTAGAAAAATTCTTTTAGAAAGGACAAATTGCCTTTACTTTATTTCCTATCTTTGCTAACTCCCAACGAAGGTGATTTGTATGGTGAAAATGACTCTTGTTTTCCTTCTTTCATGACATGATTTGAAATTACGATGGTGAAACAAAGTAAACCTAGACCATGACCTAGATGGAGGTATGTTGGCTGACCTATGACCCTAGATGATGATGAATGTCATGACCTTGAAATGATGATGACCATGAATGGGTGAAGGAAGTAGCATTCAGACCTAGAAAACATTCAGTGAACAAAATTTTATTTGAGAATTTGTTTGAAAACATGAAATTTCAACCAAAGACCACTACCAAGTAAACCTAAAAGAGTGTATTTGATCACTAGACATTTTGACACTAACAGAGACTTCGCCTCTTATCCCTTGAGCTCATCCTCCCTTCAAATTTGGATCTCAAGCCCATTATGGAAAATCCTAAACTACCCTACCTCTCCTATAAATCTACTACCATCCATAGCATCAGGGTTGGCTTTTGGAGATTGATCATGCCCTCATGGTGCTGACTTGAATCTAAGAGAATCATCATCTTCATGCATTAGGGTGACATTGAGGTGTGCTTTGTGACAATGAAGGACAAGTAAACTTGGGGATATCTCTACAAGATCAACACTATATTTGGTTGTAAAATCTCTCCTATTTCTATTAATACAAAGAGTATATTGCTTTCCTATATGTGTTATGTTATGTTTACATTCATGTATTTCAATGCCCCGTTGATTAATTGAATAAAGTGATTAAATCATGCTACATAGATTTTTTAGATCCTTGGCTTGTTATGCTTGTATGTGAAAGTTATAATTATAGCATCTAGAGCTACAATTGGAGCTCACAAGCAAGGATGAAAGAAAATCTTGCAGCAAATTCCAAGTATGCTTATTTCCCTTTCTTCAATTTCTCTAAACAGAAACTCTATATTCTTTGTCTTATGTTGTTCTATACTATTCCATTAGGTCTAGGGAAGATAATTTGTCCATAATCGTAAATTCCATATACCAAATTTACGACTCCATTGGGCATCAATTCTTCCCTTAGAGGTTTCCTTGAACTTAACACCTTTTTCACCTCTTGAACCAACCTTGATTTATTCACTCAGATATTGATTGACCATAGGAAAACCATTTTATGAGCTTGATTTGGTTTTATGTGTCGTATTCTGTTCGAATCTGCCTCAATGCACCCCCTGTTCTAGAGACAAATCACTTCAGTGCACTTGCGCCTTCTCTACACCTATGTTGCAGAGCACTGGTGCCTATTCAACACCTGCATTGATCCCTGTAAGATGCAAAAAAAATCTTTTGTTTCCTTTCCCTCTGATTTGATTTGGTCCATCTTGTTTTCCCTATGTCTCTGAGTTTTTCTTTATCTCTGTAAAACCAATCCCTTGAATGAAATTGTGTGCTTTTGCTTTCATTTTTACAAAAACAAATCCCCTTCATTTTCTGAGGGGGGGGGGGGGGGGGGTGGGGTTGAATTGTTTATGATTGTTAATCACCTCTTACTGACATCACCTTTTTTATAATTTTTTTATTTTTTCTTTCTTTCTTCTTGTCAATTTGGGTTTGTATGCATATATTGATTGTTGAATTTGAAAAGTAACTTTTACATTACAATTAAAGCCTATGTTTTTTCTTTTCATCAGCAATAAAGTTGCATTCATATGTTTCTTTGCATTTGAAACGTTAAAATAAAATAAAAGAAAAATAATTATTTACATTGCATATAGGGATTTGATTTTGATTGGAATAGTGAAGTTGAGGAGATCGATTGTTGCGTCACTTGTTTGTTGCATTGTTGATAGGCTTCTTCTTCCCCTACTTAGTTAGGCCTTTCATTGTTAAAACGAGAAAAAAAAAGTTATTTTTGTCATATTAGTTGCATCATAGGTGTGTTCAGGTGACATCGATTTTTGAGCCTTGAAATCGAAACATAATTCAAGATAAAATTTAAAATTTATTGAATCAACCTTAAGGATAATTTGAAACCTTAACTCAAAAATTTAGAAGTATAGGCTAGAGACGTGTTCTGACGTCTATAAGCGTAGGAGCTATGATTTTTTTCCAACGTTGCATTCCAAGGGTGATATCCCATTCCACATACGTAAGTGTATATGATTGTTCTTCACATACCTCTGGGTATGGATGGCGCTCCACACATGAAAAGTATATGAGAACTCTCTCATCGTACGATTATGCATTAGAAGACACTATTACGAACTACACTTCCACATACCTTCGGGTATATTTTGGAAGTACCCTATAGGTTTTTTTCCTACCATAGGTAACCAAGATGCCCGCCTTGTACACTGTGATACACAGAACACAAAATTTGGGGATATTCCTACCCATACATAAATCCTTGGTTCACCAAGGTGGTATATTGCAATTCATAGTTGCTTGGTAAACCTTTTTTCCTAGTTACCCCTATTTTGTTTTATTTTTGTCTTTAATTTCTAAAATTGGTTAATTGATTGCGGAATAACATCCTCACCATGGAAAAACTCCTTATTGAATCTTAGGTTGAAACTATTGGAAATAGTTCTTGAGTCTACCAATAAAGTAAACCCCTCTGATAGGAATCTTGAACATTTTCCTTCTTTTGGAAATATTGGTGCTCCTTGTATGGCCTCATTGTTCCTTCCCGAATTTACCATTAGTTTACCAGTTTGGTTTTTTACAACTCCCTTGGTTCCAAATGTCCAAATTGTTTCTCAACCAGGTAGTCATACACCTAAACAAGTCGATCCTAACATTGACCCTTTACCTTCTTTGCTTGTTTAGTCTTCTTCCTCTTATTCCTCTTTGTCTAGTGAAATCCTCAAAGTTAGTAACCAGGTAGATAAGAAGAAGAAGAAAAATAATTAAGGGGGTAACTAAGAAACCATTTCTACCAACATAACTAGTATGGAGAAACCTTCCAATCAACCCCGCAAATCTAAATTCCTTTGCAAGTTATGTAAGGGTGACCACATTCTTAGAGATTTTCCTAGTATTCCCAAGGTATTAGAAGTGTGGTCCATAGGATTACATTAGCCTTTGTCACCAACTTCTGGAGATCATGTTGGTGACAAACCATCGACTAGTTATCATGAGGTTCTCGGGAAAAAGGGTAAAGTTAAGTTTCCCTGCATGTTATGTGAACAGAATCATCATATTCACTTTTTTCCTTATGTGGATGAAACCTCAAAATTAATAGAAAACCTTACAACTTCTCAGCCTTGTTTTCTGGTTGGTCATCGAAATATTTCTCCTAGTCCTCCACTATTTGATCAAGTGATTGTACCAAATCCATCTCCAATCAATCCCACTCTCTCTAAACATGAATCCCATGAGTCAATTCCCAACCAACCATTGGTTTAGAAAATGGTTGAAGTGATTCCACCTTCAGTCGATCATACCTTTCCCATAGAGAGTGAACTTCATATCGCTCAGGTTCTTATCATTTCTTCATATTCCAATGAATTGGGGGGTAGTTCTCCCATTCCCATGGTACCTCCTCCAAGTAGTATGGTCACTTCCTTTTATTATGGTTGACTGGAAGGATATCGTCCTCCTCCTTACATGCCCTTCTAGATCATAGTACATGCTTATAATACGCTTGTACTTGTCATAGTCATAGATGAGGGCATGCTTGTTAGTATTATGTCCTCAAATACTTGGAAAGATTTAAGTTCTCCACAAATTTTGCTCGTTACCCATAATCTTTTAGCTTTTAACAGAGGAACCAGCCAATCATTATGGATCCTTCCTTAGTTTCCTATTACTTTGGGAGTAAATAATATCTATATCGATGTTATGGTAGTCCAAGGCCCTTTGGATTTTAATTTACTCCTTGGGTGTGACTATGTTTATGTTATGGGTGCTCTTATCTCTTCACTCTTTCGTGTGATGTGTTTTCTACATGAAGGAAGAACTATGACTATTGATCAGCTTTCATTTTTTGGTACTAATCTAAACCCCAATCAACCATATTCCCTAAATGATCCTTATATGCAAGTGGTATATCCCCCACCATAGATTAATTATGTGGAAACCTGTTCCATGCACGTGCCTACTGATAATCTAGTAGGTGATGTAGTGCATCACGTACTGAAAGAATTGGAGCATGATATTTCCATTGAATCCATTGATTCTTTCTAGGGAATTTTTTTTCCATTTGATGAGAACCTCTTGGAAGCCATAGCCTCCTGAAGGTCATGATCAAGATTCCATGAGCAGAGTTCCTTTTCTTGTGTCAAGCTCATTAAAAAATGAAACAAGGAGTTAGGAGCATAGTTAATTTTCTTGTGCCAAGGTCATTAAATAATGAATCAAGAAACCCCGAGAAAGGTTCCTTTTCTTGTGTCAAGCTCGTTAAAAAATGAAACAAGGTGTCATGAGCATAGTTCCTTTTCTTGTGCCAAGCTTTTAAAAAATGAAACGAGGCACCTAAAGCAGAGTTCCTTTTCTTATGTCAAGCTCATTATAAAATGAAACAAATATCCCTTCAATTAGAGTCTTTGATTAGATGTCATAAATTCCTAGTCGAGTCTTTCACTTGATCTCATAAATGAACCTTCATTCCATCTTCTTATTAGTAACCATCATTCTACTTAGGTGAATGAAATGAAGGTTGGGGGGACTGTACCTAAAATTGATTCATTATCTTGGGGGTATGCAAAATTAATTAAATCATAATTTTCCTCAGTTTCAAGCTTGTGTAAAAATGAAACTACCCTAAATTACTTTCAAGCATAATTTTTCTTCGTTTCAAGCTTGTATAAAAATGAAACCAATGTCAAGCATAGTTTCCCATGTTTCAATTTTGTGTAAAAAATGAAACCATTCTCATCCTATCGTGATTTACATTTTTATCAGCCTATTTCTGCCATATGATCCCTGGTTTTCTCATTCCATCATCACCATCTCCTAGGCTAATCATACGATTTCACTTTTTTTTTTACCCTTGCTTGGGGAACCAATGCAATGAGTGGTCTTATTAGCCAACCTCTTGAACTTTACATGTTTGAGAAGTTCCAACATGAACAGAACCAATTACTACCCTTTATACCACTCGTTCCTTCAGGAGGAGTATTCTTTCAACTCTTTTCAAACTCCCTAAACATGAAATATTGCCGTGTTGAAATTTGCAACAAGAAACAGTGCAATTGGCATCCAAACAGGACAAAAATTGTGTAATATTCCAACATTTGCATGCAGCAAATTGGAATATTCATTTTTTCTTATATCATCTAGGAGGTGAATAAAAGGGGTAAAGAGACCCATAAGTAGGAATAAATCCCTCATAGTGTGAAAGGGATCAATGGAGCAGCTTTATTTTGCACCTTCCAGTGTGAAAAGGGGCAAATGCATGGGGACAAGGTGAAGTTTGACCAAGTCAACAGCGTTGCCTAAGAGGTGTAGCTTGCTTGGGAAGACAACGCGGTTTGAGAGGGAGAAATATTCTTTGTGGAAGAAACCCTAATGTGCGGGGTCTAGGGCAAAGAGACATTCATTTGCATAAAAGGAGGAAGAGGCAACCATAGTGAGACATCTTTGAGTATATTGATTTTGGTCTAGTAGACTATTTGCAATCTCTAGCTGTTCAGTTGAGTTATAGTGTTGTTTAGCATGAAGGATTCTTGTTTAGGATTCCCTCTCCTTCTTGAGAGGCCTCTTGAAGGATTGCACTTCATTTCTCCACATCTTGGTTCAAGGCCAAAGCCACTTCCATCAGTCACTGTGTTATTTCTGCTGAATTGTAATGTAGTGTTTGTTTCAGGGAAAATCACCCTAGAGGTTCGTTGGGTTACAACCTCCACAGAGAAGGGGCATGCTACTTAAGAAGGACTCACACAAATATGCATGTTCAGGAAAAACTAAATAGAGTAGATCGAGGAAGTTACCCGTAGGTCCTACGGTTGAAGCAGATCCCGCGGGGTCCAAACCCCCAACAACCATACTTCCTTCTTAACCTGAAAGACAAGAAGAAAAAAGCACGAAGAACTGGTTGTACAGCATATATCTACTCTAAATGTTAGTGAAATCCGTATAAAACATTAGATAAACCATAATGAATGCTTAAATAACAATTTTCTCATATATGTAAGCAAACACTAACACGTATATTTCAGGAACAAGATGGTACTTCTGTATTATAAATAGCATGTACAGAAATAACGAGTGGAGAGATCACCTAAATCCTTCCACGATCTTCGAGCAGACCGTCGTCCGGATCCGTCCCACCCTTGCCTCGCTAAGATTCCTTCCAAATTGGTGCATACGAGATGACATATAGGGAGATGAGCATCTCAAGGAAACAAGGGTTTCCTGTAATGAACTGGGAAAGTGCAGGAGGCACGGGGAATCAGACTTGGATAGGGAATACCAACAGAGTATAATATCAATAAATTCTCTCTCCCTTAGGCCATACACATGAGGGGTTTTTATACTCCCTCCAAGTAGTTTCAACAGTTGGAAACAGTTGGCCACGTGCTGGGGTGGTTGAACTACCTGAGTAACCATCAACCCAGCCCGAAAATAGGGAATTTTTATATATTTTTTCATAATTTTAATGGCATAAGCGGAAAATTGCATGTGAACTCGCGGAAAAAGCTGGGCATAACTGCGTATGGGGACTTTTACACTGTTTTTAAGTGAATTTGTCCAAGTCTGTAGGAATGGGTGCCCAAAGCCATAAAAGCAATCATGAATCATATGAAGGTGAGAAGTGATGCTATAACAGATGCCCCCTAATATATGAGGTCAGAAGGGGTACATGATGGCCGAAATGTATTATGCACATAGAAAGAACTTCGCAAGGACAAGAGAGGACTTCACCAGATTTCAGCCTGCCAAAAACCAATGAAAGAAAACAAAGAGTCAACTCATGCTGAGGCGGGCATACCCATGCTTAGTCAAAAATATATCATATAGAAAGTACTGAATAGATCCAACATGTATACAAGTATAGCTAAATTGAAAGTACACAATGAATCATCTGAGCATGGCCCGGAAGTGTAAGTCTGAATCAATGTCCAAGTATCACATATAGAAAGCTGATCAAAGATGGTGCAACTGGATGTCTGATCATATAAGTAATTGAATCTCCAAGTACCGAATCATAAGAGGTGGAACAAACAGTACAATCACGCAACTCGGGAGCCAACATATAAGATGCTGATGTACTGAACTGCAACATATAAGGGTGGACGGCATCACTGGAAGAAACTGAATGAACTGTCAAAAGTGAACCGAGAAATGTTGATGCAGCCCGAGGTCTTCACCGATCACTATGGCACAATTCTACACAATGGGAATAAATGAGCTGAAGTCGACCATGTGAGAAATCGTTGGATTACCGGTCAATGATGTATACTGTTAACCAATGCGAGACAACCCACCGATAATGAAAATGAGTGTCAAGGTGCCCCAGTACATTCTAACAAGTGCGAATGAATGAGTTGAAGTCGAACACTTGAAACAATCTACCAATCAGGAGGCAATGATGAATCCCCACTGTCGATAGTGAAGAGTCTGCCACTGATGACTGCAAACCCTAAGGTACTGACAAAAATACTCTAGACCTTATTCCTAGAGCAATGAGTCGGAGTCGATGGGAAAATATCTGCTGGAAGGGAGGCATTAAGGCATCTCACATCATTCCAACGCGAGTGTAACCCGCAGGCCAAGATTTGGAAGGAATCAGACGAAGTAGAGTGACGGAACCAAAACCGAAGTACGTTTCCAACATGCACAAGATGAAGCTAGCGCACAGAAGAAACCCTCTGAACCAACCAATAATGAAAGCTGACACAGAGGCGAGAAATCCACCGATAGGGTCAAATGGAAATCAAGGTACTGCACGAATCCCAAGTGTGATAATGTGTGCTAACGTTGAACACAGTGGAAACCACTCAGTCAAAGACCCATGATGATGATCAAATTCTGAGCACAAGGTCACCTATCAATGATGGAAATAGGCCCAGGGTGCAGCTCTAGGTTTTCTCTCAGAGCAATGTGTCGTAGTCGATAAGAGACAAAGCAGCTGGCAAGAAGTCAATGAGGGCCTTCTCAAACCAGCACGAGCAGAAGACCAAAACATCTGATTTGATAGAACATGATACTGACAAGACCAGGAAGGCCGACTGAATAATGAGTCAAGAGACACCGCAGAATGGCCGACTCAGGTTAGACTTCCCTTGAACAAAAGCACGACTCGTGATGACCATGGCAGTAAAAATTGACACTGTATAAGTCTGTTATGCAGGAGGTAGAACAAACTCTCCATATGATTGGAAGAGATAACCAACCGGGGGAGAACTGACAAGTGAAACATGGTAAAGGCTGAACCTAGGTCAAAACTAAAACCATCCCAAATGTAGGAGATATATATAAGTAAATGTGCTTTGTTCAAGGGCGACAAACTGACTCTGTACTGCCATCAAAATAACGAAGATACATCCCGTTCCCGCTCTTTTTATTATATTTGATTTTTTTTTCTTTTTCATATAATAAGCCTGAAAAAGAATAAAAGAATGCTATGGTAAAATGGATAGAACGAGTATCAAAAAATCAGATGCACTAGTTCCTGGGATTGGAACAATCCTATGCTCAATGCAAGGTGGCGAAAACTGGTAAGTGATACTCAGAGGAATGTTCCATCCATGGGTAAAAAGGTGTCAAGTCGTGATAGCTAAGTGCATGCAATGGTTAACTTGTACAGAGAGTCAAGGTCAAAAGTTGGCTTAAACATCGAGTCCAAATGAAGCCGGCTAAAGGCTAGGATAAACAAGCAGCCAATATGCAATGCAGTAATACAACTTAACGACACCAGGGAGCCTCTAAGGTAAAAATCCAGAAAAAATTATAGTGATGAAGAAGAAGAATGAAGCTTCAACACATAAGACATGGCGAGACTAAAGAGGACTCCCGAGCCTACATAAAACGCAGCATGGGCAACAAGTGATAGCGAAGAACTAACTAGGAAGCCCACGTAAAGGAAGGCTCTACCATCAAGTCATGATTAAATAATCGGCGAGTGAAATGGGTGTAATACTCATGACCTGATGGGATCGACCCTAAGGCAAGTGATCAATATGGAGGCTAGTATGCAAGATGCAACGGAGAGTGATTTCCCTAACCTATATGCCAGTGAAGATCATATACCTGCCGTGACGAGTCGGTAATCATGGATCAAAAACCGGGAAAAATCTCAAAATCGTCAAAATGTACCTGAAAACATACCAAACTGGGCACTTCCAAGCATCCGGGTTATGTAGCTTAAGATAGATCGAAAAATTAAGCATAACAATTTTTTGCGAAAATTTTCAACTTTTTAGTCATAAATAGACAAGTTACCTCATATTTGGTTCATTATTGCATTGCTGATTTGGAAAAAGTGCTCTGGAGCAAAAAACTTCTTTCGTCAAATCAGGAACAACCGATCGTCGAATCGCACCGAATTTTCAGGTAGGCTCCTCAATCATCCTTGCAAATCATTTTGTCCGTTTAGAATTTAAAATTTAGTGAATTTTACCATTAAAACCCTTGCTAAAAAATGCAGACTTGCGCATACGCAGGTTCATAATAGGAAAGTCGCGTATACACGCGACTGTGCAAAGAAAAAGTCGCGTATGCGCAGGTCCGAAACTTAAAATTCATGGCTAATGCATGATTTAATGAATTTGACAGGATGAAAATCTCATGGAGAGAACGTGAGCATAGCACAATTGATCAAGAGGTCATGCAAGATCGAGCAGCGCAAAATATCCTTCGGAATTGCGGATTGTTCAAATTCTTCAAAATGCCAAATATGAAAAGCAATCCTCGGTTGCTAGAAATGCTCGTCAATTACTGGGAACCAGACCAAGATTGTTTCGTGATAGATCAGATGCCAGTACGCATTGAAGTGGAAGACATATACTTTATTACTGGACTCTCCCGGAGGGGAGAACTGGTAGACTTGCATGGGAAGCCCCTGGGAGGGTTAATCGTGGAAGACTATGTCCACGTGTATTGCGTAGAGGGTTCCAAAAAGGTTGGAACTCACATTTCAATTAAAGATTTACGGGATTTGCACATGAAAATCCTCCTTTTCACCATCGGCAGAGTGGCAGGATCTGCCTCCCTACATCAGGCGTCCAGGACGCAAATGAGCATAGCAGTAGAATGTTTGACTCATGTGTATGATTGGTGCACATCCCTATTACTAAACATGAAGCAACAGTTGACCTCAATCCGCCAAGCAAAGACCAAACACTTTGGCTACGGTACAATTTTGACAACATTCTTCTTTGAGAAGATACCAGCATTGAGACCCAGAGTTATCTCTACCATCAGTAGCCCGCGGGACCCAAGAATTTCCCGTTGGGCGGACATGATGAAGAGATTGGGGGGTAGTGAAGTACCACGGACCACATGGGACGATGAGTTCTTACGTTGGTGGGGAGAACAAATCATCGTGGTGGAGGACTATCCCTATGCCGGGATGGACTTTCATGGAGATCCAGATCTAGTTCTTCCACCAGGCACAGCATGGGGCACAGTCGGTAAGTTTGCAAAAAAAATTTACTTATATAATTTTTTGGATTTTTTCAAATATGTATGAAAAAATGAAAAACAAACATGTTTTTGATTGGATTCATAATGACTGACAATTTAAAATGATCATGATTCAGATGTTGGACCAGTTCGACCTGAGGGTCTCCCGCGCCACAAGCGTCGCAGGGGCGAAGCAGAGACAGTGGATTCAGATAGGACTCTCCAGGCCGTGCAGAGGAACTTGGAGGGACTAACCCGCCAAATACCTATGGCTGCCGTGGAGGACCTGCCGGAAGCCATCCAGAGACGGGTGGTAGGATTGCCCCGAGACTGGGTACGATTATTCCGCCGAGTTGCCATCGCGGTCACGTTCTATAGGAACACGACTTTTGGGCAGGGACCTCAGGAGTAGACAGATATTATGTATTAGATGACTGTATATTATTTTTTGAGACTGAACATGGTCGGGGCATAAGCCCAAGTTTTGTATGACCTTATGGATCCAAATTTTGTAAAGTTTTTGAACACTCTGATGATATATATACAGCGATATTTGATGTGATGTGATAAATGTATCAAAATGTATGATGTTTTTTATGATTAAAAATTTATTGTATGGAATGATTAATATGCCAATCTAATGCTTGATTAGCTAATGAGTCAGCAAACCAATTGTCAGCTCGAGGAATATGAACGAAAGTTAAAAATTGAAATGACCTTTGTAACAAACGTACCCTCAAGAACAATCGTAATAAAAATGGATCTCGTACCCGATAAGTGTTGTTCAACTGCGACACCACCAGCTGGGAGTCCAAGAAAACTACCAACGAACCAACACCCAAAGATATTGCCTCCGAGAGTAGATGAATGACTGCAGTGTATTCTGCTACGTTATTGGAAGCAGGACCAATGCAGACCCCTCTTGATACCAACAGCTGACCGGAAGGATAATGAAGCACCCAAGCCGCGGAAGCTAAGTTCCGGGTGTGTCTACTAGCACCATCAGCGAAACCAAAATGACTCATGACATCCAACACAACCTGCCAAAGCAGATCAAAAACATCACCAACTCATCAAAGATCGAAAATCAACCAGATATGTACAAAACAAAAAACTACTATATACAAAAGCAACATGCCAGGCCGAAGCCTAGGCATAATACTTCTTCAAATAGAGCCCATTTTGAGGCTCCAGCAACTCGTTCTCTTCGAAATCAACCAAGGTATATGCTCCTTTCTTAAGGACTTTTTTAACGATATAGGGGCCATACCACGTAGACTTAAACTTCCCTACCCCCAGGGCATCTTTTTCTTGAGCATAGACCAAAACAAGGTCACCTTCCGAAAATACCCTAGGCTTGACCGCCTTATCGTACTGAACTTTTACTCGGTTTTTATGCGCTTCATTCATCGTGGCGGCATCTCGACGCTGCTCATCGAGATGTTCCAGATGAAGAAGTCGTTCTGCCAGACTAGAAGTGTCAGGAAGAAGTTCAACAGCTAATTTAAGAGAAGGAATCTCTCATTCAATAGGAAATACGGATTCTACCCCGTGCACTAGCTGAAACGGAGTAAAGCCAGTTGCAGTTTTCACTGACGTCCTGTATGCCCAAAGTGCAGGATATAGCATAATATGCCAGTTGGATCTAGATTTATCAATTGTCCTTTGAAGAATTGTCTTCAAGGATTTATTCACGGCTTCCACTTGCCCATTGGCCTGAGGATAATATGGAGATGAATGCTCCTGCCGGAAACCCAATTTGAGAGCCAACTCAGCCATCATACTATTCTGAATATGACTGCCATGGTCAGTGACAATCTCTCTAGGAATACCAAAACGAGTGATAACCTGGTTGAAAAGGAAAAGAGCTGCAGTCTCACCATCATTCCCAAAAGTAGGCATAGCTTCGACCCACTTCGTAAATTAGTCTACTGCTACAATAATGTACTTGTGACCCTTAGCAGATTACAAGTAGTATAATCAATACCCCACTTTGTAAAGGGACCGATAGTAACGACTGGAAAAAGTGGAGCTGGATGAGCGCACATTTTTCGAGTATAAACCTGACACGGATGACACTTTTTGACCGATTCAATACAATCTTTGAAAATCGAGGGCCAAAAGTATCCAGCACACAAAATCTTTTGGGCTATAGCAAGCCCAGATAAATGACCCCCACAAGCTCCACTTTGAGAATCATTGAGCACAGCCTCAGCTTCTTCGAGAGTTAAGCAGCGTCTTAGGATTGAATCAACCCCTCTACGGTATAAAGCATCACCAATAATCAAATAATTCTTGGCCAAGTGACGCAGCTTACGACGCTCATCTTTCGAAAAAGTAGAGGGAAACTTCACAGTCTGGAGATACACAATGATATCCCCGTACCAAGGATCCTGTGAAGAGATAAGAAACAAGTGTTCGTCCGGAAAGGACTCATCATAGATCATCTCTTCTCCACAGGGAAACTCGGAGATCAATTCCACGAAAACTAATGATTTCTTGGATTTGGCAGACATGAACTCAAGATCAAATTCCTGTAAAATCACAATCCATCTATTGTATTTGCCCCCAATCACTCGCCTGTTGAGGACAAACTGAAATGGATTAGCAACTGCCAAAACATAAGTTTTGCGAAGAATAATGTAATGTCAGAGTTGCTGCACAGCATGAACTGCTGCTAAAGCTAATTTTTCTATCGGAGTGTACCGGAGTTCAGGTCCTACCAGTCCTCAACTAAGGTAGTAAATAACATGCTCTGAAAGAGCATCATCTTCCTGAACCAGAACCATACCCATGGTAGATTCTGCTGCTGCCAGATACAAAAGGAAATCCCTGCTATAATCAGGTGGACTCAATAAAGGAGCAGAGGTCAATGCTTTCTTCAAGGCATCGAATGAGCGTTGAGCGTAGTCGTCCCAAAGAAAAGGAACTCCTTTCAACATTCCTTACAATCCCTTTGTAATCGCATAATTGAAGATAAACCTCCGAAGAAAAATTAGACTTCCTCGAAGACTTTGAAGTCGAGAATCAGACTCGGGGAGGCAAACCGAAGTATTGTTCTCAACCTTGTGCTGTGATCTACCCTTATCCCTTCCCTAGACACACACGAATCCCAATAGCCTGGATGTAACCGCGAAACGCACTTGTTCGGATTCAACCTAATCTATAAAAAAACGATCTTTCAACATTGCCGAGGTGAGCAGGATGATCCATCCTCTTTTGAGAATGAGCAGCTAAATCATCCAAATACGCCTCGATAATATTTTTGATGTCGTGGAAGGCATATGACATGGCCCGCTGAAAGGTAGCCCCAGCATTTTTAAGACCAAAATGCATCTTCTTGTATGAAAATGTACCCAGGGACAAATAAAAGCAGTCTTATGCTCATCTTCAGGATGGATAGTAATTTGATTATATCTGGAGAAATCGTCCATGAAGGAGAAAATCTCATTATCGGCACACTCGTCAATGATTTGATCGATAAATGGTGTGGGGTAATTATCTTTAGGACATGCTTTATTTAGGTCTCTGAAATCGATGCAAACTCGAATCATTCCTTGCTTTTTATCTACAGGAACGGGATTTGAAACCCATTCAGTCAGAGGAACAGGGAAAATGAATCCCGCCTTAAGCAGCTTTTCAACTTCAGCTTTGATAGTTGCTGCCTTCCTAGGATTGACCGGATGAATTTTTTGCCTCACCAGCTTAGCATTTTCATACGTCTTGATCTCATGCTGGACAATAGATGGGTCTATTCCATGCATTTCCTCATAATACCAAGCGAATACATCCCTATACTCTTTAAAGAGCTCGGTGTAAATTTGAACCTCTTCACGGGAACATTCAGCTCCAATGAAGACATTCTCAATAATATTGGGGTCCCTGGAAATGTTCACCGGGATAGTAGGAGAAATCACAGCCATGTTCCCTTTAGCATAAACCTGTGTTGGTGCCAAAGGGTTCAAGACTGGGTGAACAGGACCAGGAGACGGAGGACTCGGAAAACTTGTTTCAACTTTCAAGCCAAATCAAGAAGTAAGACCGGCATGATGCAAATCATCCCACGGCCATCTATACCGTCATGGCTTCAGATGGCCTCTTCAGATGGAAGAGCAGTATCAAGGCAATCCTTGGTCGAAGAAGAATCCAAGCGTCCAAGCTTGACACATCACCATCCAACTCTTCCGGTGAAAGAGGAGTTGGGATGGTTTCTGCAGAGTCAACAATAGACTGATACGCAATCTTAGCTGCAGAAATAGGAAATGCCATTCCACCCACTTGACCTTCCACTAATGTGGCAGTAGGGGAAGGTAAGGTCCAAGGGTCCGAAAAATAATGAGTTCTGAAGAACTCTCTTCGAAGGGGAGCCTTGGAGGATTAATTAGCATTAATATGGATCGTAGGAGGAGGAAGATCGAAAGTACCCATCAAGGAAGAATACATTCCAACTCCTAAATTCTCAACAGGCGCCTTAGTATTATCCAACTTTGGAACAGATGAGTCAGAAGATGCATTCAGGTCTACAGGGGGACAGTCCAGTTGATCCACTGTAACGATCCTCCCTTCGTGGGGGAAACATACAATCCAAAATAATGAGGATGCAATGGCATCCATCTCATAAATCCAGTTTCTCCCAAACAGAAGGTTGTAGTCCAAGCTTGCATCCACTACCTCAACTTCTATATTGACAGTTTTGCCCCCAACACAGATGGGCAAAGCTGGGACAATACCATGGGGTCTGTGAGAATGACCATCGAACGCAGTAAGAAAAGTGCTAGGTGTTGCAGTGGAGGGTTCCACTACACCTTCCCTTGGCTCATCTCTCAGAGGAGGGAGCTCCTATTCCTCCGGGAGGTTAGTGAAGGAGATTTTAGAGCTGATTTCACATCTTTGGCACCAGGCCATCCTTCCTCTATCTCCTACAGCACAGTGCAGCTCCTTGACTGCGTTATTTCTGAGCACATTTGCAGTGGGGGTTGCACCACTACTTTGGAGGGCAAGATCTTCAAGGATTGGATTAGCCTTTCACCTAAGAGATCCATTGGATGAGATATGTGCATCATATTCAGCATCATCAGCTATCTTCATCCATTTCTATTTTCTGAGTTGCAGCTGCTGCTCAGCAACTCTGACATTTCTGTAGATTTTCCATTTGTACATATATTTGAGCCAATCCTCTTAAGGATTGTTGTATTGTTATTTTCAGGGGTTAAGAGCTTGCTCCCCCACATTTATTGAGTTTATATTTCCATATCATTGTATTTTCTATTATTATGTTGCAGTGTCTCCTATAAACTGCATTGTTATAGCCTTGTGTAAATTCTGTGTAGCAATATTCTTCAGTTTCTAGTACATGTTCTATTGGGGCTTCCATTGCCAAGCTTGAGTGATTGATTCCTCAAAGAATTGTAATATTTGCTGCTATATTATACATTGGTTGGCTATTTGTATCTTTATGTGTTCATGGCTGTAAAATAACGTTGTTATTCCATTGTATGCTCATACATTGTTGCAGTCCCTCATTAGGCACTTTCTGAGGACAACTATGTGTGGGAGATATGTTTAACCCACCTAGAGGGATTTATTTTGAGCCACCTCTTGGATTTCGGTCTTAGATACATTGATCTAAGGGATCCAAGTCTTGGTTTCAAATCCTGTAGCAGCCATTCCTGGAAAATGCGTTTTCCAATCATGCCTTGCTAGCAGATCCCATTTTTGGATATTACAAATTGACCTCATAACTGGTGTGGGATTCCAATCACACATGAGTGAAGAATTTAGTTACACATTAGTGTTAAATGTGGGCATATAATTTATTTATCCCTTAAATAAATTGGAAAATAAATTGTAATTTCATCTCATAACAACTTGTATCGTTTAACTAAGTCAGAAAGACTGAGTTGGCTCAAGAATTTGGAGTTGAGGGCCAAAGGTGATGCATGTAGATTGATTCTATTATTTTTGGGGTCTAGTTTTAGTTAATGCACTAGTGGGGTGCATGTGTAATCACTTAACTCAAACTAATTGAGTTAAAATCAATTTAACTAGTTCTAACTGAGTAATGAACTAGTGAGAGGTCCAGTGAATTAAATTAGATTTAGTTCATAAGTAGTGACCAATCAGATAACTTATTATTCACTATTAATAGTTGCACGCACGTCAGTTCTAATGATGACCCAGTTGAGGTAGAGGCTAAAGGGAACTTAACTATCAGTTGTATTATTAGCAAAATTCACGGGCACAATTATAAAGTCACGGGAAGGCTCATGATGTATTGTGTAGTCAAGGAAGGTTGATTATCCTATTTAATAGGGATTAATTTCCTAGGAATTGCGTGAGACAGGATGGGCTAGCAGGGGCTGAGAATTGGCTAACTGTTAGTCAATTTTTCCTAAGAATTTCTAGTGAGTTTTGTGCAGGATCAAGGTGAGATGATTGGTATAGTGCTAGATTTTCTCGGTGTGAGAAATAATTGTATTGTTTCATGATTATTTGACTATGTACAATATATGATATAGGGGTTTTGAGCAGGTGCTTTCCCCAGATACATCTTGTGTTGTGTGATTGATAATTTGTTTTCTCTTACTTGCATGTGATTGAGCGATCATGTTTTATATTCCGCAAATATGTTAAAAGGATCCAGTATCTTGTTTTAGTACATTACATGATCAGATTGAATCCATTGGTATAGAGTTTCTATATAATTTATACATGTCAAGCACTTGTCTTTGCAAACTCGTTAAATTAAATGAAAATATGTCTACTCAATATAATTTTAACCCTTTTCTAGACTAAGATAAACTATTTACGAAAAAATAATACCTCAGTCGAACATGGCTAAGAGGTTCTCCTGAGTATCGTTTTTTTCCTTTTTGCACTCAAGGGAATATTTAAAAAAAGGAACCTTTGGATTTTTATTTTTTCTCCATTTTTTCGAAATCTCCAAACATGAAAAAGAAGTTGATTTTCACCTTCTCTAGACTCGTAAAAAATATCAAACAATGATGGACTCATCGAACATGACGATACCAAACCACTTCTTCTCAGGGTTCGTTAAAGATACTTGTTTGGTCAATTTAGTGTGTCCTAAATTGCTGCATTTAATTTGTCAATCCGGGAATCGTAAGCTGATGAAGTGAGGTGCACTATATGTGCAAGATAACCTATTTCTTAATGTTTTGTCGTTTTTGATTTTCTAAGGTAAAATGGAAATTCTAAGATGAAAGCAAGTTTGGTTATATTTGTTCAAGGAAGTGATATCCCCTATAATGATTTACCAACTTGAAAATTTAAAAAGAAATTTGAAATTTACAATGACAAAACTTGAAAGGAAATGGAAATGTGCCGCTGAAATGGAAAAGTGCTGCTAGTCTAGTAAATCAAAATAATGAACTATTGAGCATGAAAACTAAATTATTCTTGCTGCCAACTAAACATAAAAGAAACTATGCTTCAAGGAAATTCAAAATTGCAACAAAATAAATCTAAATCAGATTACATCAATTTATCTTCTGACCCTTCATCATTAGTCCAGCTATGATTTTCGGAAGTAATCATAAACAATTTGAGTAACTGATATTTAATTTGCAGAAAGTAAACTAATACTAAACCATACACTCATGATTCAATCCCTCACCATCAGTCCAGCTGTGGCTTTCGGAGGCAATTGAAGATGTCATGCATGATTTAATATATTTAAATTTGCAGAAAAGAAACTAATATTAAACTACACATCTCACAATTCAATCCCTCACCATCAGTCCAGTTGTGGCTTTCGGAGGCAACTGAAGATGCTATGAGCAGCTTCATATATCTAAATTTGCAGAAAAGAAACTAATACTAAACTACACATTTCACAATGCAATCCCTCACCATCAGTCCAGCTGTGGCTTTCGGAGGCAATTGAAGATGCTATGAGCAGCTTAGTATATCTAAATTTAACTACTGAAGCAGATAAGAAAATACTGAAATTAAACAAAAGCTATGAAAAGCAAATTAGCAGCAGAACAATGTTAGTTCATGTCACTAGTCAAAAAGCTATGAAAATGCCCGGGCTGCCTATCTATAACCTGAAAACAAGAACACTGATCAGTGGTTATCAACATAAAACATGAAAGACAGAAATGAAATGGATTATGGAAGTTTATAAACAGAAATGAAACAAATGCAATGTATGAACAGATTATGACACAATGAAACAAAATTAAAATTATACACTAATGCACAAAACCTTAGCTGAGCAGGGGCCCTCTACACCAGCCTTGGAAACGGTCCTCAAATACGAATTAAGTTGGAAAACAGAGTCTTCTTATTAAAAAGCAGTCATTACAGAATGATAATGTTACAGCACAAGTGCAGCGTAATCACACTACAGGACAGAATAAAAGATAACAGAGACTATCGTTCACTAACATTGACTAACTTCATATGCGTATGCAAACAAAATATATATAACAAAAGAAATATAACTGTCTCCTAAAGTTCATGCTGGCGGTGAGCACGTAGACCACTACGTCCACGGATATAGGAGCATGGCCGTGTTGGAAAGTAAATCTACGAGAGGTGGATTCTTGAATTCGACTCTAGAGACCTGTACAGATGTCGATTTATCCTCCGCAGGCTTAGAAACGGTCGTTTGAACCTTTATGTGACACAAAACAGAGTCCGGCCGACATGAAACTCCATGGTTGACTTCCATGTGGACGCCTTTGACTGCGGCTTCTTTGGATGAGTTTGCTTGAACCAATAGGACGCGAACCATGTCCACGTCATTCCTGACCTGCCCATGTGGCTCGTTTTCCTTGTAGATACCTGTAGCATATAGTTTCACAAAATAGCTGCGGAAAGTTGCAACAGCTGCGGAAAGTGGCAAGATTCCGCAGCTGAATGAACAAAATCTAGATCAAATAGCAAACACAAAAATATAATTTAAAACTATGTTAGATTCTCTTTTGCACATGATATTGACAATTTAGGAGTTTTAGGTGAGTGAAAAAGGTATGGAAAAGTGTATGGAAAAGATGCAAATTTGGGACTCAACATACCCCCACTGTGAAGGTGTTGCATGTCCTCATGCAACCAAAATTTTGATACTCTTTGTTCAGTTCATGTGCCTTGATACTTTAGCCATCACATCCAATCCTCTTCTCTTCTTCCTTGGTACTGCCATCATTCTGGGTTTCTTCATTAAGCATCTAAATTTGATATTTACAAGTGCTCTGCTCAATTTCTGGCATTTCCTTTTCAATTTCTTATTCTTCTTCTGCCATATTCCCAAATGTAACATAGTATTATCATGGATGATCTTGTCCAGTTTTCCTTGTTCTTTCAATGTCTCATTTTCATTTTTGATGTGCCTATTTAAAAGCTCCAGCTCAAAAATTTCCTGTTTTAGTGATTGAACTAAATCATCCTGCAATGTATGAGGCTGAATAGAAGAAGTACTTGGACCTGTGGCTGCCTTTTCCAAGGATTCTATATAGTCATATACTTCCTGCTGCTTGGGGTCTATTTCAGGTGTCATTTTTATTGGGCTGTCCCCAAAATGCTGTGAAGGAGAGGTATATTCAAAATCTGGCCGAGGAGGGCTTACATCAATATTTTGCTGAGAATAGGATGGAGTACGTTCAATGTCTGATTGGGAATGAAATGAATCAGGCTCACTAACTGACTGAGATGGACTATGGTCAGTTGGGGACTGTTCAAATGTCTCCTCACCCAAATCAATGAAATGAGGACCCTTAATTTGTGTTTTCCTCAATTTTCCTTTAAGTCTGCTGCTTCTCCTCACACGTTGTGGTACACTATCCTTTTGTTTTTGTTTCCCTTTTTCTGCCTTTTTGGGTATAGATGACTGTTTTTGAAGATAAACTATTCTTTCAGATAGCACTTGGTGATCTTCTTCCTCAGAAGAAGGAGTTTTATGTACAGCCTCAATAGTTTCTTTCTCTTTTGGTGTTTTTGGCTTCTTACCTTTAATTTCCTTCTTCTTCCTTTTTACCAATCTCTCTTCCCTGTCAGTTCTTTCTATAGTGTTAGTAGGAGTATTTTGGATTTCATCAATTGTTCTTTTCCTCCTACTTCTTCTTGCTGTGCTAGCTGCAGGAATTTCCTGAGTAGGAGTAATTTGGGTTTCAACATTTACTCTTTTTCTTCTACTCCTTCTTGTTGAACTACCTTCAGGAATTTCCTGAGGTTCCTCAAAGAAATTTCTAACCAGGAATTGTTCCCATGTATATTTCTTTTCCTTTAACTCCTTTTCAATCAGAATATTTACAAGGCCGTGGTGATATAGATGGGGCTCTACATCTCCTAAGTGTTTTTGAACAGTCACAGCCATTTTCTTCAAGCTATTGAATAGAAAATATGGGAGATTGAGAGTTTGATTTTCTAGAAAATTCATCAATAGCCTGGTATGGTACATATACATGGACCCAAAACGGCCTTCAATTTCTGAACAATTAGCAGTAAAGTGGCCCATTCTTCTTTCAATGCATGCACAGGGATTCCTCTTTTAAAAACAGTTATGTCCATACCTTGGTTTCGTAAGATTGTTCTCCATGCCTCATTACTGATGCTTTTATTTTTGAACCAACGCTCTCCCTCCTGAAGAAGTTCCGTGGTTGTTGCTATAGATGCTTCATTGACTGCAAACTTGAGGTCTCCAATCTCTGCTTCCGAGCCATCAAACGACCTTGCAAATGCTTTCGTAACTTCTTTGTGATAACCTCTGAATTTCTGAATAAAACACAGCCATTTTGCTTTCTTCAATATCTCTTTTGCTTGCGGATATCCCTCTATAAACTTCGGTCCTTCCGGCTCTGCTCTTAGCAATTTACCCATTTCACTTTTCTGTTCTTCACAAATTTGCCTTCGTGAGGGTTTCAATAGAATGGTTGAATGCACAGGAACGAGCACAATGGCTGTGGGGATGTATCATAAAATGGGAATGAGCACCATAAACGGAATGGAGTAAGACTGTGGGTAGATATCCGGGAGTGAGAATAAGCAAAAGGAACGAAATGGAGTGAAACAGGGAGTGAGAATGAGCAGAGTGGGGTTTTGTAAACACGGCAGAGACACGACAAAGAGATTAACAAAGTATAACACATTCGGCAGCGTTTTGAATTTTGGTGGCTGCGCAATAAATATGAACATGTTTCAATCAACGGTTATGAATTCATGCGGCTGTAAGAGTCCTTGGTCAAATCAAATACGTCTCATTATCTCCGGTGGGATATTGGAACATGAGTGAAAATCAGAATTTCAATGATAAAACCGTTTGTGAATGAATGCAAGAAGATAATATGGAGATCGTGAAAGGTTACAGAATTGTCAATATAATCATTGCGCGTAATGGATAGAGCTCATGGTTCAAAACTATATAAAAATGTGTTTTTCAATGCTATTTGAAATAAATTTTATTCATACCTTTGGAATCTTTGCCTTTTCCTTTGGTCTTCAACTAATTGATCTCCATTGGTGTCTTGAATGCTCCATGTCTTCACTTTTGATCCTCTCACCTGCATTTTATTTCATAATTATGGAAATAACATCTGACTGTACATTCTCTTTAAAAACAGAGTAGTAGCTGCGGAATCTGCTTCTGGCTGCGGAAACTGGAGTCAGCTGCGGAAACAGATGTCAGCTGCGGAAACTGACACAGCTATTACTTGGATGAATGGAAATGATCAAATGACAAATGACCAGATAGAAATGGTCATGAAAAAGATTTTTATTGATGGAATGGAATGAAATAAAGTGGAATGAAGTGAAATGAAATGAAATGAAATGGAATGAAGTGAAATGAAATGGAGTGGGTGGTGACAAAGCTTGTGAAATGAAAGAGAGAATTTTTTTTTTTTTTGGAAAATATAGAGTGTCAGGTTTTCCTGATTTTCACCCTATATTTTCTGTATAAGACTGCCAATCAATGATTGGTTTTCAGGCTTATACCATTATTTTTTTTTTTATTTTTTTATTTTTTTTTATTTTTTTTTTTAACTGAAAAGATCAAAAGAACTAGGTTGGTGGAGAAGAAGAATTCTTCTGTACCAGCCTGATTGCAGAACTTTCTTGAAACATTTTGACAAAATCCTCTTTTGAGAGTGGCTTATGATAAACTTTCAATCTATGGCCATTCACAATAAGAGGAGTTTGAAACTCATCAATGGTCTTGATTTTTACCGCTCCATTGCTAAAGATCTTGTCAATCTCATATGGCCCAAGCCAATGAGTCTGAAATTTTCCTTGGAAATCTTTAAACTTGGAATCAAATAACAATGCCCAATCTCCTTCTTGAAACTTCTTCTCTTTGATGTACTTGTCATGCCATTTAGCTCTTTGATATTGAACTAGATCAGTTCTTAAAATTGCCTCTTGTCTGATCTCATCTAGCTCATTCAACTGCTCCATTCTATGCTTTTGGGCTTCTGATAAGTCCATCTCCAACTGAACTGCTATCTTGAAGGTCTTGACTTGGAACTCAATGGGGAGCAAGACTTCTTTCCCATAAACAAGTTCATAGGGAGAATGTCCCGTTGTATTCCTCCATGTAGTTCTGTAGGCCCACAAGGCTTCTGGAAGCCTTTCTGCCCAATCTCTTCTATGTAGATGAACAGTTTTGGTGATGATACTTTCAAGAACTTTGTTTGTGGACTCCACTTGACCATTTGGTTGTGGATGGTAAGGAGTAGATTTTCTGTGCTTGATTTTGTATTCTTCCATCAACTTCTCCACCAAATTTGATGTGAATTGGCTCCCCTGATCTGTTACAATTTCTCTTGGAACACCAAAGCGAGTAAAAATATCCTCATAAAGAAAATGAACAACTGAATTTTCAGTAGCAGATACTAATGCTTTAGCTTCAACCCATTTAGTAACATAATCAGTACAAACCAATATATACTTCTTTTGCTTAGATGGTGGATTAATAGGTCCAATGAAATCTAAAGCCCATTTTTCAAAGGGTTCAATGAGTACCTGTGTTTGCAATGGCATTTCATTTGAAAGGGTAGGTTTCCCTACTCTTTGGCAGCTGTCACACCTTTTGACATATTGTTTTGTATCTTTGAAGAGGGAAGGCCAATAATATCCTAAAGAGAGGATTTTATAGGCCGTCCTTTTGTCTGCAAAGTGTCCGCCGCATGGTTCATCATGACATGCCTTAAGAATATCAGGCATTTCATCTTCCCTGACACATCTTCCGATCACAAGATCTGGCCCTGTTTTAAACAATTCGTTAGAAATCCATGAATATCTTGAACTCTCCTGAATAATTTTTCGTTTTTCTCTTGGAAATAAATGTGCAGGTAGTTTCCCTGTAACCAAATAGTTAGCAATATCTGCATACCAAGGGGTCTTAATAGTTACTGCAAACAAATATTCATCAGGAAACTTATCTTCTACAGGAGAATCTTCTTTAGTATTCTGAATCCTAGACAAGAAATCAGCTACTGTATTCTGTTTTCCTGGTCTATCCAACACAGTAATATTGAATTCTTGCAAAAGTAAAAGCCATCTTGTCACTCTGCCATTAGTAACAAGTTTGTTCATTAAATATCTAATTGCAGAATGGTCAGTATGAATAAAAGTTTCATAGCCTGTTATGTAATGTCTAAACTTATTAATTGCATGAACAAAAGCTAAAAACTCTTTTTCAGTCACAGTATAGTTCAACTCTGTGGGAGTCAAATTTTTACTGGTGTAATAAATGGCATAAGGAACTAAATCTTTTTGACCCAACACAGCTCCAAGAGCTGTATCTGAAGCATCCGTAGAAATATGAAAAGGAAGTTTCCAATTTGGTCCCTGTTACACTGAAAACTGTCACCTTGACATTCTGCTGACTGTATGAGCTCATTATTACTCATACTTCCTCCTTTTGCAAGTCCAATATACCTGCTCCTCATATCAAGCTTCAAAATCAGAAGAAAATCCCTAAAATCCCCTAAGAATTGGTATCGCACTTTCTCTATGCATTCCCTGCGGTCCCGCACCTAAATCTCAGCCTGCATGCGGAACTATACCGCACGTTCTTTGTGTAATGGGTGCGGACCTCTGTAAAACATAAAAAGGCGAGAAAATGAAGATTAAAAAGTGAATTCCAGGTGAATTCTAGAAGATTCTAGACGGGAATTTTCGGGAATGGATACGCTTTGAAGAGGTTCATGCATCCCTCACTTGATGGAGCTAACCCCTTGATGTAAGGAGCTTATCCCTTTGAAGGAGGAATCTATCCCTTCATATTTGGAATTAGAAACCTCCTCTCTTCCACTATAAAAAGAGGCCTTGGGTAGCCTCAAAGGGAGTTCAAGCTTATGAGATTTGAAGTTAAATGCTGTTGAGATTTAGACTTAGTTAACTAAGACTTTCTGTGAGGTTAAATCACTCATCTCCATTTGTCTTGGTTCAAGAGTGCAATGCTTGTCAAAGTAGAAGAGATTCCTGCTTCGGACCCCGGGAGGACCTGCACAACATCAAGGCACAGGTTGTAAAGGTTTTCTATCTTTAAAGTTAATACAAATATACTCATTTCTCTCATTAAACTGTCAATTTGTGGTTTATTTCATAAATTCCTTGATCATTATGATAAGTATGATTTATGATAATGTCTATACAGGTACTGCTTAATCTTTTTGCTTGTTTGTGATTGCAGATAATACGAGGAACGTTCTTTCAGTGCAAGGGAAGGACTTCAACAAATTCAAGCAAGCGTTGGACATAAGGTAGGCCTCACACCCGTATAGTGTTTTTATAAATCTTATATACTTAGAGAGAGATTAGTATAATTGGCTGTTTGTTGCTAGTTACCTTTTTGTACTAGAGAGATCGGTCTTGTCCACAAGACGGATTAATCTACACAACAAAATGGCGACTCCACTGGGGATAAACTTGTTTGTTCTTGGTTATCTTTGATTTTTTGACTTGAGAAAAACGTTTTTTCTGGTTTTTGATTGATTCACATCTGTCTGGGTACTTTAGATTTTTTCTGTTTTTGAAAATTTAGAAGTTTTTTTTGAGTTTTTCTATAATTTTTGCTAGGACCGCACTCTGCATAACCTTGACAGTGCGGGCAGTTTCGCACGTTCTTTACAGAACACAGTGCGGGACCGCACCTGTCAACACTGCTTACATGCGAACCCTGTAAAAATTTTAGAAAATTTCTAGGTTTCTTTTTCTGGTTAATTTTTAGATCTTTGGTTTCTGCCCAGACTGGTTATTGTGTCTATCAAGAATTCATTGTGTAAGAATTCCAACAGTGTTAATGTTTTGAATGATTTTCTAGGAGATTTTGCCGATTGGATTATTTTTCCTGCTTGGTCTTTATAGTGATTCAAATTTTTTGACAATTTGCAGTATCTCAGATCACATAGATCTCTTTTTGTCTCTTGAATCTGACCTCATTGTGAAAACATCCTAGATTGAGAAATTAAGCCTTTGATTTCTTTGCAAATCTTCAAAAGAACTTGTTTCAAAGTTTTGAATTTCATTTATTCTTTGAGTGTTTTGAAAAACATATTTTGAGTGTTTTTTGATCTGTTTGTTATCTGAACGAATAGATTCTTAGTTTGCTGAAAAACTAAGAGAAACATTCATAAAAAACTCTAAAAAGCTTTTACTCAATTTAGATTAGTTTTCAAAATTAGTTTTTGTAGTTTTGAATAGTTTTAATTTTTGTAGATTTCTTTCGAAAGAGAATTGTTTTGTAGCTTCTTGTTTGGAAAAGAAAAGAGTTTTTCTTGTGAGCTTTGATAGTTTATTGAAAAGACAAAATAGTTTCTTTCAATTAGTTTTCATGTTTGAAGAAGGAATTTAAAGGTTGCATTCTCTAACTCTTCTTTAGATAGAAAGTTCATTGAAAGAGAAAAGAATTGAATATCATCATAGGTGCACTTTAGTGTTTTTGGAAGTCGAGTCTTCACATCATACAAAGTTTCATTTCCGCACCTTTTGACTTAAGAAACAACCTTTAAAAGTAACGCTTAAATAAAATTCATCTAGTAATCTTTTATTTCTAGGGCTCTCATCACCAACATAGCTTAGGCTAGTATCTTGGAGTAGGGAGTAATTAACTCTCCAAGATAGATAAAATAAACAAGTAGATTTATCTTGCGGTAGGAAGAATTCCAGTTGTTGCATGTATGCTCTGGGAAGCTCCTCTTAAAGGAGTTAAGCACGAGATCATATCCGAACCAGTGGGGTAATCAATCCTTCCTCATTGGGAACGATAGAAGATATACATGTATTAAAAACGGTAAACCTCGGATAGACCATTGTCGAGGAGCCAGGGGTCACTTGTCGGTAAACCTTGGATTCTGTTCAAGGAGCCTTCAAGGGGATTGAGCTTTGTTACTCTGCCCTTGCGTGTGTGTCGGATCGTAGACTGTTCCCCCAAGTATATGTGTTTCATTTGATAACCTTAGAGACCATAATCTTTAGGATTCTTTCCTAAGGTGACGGTGGAGGGAAGATCCCACTGTACCTGGAACAGACGTCGACTAGACTCACTTAGACTCTCTGGGGGGTTCTCTTCACTCGAGATGGTTATGTGAAGAAACTTGTGCCAGTCTGTTTCATTAAGCAGGTTGTCGGGGTAACTGTTCCAACCGCCCTTTTCGTGTTAAAACTCTACTAAGTTGGATTTCATCACCAACTAGTGATTTTAGTACGGAAATTTACTTGTTTGTGTGTGGTTTGAACTCTTAGATTTTTTTTAAGCGTGTGATTCAATTGTTTGTTTCTTAGAGACTTTAGGTGTTTTCATTGAAATTTTTCTTTCTTTGCGTGTGATTAGATAATTTTTCATCGTGGCGGAATTGCCGAGACAATCCCGGAGAATACAAGGGAAACCCCCTGAATTTACACCAGGTCATCTTGAAGGGCTTCGAACTCTGGTACCACATAGTAGCCGTAGACTTAGATCAACGGAAGTTGAAACCTCTGCTATTGTGATACATCCTGATCATCAAATTCCTACAACAAAATATATTCAAGAACCGATTTCAGTTTCTGAAGTCACTGAATCTTCTGTGTTAGAAACATCCTCAGGATTTGTCTCACCAACTTCTAGCGATCCAGGTTCACCTAGGGTAAGAAATATTATTACTGAAAATCTTCCCTCTGGACTAATTTCTATAGAAGAACTTACTAATCCAGACGAAGACATATCTCTTCCCAACTCCCCTCAATCGTTAAATCTTAGGGAGCGTGAATCTATTTTCTACAGCCCTATTCGAACTAATCCCTGGTATCTTTCTTTAACCGATTTTTTAGAGAATCCGGGTCTTGCTTTCTATCCACCTCGAGTTCCATTTCATCCTACACCCAGAGGTTACTATCCGTCATCTATTATGGCTGGAGAGTCATCCATGTTTTCGCAAACGCCTGAATCTTTTTTACATGGTGGTCCTTCTGTTCCTGCGGGATATCAGTCTTTGTCTGGTACTTTCTCAGGAGCAGCTCCTCAACCTATCGAAAATGTGTTATCATCTGGTCTTAATGGACTTAAAATTGAAACGTCGAATGCAGAGCAAGTTTATATGATGTCTGGTAACATTCCTAATCCTCAAGCTCAAGGCAGTCAGTTTCCTTCTGGGGGTCAACCTCAGGGAACTCAGTTACCGCCTGGGGGGCAACCTCAGGGTAGTCAATTACCGCCTGGGGGGCAACCTCAAGGTAGTCAGTTACCACCCGGGGCACAACCTCAAGGTATCTTTTTCCCAGGACAAACTGTGGATCCATATTATTTTGGGGGGCAACCCCAAGGACAGTACATACCTCAGGGTTACCAACCTCAAGGACAGTACATTCCTCAAGGTCAACCCCAAACTCAATATGCTCCTCAGGGTCCTCAACAACCCCAACTTCAGTACGTGCCTCAAATTTATCAACCTCAAGGGCAATACTCAATGCAAGGTTACCAACAGCCTTCTGGTCAACCATCTGTTCAAGGAGCCGGAAATTTACCTTATTATCAACCCTACGTTCAACCAGGTTTTGGTCCTTACGTTCAACCTTCTACGGGACAATACCCCAGAATGATGGTGTGGGATCCGTCCCAATATCAACAGCCTTTGCAGCCTACTGCGCAGTTACCTTATCAACCTGGCCAGCCAATGGTTTCTGGTTCAACTCAGCAACCCGTTCAGCCAGCTATTCAAACTCCTGCACTTAGTTCAGTTCAGCAGGCTGGGCCTAGTACACCTCAAACTCCGCCCCAAACTGCTGCAAATATTGCAACGTCTATTCAACCTGTTACACCTATTTCTGGAGTGTCTGTAGCCCCGAGTTCGGCTATCCCTGTATCCGTGCAAATCCCTCAAGTCTCTGTACCTCAGTCAGGACCCTCAGTTCAGACTACAGTGCAGATGCCTGCAGGACAAGCCGGTACAAGTACATTTGTTACAAGTCAACCTCAATTTACTTATCAACCGTACCAAGGACAACCGCAATACGGTCCCTATGTTCAGAATCCAAGCTATCAACCATACCCTGGTTATACTTATCAACAACCTCAGTATGGTCCGATTCATCCTGGTTATCCAGGAGGTTATACAATACCCAATGCTAATCCGATTCCTAGTTATCCTGGGTATCCGCCTCCTAGATCTGCTTTGGCTTCTCAAGGTTTTCGTGACCCTAACCGTCAGTTACCGTTCATCGCAACTTTGGACTTACCTGATTTGACGCGCCTTACAAATGATCCTATTTTTTATTATCAGAACTGGCCGTCAATGCCTCATAAGTTGCCCAGTGACATACCGAAATTCGAAGGTAAGTCAGGAGAGGATCCATCAAATCATGTGATGACTTATCACCTTTGGTGTGCATCTAATTCAATTATCGATGATTCGATTCGCTTATGTCTTTTCCAAAGGACACTCATAGGTCTTGCAGCCAAGTGGTACATAGAGTTGCCACGAGGCTCGTTTCATAATTTTAGTCAGTTAGCAACGTCCTTCTTAACTCATTTCCATTTGCCTGTCAGATATGACAATGGCACAGAATTATTAACTTCACTAAAACAATCTACGTCCACGTATATTTCTGATCATATTCATGAGTGGCGACGTAGACGGCGTTTGGTGAAGGTTTATATTCCGGATCAAATTTTGGCAGAATGGTTTGTAAAATCATTATTTCCCAAGATCACTGAAGATGTAGCTAAGGCTGGTGTTGTTACTGAAGAGCAAGTAATTGCTCAGGCTCAGTACCTTGACCTCGTTTATACGCAGTCAGGTACTCTACATGAAAAAATTCCCGATTTACCCAAACAAGGTCAAATAGCTGCTGCTCCTTCAGGGTCTCATGCCGCTGACGGCATGATTGGTACAGTTAGTTCTAAAAGTAAGAAGAAATCCTCAAAGAATTCTTCTCCAATTATAACTTTACCTGATTCCCCGAAAGGAGAATCCTCTCAAGAAGTTTTTGCTGATATTCATGTCGTTGAAACATCTACGGCAAAATCAAAATCCGGTAGTAAAAAGAAGGGGAGGAACAAAAACAAGAAAAATTCGAAAGAGAAAACAGATAGAGAAGAATCCAATGATGAGAAACGTAAACCTCGCTATCCTTGCTTCATTTGTGAACAAGATCACTTCACGAAAGAATGTCCATATCGAGAGGAAGTTACGAAACTCGTTAAAGGATCACAACAACCTGCTGTCTTGAAGGATCCTTTTCCAATTCAAGATAGTAAAATGATTGGTTCTTCCTCGACTACTTTAGAAGAGCCTATTATGATGATGTCTCATGTAAGGATTGCGACGCGATCGCAAGATTACGGTTCTAAGAATCCTGTTGATGGCAAAGAAGCAGAGTCTTCTAATGCGAATACATCAAATACAACTCCTCTTGTTTCCGGTCCGCTACAGATCGAGAAACAAAATCCAGACTTGATAATCAAACCGCCTGCTAAAGGTGTTCTTCGTAAATCAGCTTTCAATCCACATGCGAGAGCTGCTCAGAATTACAACATTGTTGAAGATTTAGCTGTTTCTCCTTCAGCAATGTCGGCTTTGGAAGTGTTGCAATCGTGTCCAGCACAACGTAAATTGTTATTGTCTGCTATAGGAGCTGTTGATGTTCAGGATTCTAACCTCATAATCTTCGATTTAGAAACTAGTACACCGCGTCTCCCTCACCAAATGGCTTTCCAGATTCCAGTGTTAGTCAAAAACAGACCTATTTTTCGGACTGTGATTGATGAGGGAGCTTCAACGTGTATTATGTCGTTTCAGTGTTGGAAATCTCTTGGTTCTCCTACACTTAACCAATCTCCGACGATTCTAAAGCTTTTGATGGTCGAGGTTTTCAACCTTATGGTATTTTGCAGGATTTACCCATAGGGGTTGAAGGGAAAATCGTTAATCTAGATGTGGAAGTGGTTGATGCCCCTCTAGATTACAACCTTCTACTGGGTCGTAGTTGGTCTTATGCTATGACTGTTGTTGTCTCTTCGGTCTTTCGACTTATAAAATTTCCATATCAAGGAAGGATCGTGACAATAGATCAGTTAACTTATTTTTCGTCAGACCCAGCCTCTACAGAAACAATCCAGCATGTTGGTAAAACGGTTATCCCTTATAAGGATGTTGGAGTAGGTTTGGTTAAAGATTCTGGTTTGCTAGGAACTTTTTCCTTTCCTCCTCCTAATGTATCGTCTTCTACTGCAACTATTCATATGATTTCGTCAGACACAGTTATGTTTGATGATCCTTGGATTCTTCCTTCTGAATCCGAGATAGACTCATTTAATGGCGCGATGCCGTTGAGTCCATTTGAAATAGCGTACCAGAATGTACAGTCTTTTTCCAACCACTCTTCAACTAAAACCGATCCAATGAATGGGATCCAAGAGGAATCGCTTTCTATTTCTAGTTCAGATGCAACGACATTTCCTGAAACTGTTCATACAGATGAGCAAATTCGTGAATTTTTGTCTGTTGATGATTTACCATGGGAAGATCTCCATCATCGGTCTTCATTCTTACCTGAATTAGATCATTTTGAAAATTATTTCGCTTCAATTTTTACTGCTAAATATGCCAAGGAACCTCAGAATCCATTGCAAAATCCTGATTCTGAGTTAAATTTGGAAAATATATCTAGAACGGTTCCAATTGACATTTCAGTAAAACCTGGAATAATTGAAAACATTCATATAGGTGCTTGTTGTACAGATGAAGAAATTCAGACTTATAAAGCCCTATTTCAAGAATTCCGTGACGTGTTTGCCTGGTCTTATGAAGAAATGCCAAGAATTGATCCATCGATCGTTGTTCATGAAATTAAGACTTACCCGGATGCTAAACCTGTTCGTCAACGATTACGTCAAATTCATCCTAGAAAAGCTGCTGCTATAAAAACTGAAGTTGAAAAATTACTTCGAGCAGGATTCATTTATCCAATTCCCTTAACGGATTGGGTATCGAATATTGTTCCTGTTACCAAAAAACAAGGAACGATAAGAGTATGTATCGATTATAGGGACATTAATCGAGCGTGTCCAAAAGACAATTATCCAACTCCCTATATCGATCAGATAATTGACGATTGTGCTGGAAGTGAACTATTCTCCTTTATGGATGGTTTTTCCGGCTACAATCAAATAAACATACTCCCTGCAGATCAACCTAAAACAGCTTTCATTTGTCCATGGGGAACGTTTGCCTATTGTAAATTACCTTTTGGTCTTAAGAACGCTGGAGCAACTTTTCAACGGGCAATGTCTTATGCATTTCATGACATTAAACACATTGTTCAGCCATATCTTGATGATTTACCTGCTCATTAATTACGTAGAGCCGATCATCCCATTCATTTAAGAGCAATTTTTATGAGATGTCGACATTATCGGATAAGGTTGAATCCGCATAAATGTGTTTTCTGCGTAGAATCGGGTCGTTTACTAGGATTTTTTGTTTCGAAATCAGGCATTCGTGTCGATCCTTCGAAGGTTGAAGCTATTGTTAAATTGCCTCCTCCTTCGACATTGCGCCAACTCCAAAGTTTGCAGGGGAAAGCAAACTTTTTACGTAGATTTATTCCGAACTATGCCGAGCTTGCGAAGGGTTTTACCCGGTTGTTGAAACAGGACATTCCGTTCTTTTGGGATGAGGTCGCTGATCGATCTTTTAATGCACTTAAACACGCGCTAACCCATGCACCGTTATTGCATCCTCCCAACTACAACCAAGATTACATTTTGTATCTCGCTGCTTCTCATTCCACCATTGGAATGGTACTAGTTCAGGAAGATGAATCTCACAACGAACATGTGATTTATTATCTTAGTCGAAATTTGAATCCGACTGAAATCAAATATACACATGTGGAGAAATTGGCCTTGGCAGCTGTTCAAGCTGTCCAACATTTTCGACATTACATATTGTTACGTAAAACCATAGTAATTTCTGATTGCAACCCTATGATGTATATTTTGACCAGACAATTGCTAGGGGGCAAGTATTCTAAATGGATAGTTATCCTGCAAGAATTTGACTTGGAATTTGAAAAATCCAAGGCAAAGAAGTCTTTGGTTTTTGCGGAACTAATGTGTGATTTCCCCTCTACTGATACTGAAACAGTGGTAGAAGAGTCCATTGTGGACGAATCTTTGTTTCTTATCAGTACACTTGATCCATGGTATGGGGATATTATTGTGTATCTCCAAACCCAATCTTTTCGGCCCGAAATTTCACGAACTCAGCGACGGAAAATACGTTTTCAATCCCAACAATATAATATCATTGGTGATACTCTTTATCGACGTGGAGCGGATTCTGTTTTCCGACGTTGTCTAACTCATGAAGAAGCTGAAAAGGTGCTAAATGACTGTCATTCTGGAGCATGTGGCGGTCATATGTCTGGGTATGCCACTGCCCAAAAGATATTGCGTGCAGGTTATTTCTCGCCAACTTTATTCAAAGATTGCATCTATGCGGTTCGGAAATGCCACAACTGTCAAATTTTTGATAGGAAAATGCGCGTGCCACCCGCTCCTCTTCACCCTATAATTGTTGTTGGTCCATTTGCAAAATGGGGTATCGATTTTATCACATGTAACCCTCACTCGGCCGGGGGGCATGCCTATATTATTCTCGCAGTAGATTATTTTACGAAATGGGCCGAGGCGATGCCTACATATTTAGCTAACGGCAAGACTGCTGCAACATTCGTATTCAATCATATAATTGCTAGGTTTGGTGTTCCTCAAGCTATTATTACAGATCATGGAAGTCATTTTCGGAACATCATGATGACTGAACTAACAGAACAACTTGGCCTACGCCATGATAGTTCCACTCCATATTATCCACAGGAAAATGGTCTCGTTGAAGCCATTAATAAAGTTTTAGTCACCATGATTAAACGAATCATTGGTATTCACAAAACGAATTGGCATTCCATGTTATTTTCAGCACTTTCGGCATATCGAACCTCAGTCAAAACGTCAACAGGTTTCACTCCTTTTCAACTGGTCTACGGTTTAGAAGCTGTGCTGCCGATTGAATGCGAAATACCGTCGCTAAAATTAGCCATAGAATTACTTCCAGCTACGTCTGAAGAGGAGAAACGTTTCTTGTACTTGGCCCAATTAGATGAGAATCGACGAAATGCTGCAATAGCAAACGAGGCCCATGTTAAAAGGATAAAAGCTCAGCATGATAGAAATGTGACCCCTCGAAATTTTTCAGAAGGAGACCTAGTTTTACTTTATGATCAAGCTAATGACAAGCTAGGAGCTGGAAAATTCGTGCCTATGTGGCATGGTCCTTACATTGTGAAATGAAAGTTAGCAAAAGGGGCCTATGAGTTAGTAGATTTTGACGGTGTCCCTTTGGATAAACCCAGAAATGGTCTTTATCTAAAGCGATATTACGCTTAAAGGAGGTGTGGAGATTTTTGTTAGTTTAGATTTTCTTTACTACTGGTGTGTTTAGATTAGAAAAGTGTGCCTAGTTTAGAAGTGTGTTTTTGTTACTATGACTGCTTATCTGAGTTTTACTCTTGATATTGCAGATGTCGACGTCTCTTCAAACCTACATTGGTTTTGCTGATGGTGCTTGTCGTAGTACACGAAACATTTCTTCCGCAGCTTGGGTTATCTATTCACCCTCCGACGAGTTAGTATCCATGCATGGGGTAAGCCTTGGTCAAACAACAAATAACATTGCCGAGTATAGTGCAGTGATTGAGTTATTATCTGAGTCCATATCATTTGGAATTCGGAGTTTGATTGTAAGGTTGGATTCTGAACTTGTTGTATTACAACTTAACAGGGTTTATACCATTAGAAATCTGGTGTTATTACGGTTATTTTTGAGAGTTCGTCTCTTGGAACGTGAGTTTGATTATATTGAATATCAGCATATTCCAAGACATTTAAATACATTATCAGATTCAATTGCTTCTTGTATGATAAGTAGACATTTGCAATAATTAAAAGCAGTAAAACAATCAACATTCATTAATGTACACAGATAGCCGTCAAAATAGTGATATATATCATAGGAGTGTGTTCAAAAAATATACATCGTCTTCGATCATAGGTTGGAAACACCTTATGATCGGCAAAAATGATAATACAAAAGTAAAAAAATGAGTCTATACGATCATCCCATCACTGATGATGATCTCGATAGGAAACAACTGCTCGGGCCACCCTGCACAGGAACCTCCTGAAAGGTCCTGGGACTCCAATCACATATCTTTGTAGCCTGAGAGGGATGTCATCTATGCTGGTCTCTGGTATATCTAGAGTCAGGCGCTCTAGATGATGCTCCAAATCAGTCAAAATCTCTACTGATTGGCCTGCTGGGGCTGGTGCGGGCGCAACTGGTTGTCTCCTCTCAAAAGGTTGGAGATGAGCTGGTCGTTGTGGACCCACATCTGTATTCAAAAAACTTTTGATTATTAGTTTTCTAAGACGATAAAAAATTAAAAAAAAAATTAGCACTTAGCAAACGTTGAAAAATGTTTTACCTGAATCATCCCATTGTTCCCCTGCAGGGAGAGACATCTCTCTGTCGCCGCGGAAATCCATCCCGGCATACGGAAAATCCTCTATAACAAAAATTTGGCGATCCAGCCAACGAAAATATGAAGAAGGGAACCGTACAATCTCAGTGCCCTCAATAGCATGACGGGCCATCAACGCGGACCAACGAACCATTCTTGGTTCTCGAGGTCGACCGGTACCAACGACAATACTTTGCGGAGCTAATAGGGGGATCCTCTCCAGAGCAAAGGAAACGACGATGGATCCGTATCCAAAGTTATTAAGTTTCCCATTTTTCGCTCTGGTTAGTTGGCCTTTTACGTTGGCCAACACAGCTTCGCACCAGTTGAAGATAGTACCGCGAAAACAGTCCACAACAATGCGCATTTGGGAACCAGTAGCTACATGAAGCGCGACGCTCCCACACAGTTTGGTAACAGTGAATGCTATAACTTTCAGTTCAGGACGGATGATATGTTTTATGTCGATCTGTTTGTCCCGAGGATTTGCCTGATCATTGCAAAATTCGAGTTGAAGACTAGTGACAGTCTGGCCACCTGGCCTAGTCCCAAACAAGGATACATGTTTGCCCCTTTTGGACAAACCAGTCAAAAAATATATATCCTCCAGCTCAATTTCGAGCCGGTGGCCACCAATGAAGAAACACTGGTCCTCCACATGCCATCTGTCTACCAACCATGTTAAGAGTTCCACTTGTGCCCTCATGCCAGAGATGGCCCAGAATTTGTATAAGCCGCATGCTTTCAACGCCCTTTGTGTAGGCAAATGAAGTATTGCAGCTTCATCCACTTCCTCATGTTCCCTTTCTCGCCAAATAAGCATCTTGTTAATCCTGCAACATAAAATAAGGCAAATTAGAATGAGTTCATTTGAGAAATTTTGGCAGAAATTTGAAAAACCGTGCTTTAAATTTGACCGCGCGGGTACCGCACGCGCTCTTTGTAAACAGAGCGTAGCTCCGCACGCGAGATGTGTGCCGGGTGCGGTACCCTCGATTTTTTCCCGTTCAGAAAAAATCGGGGTCCGCAGGTAACCTGTGTCCCGCCTGCGGACCCCGCGGGCGCATTTTTGAACCAATTTTTGCCCTAAAAAATCAAACTAAAGCCTAAAAATGAATTTTAAACGGATGAAAAACAAGATAAGGAGGTTGTGGATTACCTGACGCTGACGATTTTCGATTCCAATGGTTGAATTTTCCAGAATCTTCACGGGAACTTTTTAACCAAAAGTTTTTTACTTTTCACTCTGCAACTGAACGGTAAAAATGAAATAGAAAAAGTCCTTTTTATAAGCTTTTTCGAATGAATGAATTTTTAATTTGTTTATTTTTCACTTTAAAAGGGATATTTTTGAAAGCATTTTTATTTATCTTAAACAGGTATGTGTAATGTTTTGAGTTTTTGTGCAGAAACAGGATTTTTCAGGTGAAATGATCGTTTTTTCAACAAAGAGCATACTTTTATCACTTTTTCGGACTCTTTCAAAAATTTTACGAAAAAGCGAAACCTTGGAGTCCTCTTTTAAGCCCTTTTCAGACTCTCTAAATATGAAAATATTGCTGAGTACTTGACTATTCGAACTCGTTAAAGTAAATGAACAGTCGTCCCTTCAGTATAAGTTTACCCCTTTTACGGACTGAAATGGACTATTTACGAAAAAGGTATACGTTGACTTAATACGGTCAATAGAGTTCTCTCCCGCATTATTTTATCCTTTTTCGGGCTCGAGAGACTAAATTTACGAAAAAGAACACCCATGGAGTTTTCTTAAGTTTTTCTTCTGACTCCCTAAAACTGAAAAACACCGAGTTTCTCCTATACTGGACTCGTTAAAACTTAACAGTAAAGGACCCGTTTAATTTTCAACAGGAACGAACCACTCCTTCTTAGGGTTCGAATTTTAAACTAAGTTGGACTCATCCGAAGGATGAGCTTATAACCAAGCAAATGTTATCCTCCTCAAGCTTGTCAAAAATAAAGAGGTACTTGCCAGAAATGGTGGGGGAAAAGAGAGAAAAATGAGCATGTTTGTTGTATTTTAAAATTGTCCGAAAACTCAGTCGACCACTCCTGGACACGACACTTATATTCACCTGGGTTGGGAAATCCTTTGCCTAACAGTTAATCAAACCATATTGAAAATTTTCAGCCGGTTTCTGGGTATTAGCTTTGGGTCAATTGTTACCAAGCCATCTGCAGTGTCGTTATGTGTCCAAGAGAACAGTTCAAATAAAACCATTCATCTGCAAAGTATCTGTCATCCATCTTTGACCATCCCTGAGTCAGTCCTTGCCAATATATTTTCAAAACTTGATCTATGATTTCGTGTTGTGGGCTTTCCTACGACAGATCACTTTCTATCGACATCAGCACATTATCTAGGAAGTTGATCCAGAAATCGTCAGTACCTTGAAATCTGCATGCCTTAATGGCAGGTTTCTCGCTTTCGACGACAGGTTGCATCAATGACCTTCGATCGAATGACTCCGTGACATGTTCGACTTCAGCTCATTCATTCACATTTCATGGACTGTACTGAGTACTTTGAGAGCCATTGACATTACTGGTGGTTTCTCTCACACTTGTTAACAGTTCACATCATTGACTAAAAATCAAGTGGTTTCTACCATGTTCGACTTCGATACATTCATTCACATGGATAGAATCGTACTGGTTCGAGATGCGGAAATCAAGACCCTGGATCTAGTTTCCACCATCCAGGCTGCGAGGAATTTTGTTGTCATCTATACAGTAGACTATTGATAAACAGATGGCTGCGTCCATACTATGTCTACATATATCTGTACTATGATGTATTCAAAATCATTCCTGTATCAGAACGATTTCAGTTAGTTTATAGTTAGTTTTTATCTGAGTATGGGAATGCCTACCTCAGTGATGACATATACATGTATATATTTGCATTGAATGTTTTTACAGGTACCGACTGGGGTGTCCACAGGATGATCTTTGAAATGATAAAGTACTGCACTCTTCATATATGACAGACTACAGCTTCATCTATTTCAGACTTTGCACTTTAGGGGGCAATTTGTTACACTGAAAATTGTCACCTTGACATTCTGCTGACTGTATGAGCTCATTATTACTCATACTTCCTCCTTTTGCAAGTCCAATATACCAGCTCCTCATATCAAGCTTCAAAATCAGAGGAAAATCCCTAAAATCCCCTAAGAATTGGTATCGCACTTTCTCTATACATTCCCTGCGGTCCCGCACCTAAATCTCAGCCTGCATGCGGAACCATACCGCACGTTCTTTGTGTAATAGGTGTGGACCTCTGTAAAACATAAAAAGGCGAGAAAATGAAGATAAAAAGTGAATTCCAGGTGAATTCTAGAAGGTTCTAGACGGGAATTTTCAGGAATGGATACGCTTTGAAGAGGTTCATGCATCCCTCACTTGATGGAGCTAACCCCTTGATGTAAGGAGCTTATCCCTTTGAAGGAGGAATCTATCCCTTCATATTTGGAACTAGAAACCTCCTCTCTTTCACTATAAAAAGAGGCCTTGAGTAGCCTCAAAGGGAGTTCAAGCTTATGAGATTTGAAGTTAAATGCTGTTGAGATTTAGACTTAAGTAACTAAGACTTTCTGTGAGGTTAAATCACTCATCTCCATTTGTCTTAGCTCAAGAGTGCAATGCTTGTCAAAGTAAAGGAGATTCCTGCTTCGGACCCTGGGAGGACTTGCACAACATCAAGGCACAGGTTGTAAAGGTTTTCTATCTTTAAAGTTAATACAAATATACTCATTTCTCTCATTAAACTGTCAATTTGTGGTTTATTTCATAAATTCCTTGATCATTATGATAAGTATGATTTATGATAATGTCTATACAGGTACTGCTTAATCTTTTTGCTTGTTTGTGATTGCAGATAATACGAGGAACGTTCTTTCAGTGCACGGGAAGGACTTCAACAAATTCCAGCAAGCGTTGGACATAAGGTAGGCCTCACACCCGTATAGTGTTTTTATAAATCTTATATACTTAGAGAGAGATTAGTATAATTGGTTGTTTTTTGCTAGTTACCTTTTTGTACTAGAGAGATCGGTCTTGTCCGCAAGACGGATTAATCTACACAACAGTCCCCTCAAGATAGGTGCTTCAGATATTCTTGTTTTCAAAGTTTCAAAAGCTGATTGACAGTCAGGATCCCATTTAAATTCACAGTCTTTTGTAAGCAATTTGAAGAGTGGTGATGCTATTTTAGTGAAGTTTTCTATAAATCTTCTATAGTAACCAGTAAATCCTAGAAAACTTCTAACATCTCTTTGACAATTTGGAATAGGCAACTTGGAGATGACTTCAACTTTTGATCTATCAACCTTAATCCCATCTCCCGAAATATGATGTCCTAAAAAAATCCCTTCAGTAAACATCATAAAGCATTTTTCATGGCTTAATGAAAGGTTTGTTTCTTTACATCTTATAAGAACTTTTTCCAAATTTTCTAATGCCTCTTCAAATGAATTACCATAAACCGTAAAATCATCCATATAAACCTCTACACAATCATGGATTAGATCAGAAAAAATTCCTAGTACTGCTCTTTGGAATGTTGCTGGTGCATTACATAACCCAAAAGGAAGCACTCGGTAGGCAAAAGTTCCCCATGGACAAGTAAATGTGGTCTTATCTTGACCTTCAGGTGCTACCTGAATTTGATTATAGCCACTAAAACCATCCAAAAATGAAAAGTACTTTTTACCTGCTAATGTATCTAATACCTGATCAATAAAAGGCAAAGGAAAGTGATCCTTCAAATTTGCTTTATTCAATTCCCTGTAATCAATGCATACTCTCCATTTACCATTCTTTTTAGGTACTATAACCAAAGGAGAAACCCATCGGCTATCTGAAATTGGATAAATGAAGTTTACATTGAGAAGTTTTGGAGCTCTTCTTTCACTATCTCCATAAGATTTGGATTCATCCTTCTTTGAGGTTGTCTGATTGGTCTACTGTTTTCCTCAATATAGATATGATGGATGCAAGTCTTAGGATCAATACCCTTCATGTCAGCATACTCCCATGCAAATGCAGTAGAATGTTTTTGCAAGATTCTGGTTAGTTCTTCTTGTTGTGACTTCTCCAGATGTTTGTTGATATTCAATGTCTTTTCTGGAAAAATCTCAATAGCAGAATTACCAAACTCTTCCATAGAGTAAAGAGAAATTTGTCTTGATGATAAATATTCTATGTCAGATTCCAACTCAAATTGTGTGGGGTCATATTCTGAAGTTATCTCAAAATTTTCTAATGTGTTCAGAATTTGACTATCCTCACTAATTTCAGAAATGGTAAAGACAGGTTGTATAGTGTTCTCATCATCGACCCATTCATTGTCTCCTATTTCTGTGATTGCTCTTGCTGGAGGATACAAATTGAATTTTTTTGTCGAATTACCATTAGAAATGTACATGTCTCCAGATCTACAACTAATAAAAGCATCAGCTGTGGCTAGCCAAGGTCTTCCTAAGATAAGTGGATGTCCTCCTAGATTATTCTTGGGAGTCAGAATCATAAAGTCTACTGGATATTCCCAAGAATCTAAGGAGACTGAAATATCTTCCAATACACCATCTGGTTTAATGACTGATCGATCTGCAAGTTGCAGTAAAGTAGGTGTAAAAAGAATGTTAGGAAGTTTTAGCTGTTCCATAGTCTGTCTACTCATAATGTTGATAGCAGCCCCTAAGTCAATCAATGTGTTTGGAATTTCTACCCCATTTATATGTGTCTTGACAATTGGATTTCCTGGATCTACATACTTCTGCATGGTAATTTTTCCCATCATGATATTTGCAATCTTTCCTACCAGGTGGATTCTTCTTGTGTCTTTTAGTTTCCTTCCTGGTCTTTTGAAACTCAACTCCTTTATGGTTTTTGCTAGAATAGGAATCTCTCGAATGGCTTGTAACAAGGGAATCTTGATACAAACATTCTTCAATTAATCTAGAAAATCATAGTTAGGCAACAAAATTTGTTTTTCCACCCCCTTGTCAATTTGTAGTCTTTCAAGAAAAGGAGGTGTAGATGAAGATGCAGGTTGCTCAACTATAGGAGTTGTGGAGGTTAACTTTTCTTTTTCTTTTTGAATGTTTGAATTTTGAAGAGATTCTTCCTCAGAACCCTTATTGACTTGAAGAGAGTCCTCCTCAGAGGTATCTTGCTCTTGAATATCTATAGAAGGTTTTTCTAAAACTCTACCAGATTTGAGTTGTACATCGTTGAGAGGAACAATCATATAGGTAGGAAATTGTTGTCCTTCTACCATATAAGTATTCTGAGGATTCTTATTGTTAGGATTTGGCAATGGCTGAGCTGGAAGTTGATTTGTCTTCTGTTGGTATGGGAGCATGAGTTGAGGATTTGTATTTTGTTGAGAAGGTTGTTGTTGTGGAAATGGCAATTAAAGTTGTGGATTTGGGCTTGGAAGTTGTGGAGCTTGTTGATTTTGCAAAGATGGAGGATATTGATAAAATTGAGCAAATCTCCCATAAGGATTTTGCATCCCTTGTACCCATGGCTGATATGAATTTTGATATTGGGGCCAAGGTTGTTGCCAAGGATTCCAATTTGGTTGGGCTTGATAATTCATAGGGTTGTTAAACCCTTGAGTTTGTTGTCCCTGCCAAGGTCTCCTTGCGACAAAACAGAGAGATTCTACTGAATTTGGGTCTTCTTGAAAAACAACTTTGAGTCCAGGAATTGAAGGACAATCCTTGATCTCATGATTTTCTGAGCAAATCACACATGTTTCTACAACTTTTGCATCCAAGGGACATTCCCTTAAAGCATGTTTCTTCCTACATTTCGGGCAAAAGATAGCTAAAGAATCTGTTTCTGCTTTCTGCTTGTTTTGGATTTTAAGGGTGTCTAGTTGTTCACTAAGGCTCCCTAAGATATCAGTTTTGAACTCATCAAGCATATTACCAATTTCTGCCCTACTTACTGATCCAGTTGCAGATTTATTAACCCTAATAAGAGAAGGATCCCTAGGCCCTTTTCCAGTTTTAGATTTTCCCCTTGAGAGATGAATACATAATTCTGTTATGTCACGAAGTGGAAGTTGAGAAATGTCTCCTTTCCCCATCATGTTTAAAATATCTATCCATTCATCTCTAATGGCTTTTAATATGAGGGCTTTTAAGGTTTCATCATCTAAGTTGCTCATCTTTGCTCTTTTCAAGTTATATTGAAATCTTTCAAGTAAGTCTTCCAAATTTTCATCTTCTTTTTGCATCATTTTGAATACCTCATCCTTGTGATTGGTGGGCATACAATAGTCCAAGTACCTATCCAAAAATGTTTGTTTCATATCATTCCAAGTCCTAATAGATTGAGTGGCTAATCCCATGAACCATTTCAAAGCAGATCCCTTCAATGTTGAAGGAAACAGTTTGAGTTTTTGAGAGTCTTCCATATAGTCATAAGTTCGGCACACAACTTCAAACTCAAACAGAAATGTTTCAAGATCCTCACTTCGCAATCCATAAAAGTTAGGGAGAACAGATGGTGAGATATTTTTCATTGTTGCATGAGTTTCCTCATCAACTATAGGGAATCCAAACAAATTGTCTCCTTCCCTATTTCTACCATGATTTCCTTCACCATTGTTATCTCCATTGTTTCCTCCTCTTCTACCTCCACCTCTATTTATCACTTCCTCTGCCATGATAGTTTCTTTAGAGTCCTTATAGTCCTCTAATTCTTCTACCAAGGGAGGATGAGAGAGAGTCTCTTTGTTTTCTAAATAGGTTTTAGTAGGTAGTATAGGAGAATCCTCTAATTCGGCTGTTCCTTGACTTCCAAAAATCTTAAGGCTAGGGGTAGGTGGTGGTGAATCTGATCTATGCCTTGAAGAAGATGGAGTTATGAAAATCGAACTCTTGGCTTTAGCTATAAACCTTCCCCTAGAATCTCTTGCTCTATGCATGTCATTTTTATTTTTATTTTTTAAAGTTGGGCTAATAATTCTCTTTCTGATCTTCCAGGTCACACTAGGTGCAAGAAGAGAGCATACTTAAGAAATTACTAAACCAATAACTCTCTTTTTTGATCCTCCAGATCACACTAGGTGCAAGAGGAGAGCATACTTCAAGAAGTTATCAAGTTTTCCCTTCTTTTATGATTTTATGTTTTTTTTTTTTTAAGAAATTGGCTACCTAGTTACACTTCCCCGGCAACGGCGCTAAAATGTTTGGTCAATTTAGTGTGTCCTAAATTGCTGCATTTAATTTGTCAATCCGGGAATCGTAAGCTGATGAAGTGCGGCGCACTATATGTGCAAGATAACCTATTTCTTAACTTTTTGTCGTTTTTGGTTTTCTAAGGTAAAATGGAAATTCTAAGATGAAAACAAGTTTGGTTATGTTTGTTCAAGGAAATGATCTCCCCTATAATGATTTACCAACTTGAAAATTTAAAAATAAATTTGAAATTTACAATGACAAGACTTGAAAGAAAATGAAAATGTACTGCTGAAATGAAAAGGTGCTACTAATCTAATAAATCAAAACAATGAACTAGTGAGCATGAAAACCAAACTATTCTTGCTGCCGACTAAACACAAAAGAAACTATGCTTAAGGAAATTCAAAATTGCAACAAAATAAATCTAAATCAGATTACATCAATTTATCTTCTAACCCTTCATCATTAGTCCAGCTATGATTTTCGGAAGTAATCATAAACAACTTGAGTAACTGATATTTAATTTGCAGAAAGTAAACTAATACTAAACCATACACTCATGATTCAATCCCTCACCATCAGTCCAGCTGTGGCTTTCGGAGGCAACTAAAGATGTCATGCATGATTTAATATATCTAAATTTGCAGAAAAGAAACTAATATTAAACTACACATTTCACAATACAATCCCTCACCATCAGTCCAGCTGTGGCTTTCGGAGGCAACTGAAGATGCTATGAGCAGCTTAATATATCTAAATTTGCAGAAAAGAAACTAATACTAAACTACACATTTCACAATGCAGTCCCTCACCATCAGTCCAGCTGTGGCTTTCGGAGGCAACTGAAGATGCTATGAGCAGCTTAATATATCTAAATTTAACTACTGAAGCAGATAAGCAAATACTGAAATTAAACAAAAGCTATGAAAAGCAAATTAGCAGCAAAACAATGTTAGTTCCATGTCATTAGTCAAAAAGCTATGAAAATGCCCGGGCTGCCTATCTATAACCTGAAAACAAGAACACTGATCAGTGGTTATGAACATAAGACATGAAAGACAGAAATGAAATGGAGATTATGGAAGTTTATAAACAGAAATGAAACAAATGCAATGTATGAACAGATTATGACACAATGAAACAAAATTAAAATTATACACTAATGCACAAAACCTTAGCTGAGCAGGGGCCCTCTACACCAGCCTTGGCAACGGTCCTCAAATACGAATTAAGTTGAAAAACAGAGTCTTCTTATATTAAAAAGCAGTCATTACAGAGTGATAATGTTACGGCACAAGTGCAGCGTAATCACACTACAGGACAGAATAAAAGATAACAGAGACTATCGTTCACTAACATTGACTAACTCATATGCGTATGCAAACGCACTATATATAACAACAAACTATAACTGTCTCCTAAAGTTCATGCTGGTAGAGAGCACGTAGACCACTACGTCCACGGATATAGGAGCATGGCCGTGTTGGAAAGTAAATCTACGAGAGGTGGATGCTTGAATTCGACTCTGGAAACCTGTACAGATGTCGATTTATCCTCCGCAGGCTTAGAAACGGCCGTTTGAACCTTTATGTGACACGAAACAGAGTCCGACCGACATGAAACTCCATGGTTGACTTCCATGTGGATGCCTTTGACCGCGGCTTCTTTGGATGAGTTTTCTTGAACCAATAGGACACGAACCATGTCCACGTCATTCCTGACCTGCCCATGTGGCTTGTTTTCCTTGTAGATACCTGTAGCATATAGTTTCACAAAATAGCTGCGGAAAGTTGCAACAGCTGCGGAAAGTGGCAAGATTTCGCAGCTGAATGAACAAAATCTAGATCAAATAGCAAACACAAAAATATAATTAAAAACCATGTTAGATTCTCTTTTGCACATGATATTGACAATTTAGGAGGTTTAGGTGAGTGAAAAAGGTATGGAAAAGTGTATGGAAAAGATGAAAATTTGGGACTCAACAATACTCAGAGGGATTCATCCGAAGGATGAACTTACAGATCAAGCATATGTTATCCTCCTCAAGCTTGTTAAAAAATAAAGAGGTATTGACAAAAAATGGTAGGTGAAATTGGGAAATAGGGTACTGTACCTATTAATGGCAGTGAGTTGCTCTTGAACATGACACTCTTCCACTTCATCTTTGTGGTTGTTGGGTTGGGAAATATTCTTTCATTTTTTGTTCATCATGCCATATCAAAGCCTCAGTTTCAGCATTGGGTCAATAATGCCAAATTTATTCAATTTTTCTAATATGTTCAGATAATTCCTTATATTGATCTATGCTACAATACTATTAAGCCTTCATTATATGTCTTTTGTTCCAGCTCTCCTGCGACGAGTCTCTTCCTATCGGCATCATCTCATTATCCAGTAAGTTGACTTAGAAACTCCTTTTGGTACCTTGGGTATTTCACACATCAATGATAAGTTTCCTCACTCTCAGTGACATGTTTTCATTAGTGGCCTTCGATCGAAATATTTTTTGTGGTGTTCAACTTCAACTCATCTATTCACACCATACATATTGTACTATAGTACCTTTAGATCCATTAAAATCATCGATGGTTTCTCTCGTGTCTGTTAACAACTTACATCATTGGTAGGTAATTAGATGGCGTCTTCCATGTTCGACTCCAAATCATTTATTCACAAGGTTAGACTTGTATATTGGAAAATCTAGTGAACGAGATATAATACCCTGGATCTAGTTCCATCCATCCAGGCAATGATTTCAGGATTAATACAAGATTATAAATTATGATGACTCTGATCATATAAAAAATCATCCAATCATGAGTCCACTCTTTTTCATCAGCGGATGAGACTTCTTGGTCATTGTACATGTAATGTTAGCTTATGTGTTAAGCATGGTATGCCTCCCTCGGTAGAGATGTCACAATGAAAATGTATTGAAATAGTTGATGGTCTAGCCTAGTTTTTCTTGATCCAAAATTGTCACAAGGTAAAGCTATTCATTCATCCACTATCGTTTATGACTTTATGCTTTAGGGGGGGATATTTTATAGGCCATTTTGTCACATTTGGTTGATAGGACTGCAAATCGGATCAATCAACATATGTGAACATGTTTTCATCATCCCTACACAAAGCCCTAAGCATTACCTTTCCAATTTTCTGATTTTCTGGGATTAACTACTCAAAATAAGTGTTTTTAACCCCAACACACCATGTCCCTATAGACACCTACATTCAACAATGGTTTGTCCTTTCTACACCAACGTTTTTCAACACTAGTTGCTCCTTTCTGCAGGTGCGTTGATTCTAGAAATTCGGAAAAATTAAAAAAAAAAAAAAAAAAACTTCCTCTTCCGGAAGCTTCCAGGGGTTGTTTTAAGCATTTACTATGGATAAAAACTTGAATCCTATATGATCCTACCTTTTAGACTTCACCTCTTAACCCTTGATCTCTTCCTCCATTCATATGTCGATCTCAAGCCCATTATGGTAAATCCTAAACTACCCTACCTCTCCTGTAAATCTATTTCCATCCATAGCATCAGTGTTGGATTTTTGAGATTGATCATGCCCTCTTGTTGTTGCCTTGAATCTAAGAGTCACCATCTTCATGCATTAGGGTGGCATTTAGGTGTGCTTTGTAACAAGGAAGGACAAGTCAACTTGGGGAGATATCTACAAGATCAACACTATCTTTGGTTGTAAACTCTCTCCTATTTCTACTATTACAAAGAGTATATTGTTTTCCTATATGTGTTATGTTATGTTTACATTCATGTATATCAATGCCTCGTTGATTCATTGAATAAAGTGATTCAATCATGCTATGTTGTATATCCTTGTCTTGTTTTTCTTGTATGTGAAATTTCTAATTATAATATCTGGAGCTAGAATTGGATCTCACAAGAAAGGAGGAAAGAAAATATTGCAAAAGATTCCAAGTAGGCTTCTTTCATGTTCTTCAATTTCTCTAAGGAAAAACTATATATTCTTTGTCTTTTGTTATTCTATACCATTCCACTACATATAGGGAAGATACTTTTGTTAGAAATCATAAATTTTTCATAACACCAAGGTACAACCATTGCAGACATCCTGTTGCTCAAGTGATCTGATTAGGGAGGCCAATGGTTATTTGTTGCATAATTTTTAAGGCACCATGATGAAAATGGCCCAATCTCTTGTGCCAGATTTCACCCACATCATGACTCTTCACATTCTCTTCCTTACTGCTTAATGTAGTGCAATCTTCCACATCACTTTTATACAATTTCTTCACACGAACCCCGATCTTGTTTGCGTGTCTAGTAGCTATGTGTCTTAGAAATGATTTCCCTTTACTGAAGATCACATCATAGCCACGATCTTCCAAAATTTCTACAAACATGAGGTTCTTCTTTAGGCCTCACACAAAGATGAAATATTTGAGGCGAATATGGGATGACTCCCTCTTAAAGTTTAATGTACCAATCTTGGTAATATTGTACCTTTTGTTGTCCCCGCTCTCAATATGCATATGGAGATTTTTCTCCTCTAGGTCACTGAAAAATACCTACAACCTGTCATGTGGAGCAAGGAACCTTAGTCCAGGTACCACACACTCCCCATCGCAGTGCTGACCATGCATGTGATCAAGGTGAAGTCTAGCTTGAACTGTGAATCCAATGCTTAAACTACTCCTCCTGATTTATTCTTGATAGACTTTTTGTGTGGACACTTTATAACATAATGCCCGAATTCATGAAAACTGAAGCATTTAATTTTGGAAAAGTCTTTATTATCGCCCCCTTCGACGGATTCTGGTTTTTTTTTAGATTTCTTCCCTTTTCCCTTCTTTCGATTTCCAACCAATGAAAAATTTTCTTCATCCTCTCCCTTAGATGAAATTCCATCTCTAGTATTTCACCTGATTTCTTCTTGTACTAAATCAAACCAAAACGTTCCCATTTCGGTAATTTCTCCCTCCTATTCATTAATTCTTGACAACTATGCCAGTTTTTTGGGAAGGTCTAGAAGAGATAGGATCACCAGGTCAACTTCTGCAACATTCACACTAGCCCCTCCAAGCTCATCTCGAACTTGTGTAAATCTAGTGAGATACTACATAATAATATAATTCTTCTACATCTTAATGTTTCAAAGTTTGTCTTTGAGGGCCAGTTTTCTATGGTCACTTCTATTCTCGAATAGCTTTGTCAGTGCCTTCCACATTGCTAAGGGAGTTTATTTCCCATGGATATTTGAGACAATGTGGTCTCTCACTCCCTCCAATATTATTCTCCTCACCTTGGCTACATCTTTCTTCCATTGGGTTAGGTTTTGGGCATCAACTGATCTTGGTTTTGGAATTTTTGTCTTGAAATATTCCAAAAATCCATTTTCTTCAAGCACTATCTCCATGCGATCCTTCCAGCCAATGAAATTCAAGATTCCTTCCAAGGCATACTCTAGTCTCATTCCATTGAAGGCCATTCTCCTAGCTCTGAAGAAATTTGGCTACACTAAACCTGCAAATTCGAACCTCCTGAGGAAAAAATTTGAAATTATTTTTCTAATGTGAATCTTGATCTAATACCATGTAGAAATAGGGTGATAAAGTTGCAACTTCTTAATAAATTTAATCTAAATCAAGAGACACAATCATACTCTATTCCTCTATGGAAATTAATTCACAATTTAGAACAACATTCACTAACATGCATCAATCACATACATAGGTACACAAATTTATCTAGAGGAAACCAATTGTTAAAAAACCCTTAAGCCTACTTACATTAATCACATGAATAAAGAATGTATTACAATTTATTTCTCGCTCTGAGCTCAACCTACAAGTGAATATCCTCTCTCTGCTCAATGAGAAAATATGACCCAAGCTCATTTCTGCCTCTTCTTGAGCCCCTATTTCCTTGCAAAAATCTTGAGGAATTAGACCCCTATTTTTTAGGATTTTTCTTCCAATTTATTGCACGATTCCCAAGTTTGGATCTATGATTTCATGCAACACCTATACACTGAAGACTAGTCTACAACTAATGTTACACTGCCTTGGAATCTCCACCATAACTAAGCAATTCGAACTACTTTCATGCATGAACATATTTTTGTTGATTGATCAGTTAACTAGATGGTCACTGAGTTAGACTAATGTCCCACTATACAACTGCCCTCCAACTAGTTATATCAACAACTAGAAATAGTTTAACTGAATACAACTAGCAATAAATGAACTAGATTGCTACAAATTAGCAATCAACACACTCAAAATAAACTCCAATCCCTTAAATTGAATTCATTGATCTAACTGAGTGACAAGAGCCATGTTACCTCAATTAACTATCTCCAAGTCAAATTGAGACTTTCTTGCTACACTTCTCAGTAGTCACAAAGGTTATCCTATTCCTGAGTGGTCTACGCAGACCAACCTCTTGACATCACAACCCTTACTACCCATTTACTTATGTACTTTCTTTTCTTGTAATTGTTGCCCAAAGAGAACATGTGTGTGTCCTTTTTTTTCAACTTAATTACTACACAATCATCTCATTCCTGGCCACTCAGCTAGTACATGACTAATATTTAAAACAAACCACTTCCTCAAGCAATCTCCCTCCTTAAGAAATGGAATATGTGGTTCTCTCTCATCCATTTTAATTTATATTTACATAATTACAAGGAATTTTTTTTACAATGGGAATTAACCCACAAGTGTTGTCACATTGGTCCTCTAGCATTACAATTTGTTGGAGGCAAGTTTTGAAAGGATCAAAATGCAATAGTATAAATAAATTTTGGATGTGTATGTAAAAGGGTGGAAGCAAGAACTGTATATGCTATAACATCATGCCAATATGGTAGAGCATGCCACATCAATATACAAGGGAGAATTGCACAATTAGAAATTGTGTGGAATCGAACGAGTGACTAAGTAGGAGTTTCTAAGTTTGAAAGTATCAATGCCCTTGTTTTGATTTGGTCTAGTTTAGAAACGACAGTCTGTCTGCCCGTGGTAATGGTTTACCTAGGTATTTTCCATTAATTTTTGTCTATGTAATTATGTATAAATCAATAGAAGCTGACTAGATTGTGGTTAGTTGTCTAGTTAGTCATTTGGGTATTGGGCTAATAATTGTAACTTTGTAATGATGAAACTAGGGTGATGAGCCGAGGGGAATATTGTGGTAAGGATATATTTACTACATCTAAAATCCCTTTGGTAATGATAATAATGGTTGAAATTTTGCATTTTTTTGTCCCATGTTTGCATGTTGATTTTATTATGAATTGCATTTATCGGTCATATGATTGTTTGAATGAATGAATTTTCTTGCCAAGAGTAACTAGTGCATCCCTTTCTTTAAAAAATCTTGTTGTTGATAATGTTCCACATTTTATTCAAGTATTTATAAGAAGGGTTCATATGTGAAGTGGAGTTTAGGCATTTTGGAACGATATCCCATATCATTTTCCCATGCCCCTTATAGCTACAAAACCCTAGTTCTTGTAGTCCCCCATAGGTGCCTCCAGTGAGACCTTACCTATTTTGCAGGCGTTAACAAAAGGGCTAGTACCTAGTGGGGTTTTTATTGGTCCAACGTGCACAATAACCCAAGAAACTAAAAAAAACCAACAACATCCTTTAAATACATTTACAAAATTTAGGGATTAAAAAAGAGATGTTACACCTATCCTCATCCCTCACATACACAAGATCTTCAATATAATACTGAAACATGAATTACCTAAAGCCTATTCTCAAATATTATTGTTCATATATTTAAAAGTGGAGATAAAAGCAATAACTATAATTACAAGGCCATTATGGTTAACTAAGCCATACAAAAGTATTTTGGAAAATAAGATCAACATATGGCTTAAAATCAATGAAAAAAGACATAAAGACCAAGCCAACTTTAAATAATATCACTCAATTGTGGAACATCTTGCTACACATAGGATCATTGCAAAGGAGTGTCACAAACATAAAAACCAATCTCTGTTATTGTCTCATTGATTTTTAAAAACTAAGAAAAACATTCTTAGTACTAACCTCTGAAATATGATAGAAAAACTAAAATTTATTTCTAAGTTTAGAGCTACTACGGTAAATTTATATGGGAATGTTATTACCAAGTTTATGAACATTGAGGGTTGATTGGAAAAAATTAATTGTAATATAGGAGTCAAGCAAGGTTGTCTCACATCGCCTATTTTTTTGGCATATGCATTAATTAATTGTAATATTGTTTACAAGATGCTAGATATACATGCCCCACTTTCATTGGGTATAGTCATTTTCCTTCTTCTTTATGCTAATGATATTATCCTTGTGGTGACAAATCATTATGTCTTCGTTAAACAACTAAGAATTGTAAAGGAGTTTTTCTCTAGTACACTTATGATTATGAATATTGACAAAACAAAGGTTGTGACAATTAAATACTAAAATATCACCTATGATACTTTTGTATATCACAACAACAACTTGGAGAAAGTGTCTTCATACAAATAACTTTGAATTAGCATTCATCAAAAGATAAACGACATGGGTGACAAGAGGCTTAAAAAATTGCTTCAAACTCCAACCAAAACCATCAACAATTGAAGTAAGGATATGATAAAGATGCCAAGCCTTGGTCAAATCATTAGGTGATACCAGAAGATGTCATTCCATAGAATACCAATAATATTAAAAATACTATACATCTAAATTTAAGGAGGATTAGTGTTCCAATGAAGAATTGGAGGATAAAAGGAAACTAATATACTACAAGGAGGTGGCCAACCCTAATCTTAAAGATAAAAAATATCTCTTGGTTTTTACTAGCACAAAGAAAAATATCAACTTTACTAAAATTTGAACCCACTCCCACGTGTTGCATAAGTAATCTAGGCATTGGATAATCCAAGTATCTCTTGGTTTTCACTAATGCAAAGAAGAATATCAACGTTGCTAACATTCGAATCCACTCCATGAGTTACACAACAAAACTAGGTATTGGACAATCCCAAAACACCATGGGATGAAGAAATCTATCATCTTTGTAACACTAAGAGAGTTAACCAAAATCAATTTGTCACCTTGTATATACTCAAATTAGATCACCATTTCAACTTAATTTGCTATATTTTTTAAGTCTTAATAATTAAATTCTGGTTTAGTAACATTTATCATCATCATCGTCAATATTTTTTTAAATATCATATATTACCTCTATATTAAATATGTAATGAATTACACCTCTCTATTTTAAATAATAATAATAATAATAATAATTCATCCCAAATATTTAATTTTTTTGTATACATATTAATATATTTCTCTACATTTTATATCAATAAATAATAGACCCCAAATCCATAGGGGCATTGTGTATGAAGACATCAATTTATTTTAGCAGCCAAAAATTGGGTTTTTATTAAAAAATCTGAAATGTTTGAAATGGTGAAAATGGATTTAATTCTATATTAACAACTACCCAAATATCTAAAAATATTTTTATGGGGAAAAGCTACGTTTAATTAAAATGAATGAAAGAAAGAAATTTTAGCGTCCACCTGACTAAAAATAATCAATAAAACTTTATACTGGTTCCAACTGTTCAAGATTTTCTGAATTGACAAAGCTTCTGGATTTTTCAAATGACCTAATACCCGAAACGGCCCTCAGACTCTCCTTAACGTTCAAGAGGCACCCTTCCAACCGCCCGGTCACATGGGCGAATTCCCAGGCGTTAAGTGAACCAGGCTGGTGCGACTCCGTCATCACGGTCTTGAACGCATGCTCTTGGACTCCAACTCTCTCGACGGCCCTCAAGAATTCCACCGCCTCTTCCGGTGGCATGCCCAAGATTCTCCTGTCGAGATCCTCCAACCGAACCAGCACCTCTTCTCGCAACTGCCAGGTGTCTATCAGAACCAGCCTCAGCGCCTCCAAGACTACCGGCTTCTTCCCGTTCTCGGGGGCTCCCTGCAGGCATTCGCACGTGACCGCCAGCAAGTCTCCCAGCGCCACTATATCCCTAAGAAGCTCCGCGTTCGTCAGTCCCATGGTGATTCGATCTCTAGACCTCTCGTCCACGAAGTCCCCTAGGACGCGGCACGTGGACAGACACTGGTCGATGTATTTGGCGTAGCACCTCACCCAGGACGACAGCTGGCAAGTCAGCGGAGTCGACGTGTCCTTGAAACCGTCGAAGTTCTGATAACTGCGACACGTTGCCAAGCTGTCGGTGCTGACGTGGTCGTGTAGATTGTAGTTCCCCTCCCGGATAAGTCTGTGGATGAGTATGAGACACTTGAGTGCCACCGCCAACTTGTGGGTATTCCTCAGCCGCCTCGTCAGCTGCGATACGCAGCGAGACAGCAGGAGTCGCGAGGAGGAACACGCCACGTGGATGGCCTCCACGTGTTTCTCCCGTGTGGGGGACTCCTTGTGGCTGGTGGCTTTCAATATGGTCCCATGGATCTGCGACGCGTACTTCACAATGGCCTTGCACTCCGCTGACTTGTCCTTCAACGTGTCAACTATACTATTTATATTCATTATTTTCAACAACCTATCCAATTTCCGAGGCCAAATTTTATATTACAGTCTCATTTCTCATATATATATGTGAGGGATTCAAAAAGCGGCTCCGTCGCTTGGAGGAGGTTCATGACTTTTCCATTCCACGCATGGGCAAGGTCCTGCCACGCTTGGAATTTCAAATTTATTATGCGTGCACATTTAATAACACTCATTTATCATTTAACATAACACACTTGTGGTTGAGTGAAAAACGCTTAATTTGCTCAAGGATTCGTCACTTTTTTTGGATTAAAAATTTCGCAATAACACTAAGAAACGCTAAAAATTTCCGAAACCTTAACCTTGCACTAACATTTAAAAAAAAGTTGAAATTTGGATGGGAATGGAACTTTACGAGTAAATTAACACTATTATCAATGAAATAGGTAACTCTCAAAACGGGAATTCTAGCCCAAAAAGACTCAAAAAACATGAAAAAACACCCAAAAAAACAAAAAAATATATTCCAGAAGGCACTTGATTTTTTTTAAGGTCAAATTTCAACATTTTATTAAAATTATGCTAAAAACAAAATTGTTTCTTTAAAAAAGGATTGAAAAAACACCCTCAAAACAAAACCAGTTGATACTGCAATAACAAGAAAAACAAATTGTGTCATATTTTTGACATTTTTAAAAATGGAAATAACATTTTTTTAATTTTTAAAATTCAAACAATAAAAAATATATAGGAATAAAAAAAATAAAAATAAAAACTGAATAAAAATTTTAATTCAAATATTAAAAAAACCTAAAATTTAAGAAAAAAAAATTAAAGATTAAAATTTCAAAATATATAGAAATAAAAAAATAAAAATAAAAACAAAATAAAATTATTAAAATAAAAAGGAAAACTAGTTAAAAAAGAAAGAAAATATAAGAAATTAAATATAGAAATTAAATTTAAGAAAGAAAAAGAAAATGTTTATTAAATTTTAAAAATAAAAAATTTAAATTTTAAAATAAAAAATTAAATTTAAAGAAATATAATAAATTTTAATAAATTTAAAACTTTAAAATAAAAAAATAAAAATAAACATTATTGAAATTAAAAGTAAAGAAATGAAAAATTAATTAAAAATGAAAAATAAAAAATAAAATACAATAAAAATATTAAATTTAAAAAAATATATATTAAAAAAAACAAATAGATTTTAAAAAATAAATTAAATTTAAATTATAAAAAATAAAATATATATATAGATGAACTTAAATTAAAAATATATATATTAGATTTTATTAAATTAAAAAAAATGCTAATATTAAAATAACAAATTAAATTTTAGTAAATAAATGAATAAACAAATATATTTTGAAATTTAAGGAAAAAAAAAATTGTTAAAATAAAAAGTTAAAAAACTTTAAAAATCAATTAAAATTGAAAAATTGAAAAAAATATATTAAATAAAAAGTAAAATAAAAAACAAATTAATTTGAAAATACTAATTTTAATATATATATATATATATTTTAATTGAAATAAAAAAAATATAAAAATTTTATGTAATTAGAAAAATAATAATAAAAAATAAAAAAATTTAAAAAAATATTAAATTCACATAAATTAAAAAAAAAATACAAAATTTACTAAAATTTAAAAAATTAAATGAAAAAACTAAACATAAAATTTAATAATAATAAAATTAAAAAAAAAAATCAATTAAATTATAAAAAAATACAAAATTTAATAAAAATTATTAACAAAATTTAGAAAAAAAAATTAAAAACAAAAAAAATAATAAAATTATAAAAATTAAATTTCACATATAAAAATTAAATTAAAAAAAATAAATAAATTTTTGAATTAAAAAAGAATTTAAAAAAAAAAAGAATTTTTTGATCGTGGTGGCACTGCCAATCGGCCTCCCGCCCAAGTGGCGGCAGAGACCGGTCGCTGGACGGAAGGCCGATTCCGGGAATCGCCCTCTCGCGGCGGAAGGTCGATTCCGGGAATCGCCCTCCCATGACACGGGAGGGCGATTTCCGGAATCGGCCTCTCGCGGCGGGAGAGCGATTCCCGGAATCGGCCTCAAGGTGATTCTCGAAATCGACCTCCCGCCGCGGGAGGGTGATTCTCGGAATCGGCCTTCCGTGGCGGGAGAGTGATTCCCGGAATCAGCCTCCCGTTGCAGGTGGGTGATTCCCAGAATCGGCCTAAGGGCGATTCCCGGAATCGAACTTCGGCGGCGGGAGGGTGATTCCCAGAACCGGCCTCCCGTGGCGGGAAGGTGATTCCCGGAAACAGCCTCCCGTCGCAGGAGGGTGATTCCCAGAATCAGCCTCAGGGCGATTCCCGGGATCGGACTCCCGCGGCGGGAGGGCGATTCCCGGAACCGGTCTCCCGCGGCGCGAGATTGATTCTCGGAATCGGCCTCCCACGCAGGTAGCGGCGAAGGCCAGCCTCCGCCACCACTTGGGCGGGAGGCCGATTGGCGGTGCCACCACGATCAAAAAATTCTTTTTTTTTTAAATTTTTTAATATATATATATATATATATATATATATATATATATATATATATATATATATATATATATATATTAATTTGATTTTTTTTTTTTTAATTCAAAAAATTTAAAATTATTATTTTTTTAATTCAAATTTTTTATTTTAAATTTAATTTTTTTTTTTTTTTAATTTAATATTTTAGATTAATTATTTTTTAAAATTTAAAATTTATTTGTTAAATTTATTAAATTTTAATTTAATTTATTATTATTTTTTTTAATCTTTAAGTTTATTTAGTTTTTCATTTTTAAAATTTATAAATTGTTTCATTTAAAAAAAAGATATTTGTTTTTTAATTATTTGCATGTGGTTTTTTTCATTTTTTTTTGTTTTTTAATGATAGTTTTTTTTTTTAATTCTTTTATTTTAATTTTCTTTTTCAATTTTTTTTTTTTTTTTTTCAAATTTGTATTTTTGTTTTATTATTATTATTATTATTTTAATTTAAATTTTTAAATTTAATTTTTTTTTATTTGTATTTTATTTTTTTATCTAAATTTTAATTTTGTAATTTAAATTAGTTTAAAATTTTCTATTTAATTTTTTTTTTTTTTTATTATATGTTGGTTTTTAATAACTTAGAAAGAAATGTTTTTGATGGTTTTTTTTTTAAATTTTTTTGGTTAATTTTTGTTTTTTTTTTAAATTATGTGTTTTTTTTTAAATTTTGTCATTTCTTTTGATATAATTTTCCAATATTTTTGTTTTTTTTTTTAATTTATTTTTGTTTAAATTTTTTATTTTTACGAGTTAATTTTTTTTATTTTTATTTTTACATTTTTATTGTTTTTATATATTTTTTTTAATCTAAGTTTTGTGTTTTATTACCAACATGAAAATCTCCACTCTAAAAAAAGAGTTGATGCTGCATCAATATGTTTCAAAATTAGCATGAAAATCACTAACATCTTAAAACAAATATTCATACTTCATTAATAAAAATATTAGAGTGTCAAAAATGTGCTAAAAAAAAAAAGAAGGTGATTCTGCATCACCACTTTTCAAAATCGGGTGCTTTTTATACTGCCAAAAAAATAGTAGGTAACAATGCGGTTACCTATTTCATCGGTAACAATGTTAATTATATATCATTCAAAATTTGCTAATGAGAAATTCAAATTTATAAGCAAAAGAGTTTTGTCATTAATGTTAAAGAAAAAGAGTTTTAAAAAAGCAAAAATTTTGGGTAATAATTATATTATTAAAGTTTTGTTGACGCATTTCGAATCATCCAATGTGGTTCATCATCATGATGAGCTTTTTATTAATGTTAAAGAAATTTGCTTTTGGTTTCTTCCTGGCAAAAGAACATAAATTGAAAAAAAGATAATAAACCATCCCCACAAGATGACTCCTAGATGACTCCTCCTTATTATATTAAACATGTAGATCGATATTCAATAAACCATTCACATGGAAGATCTTGCTTCCTTCAGAGTTTAACTCTCCTCTGCATATAAAAATGCAGATCCAACTCAAACTAGATGCCAAACCCATTAAGAAGAGTGTTGAGATTTTCTGTTTTGAATAGAATAGGAAAAATCTCAGTAGGTGACAAAAATTAGGAAATTGTTGCTAGATTAACTCCAGTTTGTTGGGAGGGAGTTAATGCTAGCTAAATTTGAGTTGAGAGCTGTTAGATTCTCCTGCTATATAACAGATAGCCATACGGATGTTTTTGAGAGAGTGAGTGAGAATTGTAATCTCCTATTTGAATTAATAAAGATTGCCAATGCCCTGTTGTGTGGACGTAGCCCAGGAGGTTTGGGTGAACCACGGTAAAACTCCTGTGTCTCTTATGTGATGTGTTTTTCTGCTGTGTGTTAATTTAATGTTTGCGCTGTGTTAAACTCCAACAAGTGGTATCAGAGCATGTTGGAGGTTGAGCGCTGGCTGTGTTATGAATTGAGTGCTGCGTGCCTGTGTTTTGAATTGAGTGTGTGCGTGGCCAGTCTGCCACGCTGTTCACATTCAAAGATCACGTCCAATAGATGGAGAACTGGCAGCGTGCAGTGCCCGGGTAGATAAAACATTCATTGCTGGTGCGTGCTGGAGGTGGAAGAAGCCGAGCCTGTGTGGATTGAGTTGGCAACGGCGACATGTATCGGAATTTTTCAGTGGATTTGCAGTTTGCAGTTAAAGTCGATCCGCCCCTTCCTTCCTGCAAGGTGAAATCGATTTGTTTAATGCCTTTTGCATATGATAAAACAAAACAGTGTTGTGCGTTGAAATATAACGCTGGTTTATGCGTTTTTTTTTTAAATCGACTTTGGAGTTTGAAGAAAAAAGTCAAACGTTGTGAAAAAGGTCAGTTATAAATCGATTTTTTGGAAAAAGGACTGATATAAATCGATTTAAGAAAAAAGGTATATAAATCGATTATATTTAAAATTCGAATGGTTCGATTGTTTTAAAATCGATATACATTAAAATCGATTTGACTTTTTTATAATACCATTTGTATATGGTATAAATGGAAGTGCATTTATAAAAAATCGAATGGTAATATCGATTTAAAAGAGTGGTTTTAAAGTTGAATTGGCTTTATTAAAAAAGGTGGCATTTAAAATTGTTTTTTGAATATGCCATTTGAATATGCCAAGGTAAATCGATTTGGAATTTTGTAAATGGACATAAAATCAATCGATTTGGAATTTGAAGTTTTGTAAAAGGTCAAATAAATCGATTTTAAGAGAAAGTTTTTTTTTTATAAAGTGAAGGGTCTTATTTGGAGCAAAGTCAATGCCAAATGAAGGGCATAATTTCATCCAAATAATTGCAGAAATTTTGTTTAAAACAGCAAAGGCAAAGGTCAAGGATAATTTTTTTTTTAAAAGGCAGTGAAATAAAAGGGCATTCTTTATTTTAAAATTGGTTCTGGAGATTACTGTGTTTTTTGCTGAAACAAGATGGCGAAAACTCAAAATGCCCGGTTTGAAATTGAGAAATTCAATGGCAAGAACAACTTCGAGATCTGGAAGGTAAAGATGCACGATATGCTGGTTCAACAAGGCGTGGCAAAAGCGCTGTTGGGGAGGAGCAAAAGGCCTTCTTCCATGACGGAGGATGAATGGGTTGATTTGGATGACAGAGCTCTGAGCGCAATTCGGTTGTGCCTGGCAGATGACGTTTTGTTCAACATTGTGTCAGAGAAGACCGCCGCAGACTTGTGGATAAAGCTCGAGAAGCTCTACATGACGAAGTCCTTGACAAATCGGATTCTCCTGAAGCGGTAGCTGTACAGTTTGCGGATGAAGGAAGGTACCTCGGTTACTGACCATCTGAATGTTTTCAATACTCTATTGGTACAATTACAAAGTCTAGATGTAAAATTTGATTCAGAGGATAAGGCAATAACTCTATTGTGTACATTGGCTGAATCGTGGGATCACTTTGTTACTTCCATAAGCTTCAGTAATGCAGCTGTCCTTGAGTTTGACGATGTGGTTGGAGCCATGTTTTCTGAGGAGACGAGGAAGAAGTCGAATGCTGACACCTCTACATCAGAGGCAATGATGGCTAGAGGTCGTTCAAGAGAAAGACGCTCTGGTAAGCGCAGCGATTCGCGTTCAAAGTCGAAAGGGAAGAAGAGCAAAGTGAAGTGCTGGTTTTGTGGCAAATCGGGGCACTTGAAGAAAGACTGCTGGAAGAGACAGCAAAAAGAGAAGAAAGGAGACTCTTCGACAGAGAAGAAGGAGGCAAATGCGACAGATACAGGTTCGGCATCTGGTTCAGGTATGAGCGACGAAGTGTTGTCTGTTAATATGTCAAATCATGATCAACATTGGTTGTTAGATTCCGGTGCATCAAACCACATGTGTATTCATAGAGAATGGTTTAAGACGTATAGATCACTTAATGATGGAGTCGTGTACATGGGTAATGATGTCACATCTAATATTGTTGGGATAGGAAGTATACAACTGCAAATGTTTGATGGCACAACTAAATTGTTAACAGATGTGAGACATGTTCCAGACTTAAGGAAAAATCTAATTTCTTTAGGAGCATTGGATACGAATGGATATAAAACTGTAATTCAAGGTGGAGTTATGAAAATCTATAAAGGTATTTTACTAGTAATGAAAGCTAAGAAAGTAGGAAATCTGTTTCAGTTAGAAGGAAGAACAGGGCCAGTTCATGTGTCTACTGTGTCTGAACATGACAGTAGTTCCATTCACTTATGGCATCAAAGATTAGGGCATATGAGTGAAAGAGGGTTGAAAATTTTGGTTGATCGCAAGTTACTTCCTAATCTAAGGTCTGGAAAGTTAGATTTCTGTAAACATTGCTTGTTTGGAAAACAAAGTAAACAAAAATTTAAAACAGGCAAACATACTAGTAAAGGGATACTTGATTATATTCATTCAGATGTTTGGGGTCCAGCTCCTACAGCGTCATATGGTGGTTCGTCGTATTTTGTATCATTTATTGATGAATTTTCTAGGAAGGTGTGGGTCTACATGTTGAAAAGGAAGTCTGATGTTTTTTCAGTTTTCAAACAGTTTAGAGCATTGGTAGAAAACAGCACTGGTAGAACAATAAAGTGTTTAAGAACTGACAATGGTGGTGAGTTTACTTCCAAGGAGTTTGACAGCTATTGCAAGGATGCAGGGATCGAGAGACATAAGACCACGGTTTATACTCCTCAGCAAAATGGAGTTGCTGAACGCATGAACAAGACTCTTCTAGAGAGAGCAAGGAGTATGCTGAGTAACGCTGGTTTGCAGAAGGAGTTGTGGACGGAAGCAGTGGCAACAACTTGTTATGTGATAAACCGATCTCCATCGACGGCAATAGACTGCAAGATTCCGCAAGAGGTATGGAAAGGACACCCTTGTGACTATTCTAAACTCAGAGTGTTTGGTTGTGGTGCATATGCTCTAGTGCCTAAACATCAGCGAACTAAGTTAGATCCAAAGTCTAAAAGGTATATCTTTGTTGGGTATGGTGTTGGAACAAAGGGATATAGATTGTGGGATCCTACTACCCGCAAAATCATCATCAACAGAGATGTAAAGTTTGATGAATCCTCTCTTGTACAGTTAGATGTAGATAGAAAATTGAAACAAGATGATGTATTTGACTTTCAGCACATTCAGTTTGATAGCACTTCTAATGATAGTCATGATGACCATAGTTCAGATACTAGTCATGAACAGGTTTCAGAACATGAACAGGGTTTCGGTTTAGATCATGAACAGGTCTCAGATACTGATCGGCAAGAAGTTCCTACAGATGGTAGTCAACCAGAAATAGCTTTAAGGAGGTCTACAAGGATAAAACGTGTTCCGAAAAGGTATGATGATTATGTTACTTCAGTTGCTTTGACCGCTAACGATGATGAACCTCTGTGCTATCAGGAAGCAATAGAAGGTTCGAATAGTGACAAGTGGAAAGCAGCCATGAAGGACGAAATGATGGCCTTGAGTAAGAACGGCACGTGGGATCTGGTTGAGCTTCCGAAAGACAAGAAAACTGTGGGGTGTAAATGGGTTTACAAGCTGAAACGGGGTGTGAATGATACGGAGGACAGGTACAAAGCGCGGCTGGTTGCAAAAGGGTTTTCTCAAAAAGCAGGCATAGACTTTCATGAGATTTTTTCACCAGTTGTTAAAATAGTTTCAATTCGAATTGTGTTAGCTTTAGTTGCTTTGTTTGATTTAGAGTTATAGCAACTAGATGTTAAGACTGCTTTTCTACATGGAGATCTAGATGAGGAAATTTATATGGAACAACCGGAGGGGTTTGTTCAACATCGCAATAAGAAATTTGTCTGCAGGCTCAAGAAGTCATTATATGGCCTGAAGCAGTCGCCTCGGCAGTGGTATAAGAAGTTTGATTCTTTCATGTTGAGTCAGAAATATGTTAGAAGTGAATATGATCATTGTGTGTATTTCAAGCAATTGAAAAATGGCATGTTCATTATCTTAGTGTTGTATGTTGACGATATGCTTTTAGCAAGCAAAAGCATTGATGAGATCAACAGGTTGAAGACTCAGATGGCAAGGACATTCGATATGAAAGATCTAGGAGCAACAAGACAGATTTTGGGCATGGAGATTTTCAGAGACAGGAGCAATGGTAAGATGTGGCTATCACAACAGAAGTATGTTGAGAAGATACTTTTGAGGTTTGGTATGAATAATGTGAAGCCTGTGTCAGTCCCTTTCGCTTCCCATTTCAAGCTTTCTTCGGGTTTATGTCCTAATACAGATGAAGAAAAGGATTATATGTCTCGAATTCCATATGCCAATGTAGTAGGATGTTTGATGTATGCTATGGTTTGTACTCGACCAGATATTTCACATGCAGTTGGGGTTGTCAGCAGGTACATGGCAAATCCGGGTAAAGAACACTGGTCAGCAGTGAAATGGGTGCTTCGGTACTTGAGAGGCACAAGTAGTCATTGTATCACTTACAATAAAAGTAGTGAATATGTTTGTGGATATGTTGATTCTGATTTTGCAGGTGATTTGGATAAGAGAAGGTCAACTTCAGGGTATGTCTTTACTCTTGCAGGTGGAGCTATTAGCTGGATGTCAAAGCTACAGAATATTGTTGCTTTATCCACTACTGAAGCAGAATACATTGCTGCTTCTCATGCTTGCAAAGAGGCGATTTGGTTGAAAGGTTTGCTTGGTGAATTTGGTAGGTTGCAGGACAACATCAGGTTACTTTGTGATAGTCAAAGTGCAATACATTTGGCTAAGAATCCGGCCTATCATAGTAAATCAAAGCATATTCCAATAAAGTATCATTTTGTAAGACAGGTTATTACTGAAAGGGGAGTCTCTCTTGAAAAGGTGCATACAAAGGAAAACTGTGCAGACATGTTCACGAAACCAGCTTTGTTGGAGAAGCTGCGTTGGTGTTTGGCTTCTCTTGGCTTGCAGAAAAGATAAAATAATAAAGAACAGGGCATCAGGCTAATTGTTGTCAAGGTGGAGATTGTTGAGATTTTCTGTTTTGAATAGAATAGGAAAAATCTCAGTAGGTGACAAAAATTAGGAAATTGTTGCTAGATTAACTCCAGTTTGTTGGGAGGGAGTTAATGCTAGCTAAATTTGAGTTGAGAGCTGTTAGATTCTTCTGCTATATAACAGATAGCCATACGGATGTTTTTGAGAGAGTGAGTGAGAATTGTAATCTCCTATTTGAATTAATAAAGACTGCCAATGCCCTGTTGTGTGGACGTAGCCCAAGAGGTTTGGGTGAACCACGGTAAAACTCCTGTGTCTCTTATGTGATGTGTTTTTCTGCTGTGTGTTAATTTAATGTTTGCGCTGTGTTAAATTCCAACAAAGAGATCCCAAAAAACAATGCCAAAACTATTTTCCATACAAAGTAAAGTAAGCTCTTGCTTGCTCTATTCAAGACGAACCAATGGCGGTCAACTTGATTGGTGGTAGACCTGCACATTTCAACAAAGTGTTTTTGCACTGATTTCTCAACCTATAATATACCTTTCTTTTTCATCATTCTGTGTTGTGTTTATTGATTCCTGCTGTTAAATGACACACCTACTAATGTAAAGATGAGATACGTAATGAATTAATAAATTTATAGAAATAATAGTCTGGAGTTGTGGGTATTTAAAATCCAAGGAACAGGGAAATGATTTAGTCAGTCATGACCACTTATCCACCTTTCCTGTTCACAATCAACTATTAAAATTATGAAGATTAATCTAAATGTGTGTTAAATTTACAGTTTAAATTCTGTTTTACTCGATCCCATCTATGTTTTAAATAAAATTGTTGACCTTTAACTAAAAAAAGGGAAAAAAGGTTTTATGGAAAATCAAATGGCAAAACCAGTGCTTACCCACTTTAAAGTAGTTTTAGGTTTTATTGTAGATTTGAAAGGCACGTTTATCCTAGATAATATCTTCCAGAAACCCACTATCTCCACTATCTTTTGTGGTCAGAGTCGAGGCTACTTCTTCCCGATCATGTGTTTTCTAATAGCATTCATTCAACCTGAGTTCCATGTAATTTAATTTAAGGTAGTATTTAGTTTAGTGTAACATGGGGCAATTTATCTTGAGGGTATCTAGTTTACAATTTACACTAAGTTAGTATTTGGTCGACATTAGGTTTTTTCCAATACTAATTAATTTTAAACAATTTTTTGATTTTGGAATAAGACTAAAAAATATATGTGATTAGATTAGAATTTGTCCTTAATGAATGCAAAAAAATAAATTATCAATTCATTAATTTAAAGATATCTTACATAAATAACTTTTGGTGAAAATAACTAAATAATTGTATGTTGTATATTTTCTTTAAACAATTATGATAAATTAATTTATATTTACAAACCGTAAGAAATAAAACTCTACACATAATTAAATATAATCATTTTATTTATTTATGTCATTAATTTTTTATTTTATATATGTAAATAAATTGAAATTTTCTATAATTATTGTAATTATTCTGTAAGGCGTTACTATTTGAAAACAACTCTCCTATCCATTGGATCAAATGTTAGAGGATTGAAATGTTTTAGGCCATTAGATCAAGTAAATATTTTTATATATGTTTTTCATAAATTGAATTTAGGTTTTGGTGATAATAGAAAGGTTGTAATGTCATGTTTAACATTTTGACTATGTCAAATTACACAAAATTAAACATAAAAGTAAATTAAATAAAAAGATTGACTCAATGTAATGAACATTTAACTAGGTCAAAATACAATAAAAATAAAAATAATGATAAACTATAAATATAACCCATGGTATTCACGTGGAATGTAGTTTCTTTATGGGGGAATTAAGATGGCCTAAATCAATCTTAACTCTAGATCTAAGCTAATTATTTAATTAAATTATTTTTAAATGTTTATAACCATTATTTTTTTTAAATTTTACTTAATAAAATGTATCTAAATTTTCATACATCCAAATATACATAGTTTTTCTTGTTTTGTATTATTTTTGTTACAACTATTTTATTATTCCAAAAGTACATGGTTTTTTTTGGTATATATTATTTATGTTACCACTGTTTTATAATTATGAGTATTATTTCTTAATATATAAAAATAATAAATTAATAATAATTTTTTTAAAATATGTGATTTGTTTTAAATTTCCAAATTATTTCAGAGGACATGATTTATCTTGAACAATAATGATGAATGATATTTGAAAACAACTCCCCTACCTACCACTGTGTCCATGTTTGAGCCATTCGATCAAATGTTAGATGTTTGAAATGTTTTAGGCCATTAGATCAAGTAAAACTATTTGAAAACAACTCCTGTAGCTGGCATTGATCAAGTAAATATTTTTATATATGTTTTTTATAATGTCAGTTTTTTTCTTTTTAAGAAGTTAGATTGAATTTAGGTTTTGGTGATGATAGAAAGGTTGTAATGTCATGTTTAACATTTTGACTATGTCAAATTACACAAAATAAAAAATAAAAGTAACTTAAATAAAAATATTGACATAATGTAACGAACATTTTAACTAGGTCAAAATACAAAAAAAATAAAAATAATGATAAACTATAAATACAACCCATGGTATTCATGTGGAATGTAGTTTCTTTATAGGGGGATCTAAGATGGCCTAAATCAATCTTAACTCTGGATCTAAACTAATTATTTAATAATAATATTTTTAAATGTTTATAACCATTATTCTTTTAAAATTTTACTTAATAAAATGTATCTAAATTTTCATACATCCAAATATACATAGTTTTTCATGTTTTGTATTATTTTTGTTACAACCATTTTGTTATTCCAAAAATACATGGTTTTTTTTGTTATATATTATTTATGTTACAACTATTTTATAATTCATGAGTTTTATTTCTTAATATAAAAAAATTTAAATTAATAATAATTTTTTTAAAAAATATGTGATCTTTTTTAAATTTCCAAATAATTTGAGAGGATATGGTGTATCTTGAGCAATAATGATGAATGATATTTGAAAACAACTCCCCTAGCTGCCACTATGTCCATGTTTGAGCCATTGGATCAAATATTAGATGATCGAAATATTTGTATATATATTTTTTATAATGTTAGTTTTTTTCTTTTTAATAAGTTAGATTGAATTTAGGTTTTGGTGACTTTTAAGTTAAAATGTTGTTATTAAAAATTTGTTAGATTTTAACCTCAATTTTTTTAATAAAATTTAAATTAATAACTTAATAAAACTAGATTTAATATCAATTTGTTTAATGAATAATTTTTTTTTGTAAAATACATAAACATTAAATTTGTGGGTACATAAACATAAAAATTTTATTTATAATAAAATTTATATCATAAAAGTAAACTCCACACAAACCAATTAGTTTATATTAGATGGAAAAAAACTATTTATATCTTTAAATATTACATTTTTTGTGCTACTATGCTCTCCAACAAAATATGATAGAAAGGTTGTAATGTCATGTTTAACATTTTAACTATGTCAAATCACAAAAAATTAAAAATAAAAGTAAATAAAATAAAAAGATTGACATAAGATAATGAACATTTTAACTAGATAAAAATACAATAAAAAATAAAAATAATAAAATAAAATAATGATAAATTATAAATACAACCCATGGTATTGACCCATGGTATTCATGTGGAATTTAGTTTCTTTATAGGGGGATCTAAGATGGCCTAAATCAATCTTAACTCTGGATCTAAACTAATTATTTAATAAAATTATTTTTAAATGTTTATAACCATTATTCTTTTAAAATTTTACTTAATAAAATGTATCTAAATTTTCATACATCCAAATATACATAGTTTTTCTGTATTATTTTTGTTACAACTATTTTATTATTTCAAAAATACATGGTTTTTTTTGTTATATATTATTTTTGTTACAATTGTTTTATAATTCATGAGTATTATTTCTTAATATATAAAAATAAAATTAATAATAATTTTTTTTTAAATATGTGATCTTTTTTAAATTTCCAAATTATTTTAGAGAACATGATTTATCTTGAGCAATAATGATGAATGTTCATAATTCTCATTTCTTAAATAACAATAAATTTACCTTTAAATGGGTAGGTAACATTTGTTTGTATCAAATTCAAAGATACAAAATAAAGGAGACATGGTGAAGAGAAGCTTCCAACCTTACAAAAAACCCTAAAAAGGAAAAACTTTGAATGTATGGAATCCATTTTCCCTGATACACATTAGAAGTGCAATGAAAAATCTTGGAATTTGCAAAATGTCACGAAGCCTATCTCATATTCCATTCATTTAGATCTAAAGTATATGGAAGAAGAAAAGCAGGTCAATGGATACTTATCAAGAATGTATGATTCTTTAGAAGGAAACGGCGTTGACAAGGCTATGGAGGACTAAATAGAAAAATTAAAAACAGAAGATGACTCTTCAGAAAATGGGTTACTCCAGGATTTTGGAATCCAGATGAGCTACATTATTTCACTAATTCAAGCAAGCTCTCAAAAAGAGACAGACAATAGTGATATAGAGAAAATTTATTCATAAACAAGAGAAAGCTAGAATTATAACCCAAGATAGAGTTATGGGAAGAGAAACATTACAATTGTAAGGAGGACTCAGAAAATACTAGACAAAAGACACTTACCTATTGCAATCAGTTGAAAAACAAGTATCTCTAAAGGGTCGCTTGGGAAGGAATCTATTATTTAAAAGGTCGGGAAAATAATTTCATTTCAAAACAAAAATGTACTATCACTAGGGAAGGGAGTTATTACATTTAAAATTTGTTCACATTCTTGTCACTACAAAATTTGATCGTTGCTTTTTATTTGATGGGAAAATAAAAGATCTTTAAAAGGCACTAAAGTCTTGAGTTATGATCCTTAAAGAAGTCGCTAGACTCCCTGATTATGAGTTGATTTTTTCTTCTTACTTTTGGGTCTTCATGATGTTTGTTATTCTGGATGAGATGAAAAGTTCCAAAGAAGTGGAATATTGGTCGTTCAAAGAGGAATTATGGAAATATGATCGTAGATAATTTATCAAAACAAATTATCTGAACTAAGATTAATTAATCATCCCCAAGGGTTAAAAAGGGCCCAAATGTCTCTTATCCATAAAATTGATGATTAAGATAACTCTATGCTCTATGTTCAAATGACAGGTGAGGGTGGATTTACCATACTTAAGCTTCTTAGTAGTTTCTTATTGAAGTACAACATGTCATAGTGTTATTTTTTTATTCCATTAAATAATTCTAGCTGTAGAGCAGAGTCAGAGTTCTAGGAGTAGTATCAGAGGAATTCAACATTGCGAATGTGATAGAAGAAAATAATTTCGTGGAAGGGTGAAGTATGCCCAACTTGGTCATAAAAACCAAGTGCATCCTTCAGGCAAAAAATAAATAAATTAAACATGTAGATTTAGTCATATAGAGGTCTTGAGTAATTTGGCAAAAATTTCTCATCCATTATGAAAAAACACATCTTACATGCAATTAATAATGAAGAATTTGTTCCACATCAATTACCCAATATGGATATTTTGATTTTAGGTCCAGTAAACATAATTATCCACCCCTTATTTTGGAGGATCAGTTGGAGCCGTGAAAGTTCTGGCTACCTCTTCTTTCTTATATGTTATTCTTTCCTATATCACAACCTTACATCATTTCCTTTGCAACATATGGTGCAATTGCTAGTGTTATGTTTTTCAGCACGTTAGCAATTTTCGTTTTATTGTTGAAAAAAAATGTAAGACCCTCTTTAGTAATTTGTTCCGAAGTACTTCTTCATAAGTCATTGTTCTCCTAGACAAAAACCATATTAATTTATTGGTTGTTCTGAGGTTCTTAAATAAATTAGTTATTTAAAACATGTTAAATCATTCTTTTAGATAATCTAGAAGCACTTAGATTTCTCTTAAACATCAGTAGATTAAGGGGCTTTGTTCTTAGGTGCACATCTTTCGAAGATAAGTCATTTGAAAAAAAGATACACGAGGCTCCTATAAATTGCTACTTTTCAGATTTATTGAAGTTTCAAGGTGAAAATTGGTGGCACAATCATGGTCCCATAAACCTCTTTCATTTTATTTTCTTTTTAAAATTGGATGCAATTTCAAGAGTATAGATTAATGTAGATGTTATCTATAATAATTTTAACTCCCACCCCTAATTCTATGTTTAAATTTAAAAGTTAGCATTAAATGTATTCATTTTAATGTGAGGCTTACTTTTCAAAAATAAATTACAAATGGATGATAAAGTTGGTGTAGTTCGAAATGATTATAACATCAAATAATGATTAGTTTTCCTCTATAATGTCATTATATTGAATTTAATTATTATAAATGATGCGACTAGAACATGTTACTATCAATTTGACACATTATAAGGAGTTTGATGTTGGGAATTAGGGTCAAAAATCATCAAACAAGAACATATGAATCATTGTGTTGAAACTAAGTTGCCATTAAGTATTTTTTGGAAAAAACTTATTTTATATCAGTGTTAAATAGGTGGTGAGATTTATTTAATGATTTTTGAGTTTTCATATTTTAGACTTCTGCAATTAATAACTTTTTGTAAATTTGTTTATGGATGCATCACTGATTAGGTGCTCAAAATTATGCTAAAAAATGAAAGTTGTCAGAATGGTGTGGAACTTGAACGACTGCGTAGATATCATCGTTCTAAATCTGGCACAACTCATTTCGTGGAAAAATGACACCGTATGCTCCCATAAACGTGTTATGTCCACTTTTTCAAATAGGCAAAATTTTTTGAAAAACAAATGCAAGGACAACCCAGTTAGCAGTCCGTACTGGTGTCCCGACATGCCCATGTGGCATGTTTACTGGTCAACAAGATTTCCTCTGGCGAATTATGTTGTGCCAAGTGGCACATTTTTGTTGTCTAAAACGTCAGGTTGTGATTGGTTGGGAATGTGGTCAACCACATGCTGCCATGTGGCCCAACTAGAGGCCACCACGTGGTAGCAAGGGAGGCCGCAAAATTTTGTTTAAGTTTCAAACTACACTACACCAAGGTCGACACCGTGACATCTACCACAACAACGACAAGCATTATTAATACATCATCGTTTTTTTCCTTGATATGTAACAGTTACAATTAATATTTAAGGTTTAAAAGGTTGGTGTTTGGGGGTGGGGGCCAGGGTCTAGCCCCAGCCCTGGTCACCTCACCTAGGGGCGGGACCATGGGTGGAAGGCTAGCCCCAATCCCCCCCCCCCCAACTGTTCCATAACGGTAACACAAAAATGTCAGCGGATATGTGAATGCAACAGAAGACCACCACTGTAATCGTCTAAGTGCCAGGATCGCCACCTAAACTACCACGTTATCCACCAATGTGACCACTACAGTGATAACTGTCGGCGGTTAGTTAACCGTCCGAAATTTTTTTAATAAAAAAATATGAAATGTGCCAAAACTGTATAGTTGGAATTCAGACTTAACTATCTGACAATTTCACCCGGAATTCCGGGAAATTATCACCCAGTTAGTGGAAAAAGGGTCGAAATTGTAGGATCAGACCAGATTTTGGGGAAATTGTGGAGCGACTAGTGCCATAACTTGTGGAAGCCATAACTTACTCATTTTTTGACCAAATTCAAAGTAGAAAGAGGATACATAGGATTTTTTTGGCATTTTAGAGCCATTGGAGCAGGTTGCAGAGTTGTTTGAGTATTGCAAATGTTCGTAATCACACTTTTGAGTATAATAGAAGAGGTCGAAGCCATTAGAAGCTGGACCAAGGAGACGTAGCCCAGGAGGGGTGAAATTCATCTTGTGTTGTTGTGTTACTGTTTATGGTGATGTTCATGTATGTTAGATGTTGTTGTTCAGTGTTTTGTTTATGTTAATTTGCTCAAAAAAATCACATAAAAGCTCATGGTTAACTTGCAATTTACCTCATAATCCTCCAGCATTATTTTTATATTCTGAATTGGAATTTAGCACAACAAACACTAATTTTTCCATTCATATGAATTTGGTACCAGAGCACTGGGTTTACTTGTGAAAGGAGGATTTAATTGTTTTGCAAGTGTTTAAATGGTTACAAGGTTGAAGCTCAAGAGAGGAGAAGGAAAGCTTGTGGGTGCAGGTTCTCAAGTTGGATCAAGGAGAAGAGCACAATTGCCACATTCTCCACCACAAGATTCACCTATGTTGTACCTTAGGCTTCAGTAAGCATGTCTCATGAAGGAGGAAATGATAATATGAAAGAGGATGAGAAGGCTTTTAGGAAGGCTTTCTTTGACATGACAGAGATGGTGAAAGTTCTCCATGAAGAGAGGAATACAAGGTTGCATGGTGAAAGCTCCAGGCCTCAAAGAGGAGAGGGTTCTCCAGGAGGAGGAGGTAATGGAAATGGTGATAAACCACCATCTACTCCACCATCTTCATCTTCATATTCATCCTCTTCCGCTACTACAACCCTTACTCATACTCATCAACATATCTCAAAAGGAATTGGTAAAACACCCATGTTAAAACTTGACATTAAATTTGAGTTGCCTATGTATAATGGTGAAGTGAATGCAGAGATTCTTGGAAATTGGGTTTTTCATTTGAAGGTCTACTGCGTGATTCAAAACCTTTAAGATGATGATACAAAGATTCAGCTAGCTTCCTTGAGACTCGAGGGTGGAGCACTAGTATAGTGGGAAGCCAAGACACAAGATGAGATAAAAAAATATGGTAAGTGTTATCACTCATTAGTTTTAACACTTTCATTGATAATTTCATACATGTCATTCACCTAGGTTGATGTGGTCTCATAAGTCATTTTCATGAAATTTCTGAAAAAATTTGCATTTGATGATGTCTACCTTAAGTTTAAAATCCACCTCTAATCATGTCATTTTAGTCAAATCAACCTCATATCATATAGTTTTCATATCCATGCCTTTTAATCACAAATAATTCCACCTGTCAGTTTTTTGTAGTTTTGTAGAAAATTACAAGGCAAATCAACAAATTTCGCTACGAAACTGCCTAACAGTTATGTAGCGAATCTGTCAGCAGTTAAACAAATTTCGCTACGAAACTGGGTTTTTCTACAGAAAATGTCAGGGCGGTGTGAGGTTTCAAATTTTAATAATACAAGTAAAGGGTGAGGTCATTTGAGTTCGTTATGATGTTTGGCAAGCATGCATAGTCGTATCTACTATCATTACGGTCTTTCATGGTCACATGTATCATCATTAAACTCCGAGTTGTCAAGTTATCTTTAAAACTTTACCCCAAGTTGTTCTTTGTCATTCAGTGTTTAATCCTTGCATGTGAAGTCCCATTGTCGATATTTGAGAGTTGTTTCACCACACCAAGTAGGTTGTTGTTTGAATTTGATTCTGCAGGGGTCATCAACAAGCGAGGCAACGAAGGTTTATAAAGCATCCATGGCATCGAAAAAGAAAACAAATAAGGGTGGTTACTGCGTAAGGTATGAGCCTATGGATTTGAAGCTTCTGAATGAAGATCCCACTACTATGGAGGCTTTCAAGAAGGTGGGATTCCTACAGTTCTACCAAAATTTACAGGGTTTCCATCTACAGGTATCCAAAGGCTTTGCCACCAATTTTACAGGGACAACATCAAAGGTTGGGATTTTGAATCTTATAGTGTCACCAGAGATCATATCACAAGCTACAGAAATTCCTAGAAGTGGTGAAGAATGGTTTAAAGGCACAAAGTTCAGAATGCAAGCATGTGAAGAATTTCTCAAGCAGGAGCACAGAGGAGATGACATGAAAAATGGAATCCCCAGAGGTTATATGAAGAAGAAATATGCAAAGTTGCTGCTGGTGATCCAAAAATACTTCACCTGTGAAGGGAGATTCCACATGGTCTATTCCTATCATATTATACTGCTTCTGCATTTTGTTGATAAGAAACCACTTGACCTACCCTTCCTTTTATACCGTATTTTGGGGAAAATGTCAGATAGAGTTCACGTCAAGTCAGAAGGTAATGAGACATCACTATTTCACCATGCTCTGATAAAATTGTTAGTGCTAGAAGAGTTGAAAAGGTTAAACAGAGACTGGACCTATTTTCTATTTATGAGTGGGTATGAAATAGATGTAGTGACTCCAAAGAAAGTTTCAAAACCTAAAACTACTACATCCCCAGCTGCAATAGAAGAGGTTGAAGAAGAAAGAATACAGTCTCCTGTAGAACCAATGGACATTGAAGAATAATTTCTTCAAGAAACTGATATCCCTCAGCCAGCACCTACAAAACAGAAACAAAAGATTAGCAAAAAAAGCAGTAAGAGGATAACAAGGAGTCAGACATTGGCCAAAGGAAATTTGGAGGATATCCTACATGCAATAGATATTGAGGAGTCCCAAATAGTTCAAGAAGAAGACATTTAAGGTGATGGAAGGAAACTGAAGAAAGGTAAGTCTGTCAAGAAATTGGATTTTGCCGGACAGGATGTTGGCTTCATATTTCAACCAAGGAACCCAATGAACAGGTTTTCAAAGAAGTCCATGGAGAGAAAAAGGGAAGAGAAATTCAGTGAAGGTATGCAGCCAGAAAACATCATAGGTTTATCCCCAATAGTAGAAGAAGAAATTGTCACTTGACAAAGAAAGGGAAAGGAGAAGATGATTGAAAATTTGGAAACAGAACTCCTCAAGGAATAGCTAAGGGAAGCAAGAGAAGAAATACTGGAGTTGTAGTTGGAAGCAGAGAAGCGCAAGTCTGAAAAGTTTGAGTTTGACCAGATGATGAAAAAATGGGACAGTCAACTCTCAAATGTTTCAGAATCTATGAGTAATGCCAAAATACTGCTGAAAAGGACCCAGCCTCTAAGACTTATAGTCAGACATACTAGGAGGATGAGCCTACACCTGCAAGCTGAAAATAGATCATTGAAAAATAAAGTGGAATACCTTCAGGAACAAATGGACATGATTCAAGATGAGCTGGAGAAGAGAAGACTGAAAATGAAAGTGATTGAAGAACCTGAAGGTCAACCTATAGTTAATGAAGATGAAAATCCCAAAGATTGAAGAGCTGAGCTAAGACATTTTTGTTGAGGTTTATAGCTTGCAAGGGACATAAATTTTGCTCAAAAGATCAAATTTTGAAGAAAATTACAAAATCTTCAATCTCTGCCTTGTTAGGCAGTTTCGTAGCGAGCTCGAGGCTTGAAGGCCTAAAAACGCTACGAAATTTCTGAAGTTGCCTTTTTTCATATAAAAACGGTTTTTTGCAGGTCCAGGGAGGGAGATTGATGGTATTTACCCATTTTGACCTGAAAAACATTATTTGGCTAGCAGAGGTGGTAGAAGGAAAGGATAAAGAACAAAAACAACGTCCCTACTAAACTATGCTACGAAATAGCCTAAGATGCTCTGTTTTGTAGCGAGGTGTTTTTAAAATGTTTTTTGAAGGTTTGAAAGTGTTTTGAAGCTCAACCAAACACGTGGAGGTATTAAAGGATATTAGGGAAACATTATAACAAAGATTTTTCTTTCGTCAAAGTTGTCTTCTTCACCAACTCAAAAAAGGACAGTTAGCAAATGTCATGTCATCATTTCCTTAAAAAAAGGATGAATGTTTTGTAGTTCAGTGAGGGCATTTATTCTTTGATGATGGATAGTGCCATTCGAGCACCTAACTACTTTTGATGTAATTATGCACACCTTTAGTTAGTAGTTGCAATAAATATAACTAGAGTCCTATTCGGAGAATAACTCTTAAATGGATAGGTGTCTTTTTATGTCCCAGAAATAGATATGTTAGTTATGATTAGCTGTCATTTTTAAGGTTCGATGATCCATAATCCTATGTAATGTAAAAGAAGTCTATTTATAGACATAAGATTGAATATCAAAGGGTTGGAGAATATTTTACTAAACTGCTACTCTGTAATAGTTTTCAGTTTCAGTAATATATAGTGATATTTGCTTCTTTACCTGAGATTCAAAGGAGGTGTTCAATGTTTTTATGTTCTATATCTTTCATGTTTAATATTTTCAGTTAGTTTGATGTCTAATTACTTAGAACTCATCGTAACATGCTCTGACTTCCTTTAGAGGTTAAACTATTGTTTTCTTCCTGTGCTGTGTGTATGTAATACCTTTTCATTGAAAACTTCATTTGCCTCAGCTTCCATAAGAATAAATATTCTCATTGAGTTTACTGATGTTGACCCCATAGCCCAATGGTAGCAAGTTCTTACATTTTCAACATGCAATCAATCACAATCAAGTTACAGTTATAGAGTTAGCCATCTACTATAATTTCCATTGAAAATCATAAATTAGCTTGAGAGAGCCCTCTCAAACTGAAGAGGCTAATCTTCAGCCAAAAGTGGTTTGAAAGAGTTACATTAATTTGATTGATGAGAAGCCTATCAAAATCAATTTGGTGATAATAGTAAGTTATAAACCTCTTGGTCTAATTTCATTGATGCAATTAAAAGACAATTTTACCCTCTATCATATATGCAAAAATCATTCATGAATTGGCAGAACTTTAGACAACTTAAAGGTCAAAATGTGCAAGATTACACCCAAAAATTTAGAAGAAGAGATCTTATGTTGGTGTTGATTTTCAATCACAAGACACATTGTTGAAGTATATAAGGGGTTTAAATAGCTACCTAATGAATACTATCCTTATGTTCAATCCCACTAGTCTAAATGAGGTTTGTGTGCAAGCCACTCACCTTGAGGCAAGAGGGAAAAATATTCCAAAAGAGGGTAAAAAGAAGCCATTTAAGGGTGGAGAGAAAGGAAATGGTTTCAAATGAAAAGGAAAGAAAAATTCATCCGTTAAAAAGGAAGGATGGAAAATAACATGCAAACATTGTTCCAAAGAGGGTAGCAACGAGGACCATTATTGGAAGCTTCATCCAAATATGAGGCCCAATAAATTCAACAACAAGGGGGAAAAACAACAACTGCAACCACTCAACAGGATTTGGGATCCAATTCAGGTGATGAAATTAAAATTAGAGCCATGGGTATGAAAGGAAAATAATCCATTTCCATCATTAGTTCATCAAATTGTCACACTAGTACTCCAAATGAAGAAACAAGGATTGAATTATTTCATGTGAGGGTTATTTCAAAACATACAAAAATCAACACACTATTTGATAGTGGGTCTCAAGCCAACTTGATATTTGAAGACTTAGTTAAGAAACTTAATCTTGAAACCATTCCACATATCAAACCATATCCATTGGGTTGGATATGAAAGAACAAAAATTTACAGGTTACAAGAAAGTGTATTCTTTGGTTTGCAATCATAGCAAACTTCATTGACGAAGTCGAATTAGATGTTGTACCGCTTGATATTTCAAGAATTGTTTTGGGTATTCCTTACCTCTATGATATAAAATCCATCTTATATCTCCATGAAAACTAGTACCATTTGTTCAAACATGGTTTGGAGTATATTGTGAGAGCTCATTGCAAGAAACTAAATCTTTCATTAGTTAATGCAGGACAAATGAAAATACTAGTGAATTCGAGCAAGAATTGTGTGCTTCTTATGCTTAAACCAAAGAATGATGTTGATTATGAATCATTTCAAGGTTGTGATCCAAAGTTTAAATCTGATTTAATTGAAGTGTTTAATCAAAATAATGAGATGTTTCAGGAACCAAAGGGATTACCTCCTAAGAGGGGAATCCAACATGCAATACAATTGCAACAAGATTGTCCTCTTCCTAACATTGGCATCTATAGGATGTCAGTGATGGAGAGTGATGAAATTAAAAGAAAATTCAAGAGTTGTTGGACAAAGGGATCATTTGACCAAGTACTTCGCCATGCGGGCCACCTATTGTGTATGTGTCAAAGAAGGATGGAACATGGCGCATGTGTGTGGATTTCTATCCATTAAAAAAATTTACGGTAAATAACCATTATCCACTTCCTAAAATAGATGATTTACTTGATCAATTGAAATATGCAAAGTATTTTACTAAGTTGGACTTAAGGAGTGGCTACCATCAAATTAGAAATGTTGAAGGTGAAATTTGGAAGACATAATTCAAGACAAAACAAGGTTTGCTTGAATGCCTATTTATGCCTTTTGGTTTATGTAATTCTCCTACTACCTTCATGTGTGTGATGAATGATATGTTGAGGCAATTTCTTGATGAGTTTGATATAGTCTACTTAGATGATATCTTGATTTTCAGTAAATCACGTGATGAACATGTCATGCATGTAAGAAAATTACTTGATGTCTTAAGGAAAGAACAATTGTTTTTGAAGATGTCAAAATGTGAATCTGGTAAAACTTATTTGGTGTACTTGGGGCATATTGTTGGAGGATGTGAGTTGAAGATAGACCCCTCTAAGGTTGAGGTCATTGTGAATTGGCCAACGCCCAAGACAATTACTGAGGTAAAAAGATTTTTGGGAGCAACCCAATATTGGAGGAATTTTATTGCTAACTTCTCTTCTATCGCAGCTCCAGTGCATGCATTAACTAGTGTGAAAAAGGTTTTCCAGTGGGGAGGAAAGCAGCAAAAAGCATTTGATTCTTTGAAAGAGAAGATCAGTTCAACCCCAGTACTTGAACTACCAGACTTGTGACAACCCTTTGAGATTTAAACTGATGCAAGCGACTATGCCATGGGCACAGTCCTTATGGCACATGGTAAGCCCATTTCATTTCATTCAAAAAATTTCAATGGTGTAGTGATTAACTATCCTAGTTATGACAAGGAGCTTTATGTGTTGGTTCAAAGTGTGAAAAAGTGGAAACTCTACTTGATGGGAAAGGAAACCATCATACACACTGACCACCAACCATGCAATAATTGCGATCGCAAACTAAGTTGCAGTGATCAAGGCACTTTCGATGGATGGGTTTCCTACAAAACTTCCACTTGGTCATTAGGTATAAGAAAGGTATATACCACAAGGTTGATAATATGATTTCTAGGCCTATTTTTAGTCAATCTACTTTACTCAAGCTTAATTATGTTTTGCATGAAAATTATGTTGAGAAATATGCATTTGATAATGAATTTCAAGATGTTTATGCAAACTTGAGTCAAGAAAAATAGATAGAGGAATTGGATTACCATGTACATAATAACTTGTTGTATCAATTGGGAAAGATTTGTATTCCATGGGGAGAGAGAGTGAATGTCATAAGGGAAGCAACCACTTCTCTTATTGTTGGATATTTCAGTGTAATAAAAAAAATGTCACATATTCAAAGGTATTATTATTGGCCTCGTATACTTGAAAGTGTGTCACGTTTCATTAAAGGTTGTTCATTGTGTATAATAAGTAAGCCTAGCAATAGAAAGCAAGGATTATACACACCACTTCTTGTACCTTCATATACATGGGAGAGTGTTTCTATAGATTTTCTAGGAGGTCTTCCATTGTCAGAAAGAGCTCATGAATATTTGTATGTAGTTGTGGATAGGTTCAAAAAGATGTGTGTATTAATGCCATGTAAAAAAAAAATCAAAACTGAACAAACAACTCAAATATTCTTTCAGCATGTTTGGGTTCATTTTGGGTTTCCCAAATCCATTTTTAGTGATCAATATTATCGATTTGTTGCGAATTTTTGGTCAATTTTGTGGGACTTGATGGATACCAAGTTGAAAAAGAGTACTACATTTCATCCACAAAAATATGGTCAAAACTAATTGGTCAATTGAAAAATCATACATATTCTTCGAGGATATTACAACAAGCATCCTAAGTTATGGGATGAAAACTTTCTCTACATTCATCATGCTTACAACTGTACAAAACAATGCTCTACACAAACATCACCATTTGAGGCATGTCTTGGATACTTTCCTAGATCGCCATTGGATTTAATTTTTGGGAAGGATGTTGCTATTTATGGCCATGGAGACATAGACAAAGCCAAGAAGTTCATAGAACAAATTGAATTGATACATCAAGCAGTTCAAGATCAGCTTGAAAAGAGCCAAGGCAAGTACAAATCAAGGCACGAAAAGCATCGTGTAGATCCCAAGTTCTAAGTTGGTGACAAATTTTGGCTTCACATTAGAAAAGAGAGGCTTCAAGGGGAAGGTAAAAAATTGAAACTAATCCATTATGGTCCTTTCAAAACTTTGGAAAATATTGGTGACAATGCCTTCAAGTTAAATTTTCCTTCATACATGAAAATTTACTCTGTTGTTAATGTTAAGAACTTAAGGTTGTATGAGCCTATGTTGATCGAAGATAAAGGAGAAAAATTTCAGATTCCATCTATTGAATACTTTTCTCGAGAATACCTTGATGAGCTTTAGCAAGACACCATTCTTGACAGAAGAATAAGGACATCAAAACGAGGGAGTGTAGACTACCTTAGTGTGGGGCTAAAAGGTATAAATCCAAGCAAGGCCAAATGGATTGAGATTGGAAAGGTGAGGGAAATGTACCCTCAACTGTTGAACAGCTGAAAGTGATCTTTGGGGTCCAAAATATTCCAATGGGGAGGAGTGATCAAGTGCTTAAAATTATGCTAAAAAATGAAAGTTTTCAGAATGGTGTGGAACCTAAATGATTGCATAGATCTCGTCATTTTGAATCTAGCGCAACTCGTTCCGCGAAAATCGACACCATATGTTCCCAGAAACATGTTCTGTCCACTTTGTCAAACATACAATTTAAAAAAAAAAAAAAGTGCAGGGACAACCCTGTCAGTAGTTCGTATTGCTGACTGGGCATGCCCATGTGGTAGGTTGACTAGTCAACGATATTTCCTCCGATGAATTATGTTGTGTCAAGTGGCATGTTTTTGTTGGTCTGAAATGGCAGGTTGTGATTGGTTGGGAATGTGGAAAACCATAGGCCCAACTAGAGGCCGCCATGTGGTAGCACAAGAGGCCAATTTTGTTTTTTAAGTTTCAAACTACATTGCACCAGGGTCAACACCATGACCTGTTATCCTCCACAGTGTTCCAAGGCTGAGAATGAAAACCAATGGAGGTAACCTCAAACCACTTGGGATTTGGTAGCTAGTCCTACCAAATCAAAGAGGGTTCTCTCTATGATCTTGCAACAAAAAATGATTGAATAAGGGTAAAGATATTAGGCTAGGTCTGAGCTCTAAGGTTTTGAAAATTTAGGGTTTTTGCTGGATCAGGAGAAGAGGTCAAGGAAACTAGGTCAGATACGAAATATTAGAGTTGCAGGGATACAAATGGGCATGAAAGATATGTTCAATGGAACTTTAAGGTTGATGTTGGCTTGAGGGGTCCTGACCCAGGTTTAGAGTTAGCGTGTAACCAAAAAAACCTTCTTACTACTGGCCCTTTCGGCGATGACCTGCTTGCGCGGGACAAAGTCTCACCTGAAGTAGTATGGGGGGGTGTTGGAACCAAGTTTCCACACCCTGATAGAGAATTAAATGAAGTGGGCGTCTCCAGATGCATATTATTACTCAAACTGACTTGCGCACCAGAAACCCTAGGTTAATTAACACAAGTTAACCCTGTGCACGCATAGAAAGTATATCTACAATCCCTTTAACTATTCTAACACTGTAATATTCGACTTTCATAGCAATAGATCCATGCAAATATCATTCATTAATAGTAAAATAGGTACACAATCCGATCAAATCATAGTAACATCAATCATATACAAGAAATAGGAATTATATGCAAGGGAAGAACACAGAGTAAATCACAGATGCATTTTATACTTAGATTCACAAAAATAGATCTTTATTCATCAGTTGTTCATATAAACCCTTACAATCCTTCAAATCTACCCGCACACACAGCCAGTGGGGTCTGCGCACAACCGGACTAAGGTCTCTACGCACATAGCCAGCAGGAGCCTTTCAGACACAAATGCTTACCACATACTTACTTCAGATCAACACACATCCATTCATTCCATCAAAACTTACTTATCTGACTCGATCTAGACTTCTACTTATACCTTAGCCTGTGCTCATACTAAGGTCCTCAAACCTTGGTTCGAGACTCCTAGACTTACCCTTTAACCCATTACAACTCATAAAGGGACTTTGACCCACCCCAAAGCCCCTTGACTCATTATTTCTTAGTTCACGTGACTCGAAAATATAAAAAATACTATTATTTATCCCCAAAAATGTTGTCCTAAGGGACTCTGCTCCAAAAATCCCCCAACACAATCTTGTGACTCGTCCTAAGTCACAGACGCATTAGGGTCTTCATCTTCATCTTCAGCTCCTCGATGGTAGTGGTAAGGGTGCAAGGATGTCTGTGCTTTGTTCGGAAACACTCTAAGACATGTCTACCAAATTTTAAGAAGTAAGCCCCTCTACTGCAAGGTTGATGCTCTGGTATGGCTGACTCAGGTTCTTTACGACAGCATCTAGGTCCTGAGATACCTTCATTACTTCATCTACCCATGGCTTCATATGGGTTGTCATAATGTTCTTTTTTCTTCCGTAGACCTTGAACTTCGTCACACAGCACCTGGCTCATCTGCAAACGCGCCATTCTCTAAGAAATCACAAGTGTGGACAACACCTCCTGAAGATCATCGAATGTCTTATATTTTACGCGTAGTTCCTGTGAGATTTTTCGGATGAGCGGATCTGTCTGTACTAAAGTCCACAAGCCCATGGACACATTTAGGAGTTCAGTTCCCTTGGCGACAACTTCTACAATGCTAGAAAATGCCTCCTTTACTAAAGAAACACGTCGTGCTCATACTTCCGGCGGAGTCTCTGATTGGAGATTTGTCTGCAACCCTGCGATCTGCTATTCAAAATCGGCCTTGACTGCTTGGAATTTAGAGCAGGAGGTCTTTAAGGCAGCTACCAAATTTCAACCTTGACCTGAGGCGCATCACGGGCAGGGATGGCAACCTCAGGAAGGTCACCACAAAGGCAATCAATCAAATTTTCCAGATTGTCATGCTAGATCGCCGCTGCTTGCTGAGTTCTCTGTGCCTGCAACGATTCTTTTTTTTGCGCTGTAATCTTCTCCTCTGCCTCAGTGATATGTTCATGTATGCGCACCTCATGACACTGCAGCTCATCCATGATGATGGTCTGAATGGTGTGAAACTTACCACTGGGCAGCATAGATAAGTAAATACCAACTTTAGGGCACATTTGCAGTTGTGCGCGTAGATCTGGCCATTCCAAAGTAACTGCAACTCTAAGGAATGGGAAAATTCGGCTACCTATTGTGTTGATAACCAGGATGGTACTCACACTCGCTTGATCTAGCCTCGCCTGAGCAACGCTCGCTTGAATATTTTATATCTTCAGTTGAATTACTTGCAATCCTGTTTGCATCACCTCTACTACAGCTTTGTACAGATCCACTAGTGCATCCCATCAACCCTTGGATGTAGAGGTGATGGAATCTCCAATTTTATCCAATTCATCCTCAGTCAGGCTCAGATCATCCGCGCCTTCGATCTTAGATCCCTTTGACTTCTTGTGCACAACCTTTGGGGTCTCAGCTCCGCATTTGGTACTTCTAGGGGACTTAGCTCCAGCACCAATCCTTCCCTTTGCACCCCTAAGATCGACCTCCATCTCTGGCTCATTTTCCTTCTCTAGATATTTTCTGGCGTCCTTCTCTGCTTCCTTCTCAACTTCTTTCTCCTTGGGATCAACGGTTATTTATTTTCCCAACATGGAGGCTATGATAGGCTTGGTGGAGCCCAGCCCAGTCTTTCATTCAACTGGCAAGGTCGCAATGACCTGGTCAATCTTGGCCTCTATTACTATGTAGGGAAGGTTGTGCCATACCCTATCTTTGTGTGCACAAATTTGTACATTGTGCATTGATTCCTAGAAATATGTAATGGATTTTTATTTATCATATGCGGCTAGGGACAACCGCGGGCGCAAGTGGATTGCTGCAAACAATTCTCCTTCAAATACGACCCAAAAGATCTTATTCTCCATTATGCACTTCAAGTCTGTAGAGTCGCATAGGTTGGCATAGTGCACCCCTTCAAAGGCACCGGGTTCTACATCCGAGAGGACTGCGCTCTCTGATGTTTCCCATGCCAGCACAACACATTCTATCTAAGGCTGGGAATAATCAAAGACAATTGCATCTATATCTTTCAGGGCTTCATCTAGTCCCTCTTATCCACCGACCATGCCAAAGTTTAACATAAAGCTTTCACTCATTGTAACCCAATTAAGAGTCCCTCGATGTAGCTCCGTCTCCAAATACCACACATTAGGGATTGGTCCCAATGTATGGACAAACATGTTAACCCATACGGCCCTAGGATTCTTATCCAAAACCTCCATCCACGTAGCCAGGTGTTTGTGCGGATCACCTCCGCCGCCAAAAATATCAGTGGGTTGGGCAGTGGGCTGCTCAAAGCGCAACCGCATCATCTTGTAGCATTCCTCCCAATCCTAAAATTTCCCTTTGTGCGTATCGCACCAATGTGCTGGAGTTGCGCGCATGGCGAGATCAAGTGCCCAGAACCTTCTCTCTTTCAGGACAACCTTTTCCAATTTTTCTAAAAATAAAACAACATTACTAGAGCCATCAAAATAGGGTAATTCACATACCTCTTAGTTGATGCATCACAAAGTTTGAATGACTATGAAGCAGCGCAACACAGAAACATCATGTAGGCAATTCTGTGAGTTTTCCATTTTCCCATCTGAATCCGAGAAGCATGAGCTATCATTCTCCCAATTTAGCATCCCATCAATGGTTGGGTTGATCCAATCCTCATCTAGTGTAGTAAACTTGTAGATATGGTAAGCATTGTCTCCTTTGCGCACTGGTTCTGTATATCTCTCCCCTTCTGCGGGATCCAAAGGTACTATAACCTGAGTACTATTGTTTTCAAAGATCATACTCCTGCACTTTAAGTTGATGATCGCCCCAATGTCAATGGCCCAATCCATCCCTAGCAGCATAGGGTAGGGGTCTACATCATTCACAATTTGTATTACTTAAAAGTCTATGTATACCTTTACTCCAATAATGTCTACCAAAACCTGTGGGAGTCTCCCCAGTGGAATAATATTATGTTGATTGGCTATGTGAAACTGAATGGTGGACCATTCCAGCTTTGATTCACCCATATTTTTCCATGTATTCTTAGGTAGAACAGTTACATCAGATCCCAAGTCCAAAATGACCTGATCCATCTCATATTCTCCAATTTGCACAATCATGCGCATCTCCCCCCCAATTCTCTTCTTATTCTTGTAGATCTTGTTTACAACCTTGCTCTCAGTTTGAGGCAACTCCTTATCCGTGCAACTATCTATTAGGGCCTAAAGGTTGTCTACTGCTTTCTAGTTACACAATATCTTGATGCATGCTTGCAATAAAGTTTTGACTTTGTCATCGATCTTCGCTTCTGTGATTGACTTGGATGTGGACACACCTGCAGCAATAAAATCCTTTCTAGCTTCTACAATAGTCTCCTTCTCCCTCTGTAGGTTGAGTCCTTTCTTTTCAGAAGCCTTCTGGCTCTAGGGTTCTGCATTAGCCTTCTTTCCCTCATCTTCTCCAATGGCAGAACCATTGTGTGTAATTATGTTTACACTCGGATCATCATCCCGCAACTCAACTCTAACCATTTGTATATTCTGCGTAAGTGTTTTTTGTTGATTCTCCTGCATTCTAGCAATCAAAACAAAAAAATCTTAAATAACATGATCAAATTGTCTACAATACCTGCAATACTATCACGCAGGGTTCAGACAGTCACACGCAAAGTGCCTAGCATCTCCATAGTTGTAGCAGATCAGTTATCCTCTTCTGCAACCTGCACTTGCACCTCTCCCTCCTCCCCTTCCTCTGGCTAGAGATCCACCATGCCTAGAGGGGGACATTGGTGAAGATGGGTCGGCTTGCACTCTATAGAGGTTTGCATTGTCTATCATCAGATCAAATGTGTTGCGGTGGTGTTCATCATGGCTAACTAATGATAAAATACTACACTATTGTTGCTTCAGTTCTGGTACATAACTTCCTAATCGAGGGCAATGTTTTGTGTTGTGCCACCCAGCTACTTGACAGTCAGTGCACCACAGCATGGGAGTACCGCTCGGTACTGCAGCATCCCTGGGTCGCAATGGATTTGATCCTCCCGCTTGCATGTAATCTTGAATCAAGGTACACTGATATTTTGTGTGACCGGAACCCTTACAACGTATACACCATACATCTACGCCGACTTATTTCCTTATGTATCTGCGCAGGTTCTGAATTTCCAAGTGAATTTCTTCCAACTGATTTTGGATTTGTAGATTTCCAAATTGGTCATCAGTTTTGGGCATGACTTCCAGCTTCATGGCAACTTCAAGAGCCTCTGCATGAGAATCAATTTTATATTGATTCAGAGGGTTGCACAGGTGTGGCAAGAGCATGGAAATGAACCATTCTTTATGATGTTTATCATCATAGATAAATCCTCCATCACTAATAGTGCGCTTCAATCGTTGATTTTCCACCTAGATAGGTTCATTTGGTTCTTGTAAGATTTCTTTAAGCTCTGTTACACATTGTAAGTATGACTTTGGTTTTATGAACTGCGACTTTAAGGCCTTCTTTATTTCATCGACAATAGGATCAGTGTTTTGAGCCAGATATCCCCTAAACCAGTCCAGCACACGATCCTCAAACACCATAGTTAGTTGCACCCTCTTGATAGCATCAGTGTCGAAATTTTGTGCAGTCCATACTACATCTGCAACAAACCATAATATCTCCATGTCTTCATCTCCCGCACCCTTGAAGGTGGGCAACTTCATATGTGCATCGATATCGCCTCCTGGGGGTGCTGGAGGTGGAGTAGGAGATGAATTAATCCTACGCGAATTCAACTACGGGGTAGCTGGAGGGCTACCTCTGGCACGCGTAGCCCCACCACTCTCTATATCACTATTAGGTGGGTTTCTTAGAGGGGTATATATTGATCTGTCTCCCCTCTGGCAAACCCGAAAAACGTTTTGTTCCACATAGTGCTTTCAACTTCGTTTGGGGTCATTCACTTGGTGTGACTGCACATAATACCCTTTTCACACAATAGCATCTTAATCAGCAAAGGCAGAGAGCGTATGAAATTTCCTCTTAATCCTTTGAAGAACCTCCTTTCTACTTCAGAATATGACACAAATTGATCTATTGCAAACTATCTCACAAACCCACCTAGAATGTTGTCAACCCAATGGTGTACAATGCAAGTGATGGAGTTATCAGTTTGCTCTAACTTTTGGATCAACTCAAGCATCCACTAAGTGATCTTATCATCCTTCCAGCAGTCCTGGAACTCAACTAACCTTAATAACCACTCCTATAATTCATGCACAAAGTTCAGAAAGAAAATTTCGTGGACCTCTGTGAAAATACACTTATGTTCCCACTCTTCAGCACACAACTTCTTAATTTTGTTCTCCTTGATGGAGAATTCATGTATCTTTTGCTCAAAAAAATATTCTAATTCAATCTTCGATGGCTGTGACAACATTTGATCTCTCTCAAAATGATCCTGGACCCAGCAACGGAACCATTTGTCGGCTTGAGGGGTTCAAAGTTAGCGTGTAACCAAAAAAACCCTCTTACTATTGACCCTTTCAGCAATGACCTTCTTGCGCAGGCCAAAGTCTCACTTGAAGCAATGTGAGGGGTGTTGGAACTAGGTTTCCACACCCTGAGAGAGAATTAAATGAAGTGGGAGCCTTCAGATCTATCTTACTACTCAGACTGGCTTGCGCACCAGAAACCCTAAGTTAATTAACACATGTCAACCCTACGCACGCGCATAGATAGTATATCTGCAATCCCTTTAACTGTTTTAACAATGTTATATCGGCTTTCACAACAAAACATCCATTAAATTATCATTCATTAACAGTAAAATAGGTAAGTAATTCGATCGAATCACAGTAACATCAATCATATACAGAAAACATGAATTATACGCAAGGGCAGAACACAGAGTAAATCATAGATGCATTTGATACTCATATTCACCAAAACGGATCGTTATTCATTAGTTGTTCATAGAAACCCTTACAATCCTTCAGATCTACCCGCCCACACAGTTAGTGGGGTCTGCACATAACTAGACTAAGGTCTCCCCGCACACAGCCAGCAGGAGCATTTTGGACACAAACACTTACCACAAACTTACTTCAGATCAACATACATCCATTCATTCCATCAAAACTTACTTATCCAACTTTCTCTAGACTTCTACTTATACCTTATCCTATGCTCATACTAAGGTCCTGAAACTGTGGTTCGAGACTCCTAGATTTACCCTTTAACCCATTATAACTCATGAGGGCACTTTGACCCACCCCAAAGCCCCTTGACTCATCATTTCTTAGCGCGCATGACTCAAAACTAAAAAAATACTATTATCTGTCCCCAAAAATGTGGTCCTAAGAGACCCTGCTCCAATAGTTGTCAATTTTAGTGTAGGGTGGAAAAGAAAAGGATCAAAATGAGCATGACAAGCATGAGTTCATTTATCAGAAGATGAACAACATAAACATGAAATTCCTACCAAAACAGAGCATAAGTTTAAAGAATTTTTTCTAACATCTTATAGGAAGATCACTGAAAGCATATATATATATGGAAAGAAGATGAATCAATCATTCATAAAAGTAAATTATAGTAGAAAAGCACTGCCAGAAAATCATACCACGTGAATCCCTATATAATAGCTGCAACTAAACTTGTATTTCTGCAAATGTCAACACACAAGACTCCAAGCCTTCTACTCACAGATGTCCAACCTTGATTCTGAATGAAAACTAAATATATATAGACCAAAAGCATATTCCCCTCTCTTAGGGGTCGAATCCCTCAAGATAGGATCAGTTTACAGAAATTTCTCCAACTAAACCTAAGACTAGGGAGGTTAAAAAAAATTCTCCTTTTAGCCTTTGACTGACCTACCCATCATTAATGATCCTCAAGATGACATCATGAAAAACCAAATTTGACTGAAGAAACTCGAAAAATTGACCTCCATGGAAAAGCACAATGCCAACATGGAAAACTGCAGCGCCATCAGGTAAAAGCGCAACGCCATCTTGCAGGGCACTTTTCACTGCCTTCTTGACCTCCAAATGTTGATCTAAAGGTTCCATTGGAAATATTAGGATGTTTAGCTGTCCATAGATTCATTAAGAAAGAAAAATTTCCTCTCCATGGTTGAGAAAAATGTATTCTCCCAAGGTCACTCCAAAAGTGAAGCGCCTAGGTCAAAAAGGTGGCAACAAGTGAGTTTTTGGCATGTTTTTTGAAGTTTTCTCCCAACCTGAATGCAGGCATGGCACAAAAAGTGGATAGTTGAGATACGCAAGTCAATATCTATCCATTTATTTTGAGTTTAGGTGATTTTTACCTCTGAGGGAAAAGTGCAGCGCCAAGGCATTCCACTTTTGTTTGTCTAAAATATTTTGTTTAAGCCAAAAACTTCCAAAATTTCAAAATTTTCCAAATTTTCTCAAAATTGGTCTTAACTTGCCCCATGAATTTAAATGACGATATTTTAAGCAATGAGGGATTCCTCAGCCAAAAAATCAAAATTTTCCTTCTCATATTTCCGCATTTGGGTTTGCCCCAATTTCTTCTTCAATGCTTGATTCTCATTTGAGAGATCTTGTTCCTTATGCAATAGTGCATGGCCATGTGCCTCTGAAGATTATTATTCTTGTTAGCCTTTTCAAGAAGCTTCTCTAAGTGGCAATTGACCTGTTATCTCCCCATAATTTTAGCAGATTGGCAAGACTAAAGCTGCAGGGAGGACATTTGAACCACTTTGGGATTCTAGGATCTAGCCCTCCTGAATCCAGAGAGGGATCTCTTTATAAGTGCAAAGGTTGATTTATCTTTAAGGCTTTTAGGTATGATATTACGCTAGTTATTAAGAACACGGGTGCAAAATCCTAAAATGAAAGAGTTTCAAAGGGGCGAAGGTGTAAGAAATTAGAACAAGATTTGGCTGATAGGATAGATATGAAACTGGTTTTAGTCCATTGGGATATGGAGTCATCAAAGGGTTTAATTGTGCAACAATTTCAAGAGTGGTCCAAGGGGAAAGTCATCTATATCAAAAGATCCTTTAGATTAAATGATGGAATGGACCATTAAAGTGATGAAAAGGTGGAAAAAGTCAGTAATTTCAACAAGGATTTATCAACTTTCCAAACAAGAAAAGCCTTTAAGAAACTGTTTGAAACCAACCAAAGGACAGGGCTAACCATAAACTTCTTTGGACAAGCTTGTATTAAAGCCAACTTATCAGACAAACAATCCAGCAATCCACATGACTACTTTCAGAAGGGATGAAAACAGATAAGAAAACAAAGTGCAGCCTAAGATCAAGCAAGATACTTTTAAATCTAAACCTACTTTCAACATACTCTTAGGGAAACTTTCAAAACACATTTGGAGAAAGAAACTAGAAGAAATGGAAAACCATAAACTTTTCTAGTCTAACTCTACTGAGCATATAATGAAAATATCATTCAAGAACTTCCTTTCAAGCTTTGCACATCAAGACAAGGACAAACCAACATTCCTTGAAAATGTTTACACTTAACTTAAGTCATTATTAAACACACAATTGGAGGAAAACATAAAGATAAAGCTTATCAGTGAGAGTAGGGTACTTTTGACAGTAAATCCTAGCTCTATATTTGTTGTTCTTTATCAGAGAATAAATGAACAAAATGTCATACATGAAAGGAAAACAATAACACAGTAAGAAGTACTTCACCAATGATATAGACCAGGATCCCAAGAATCAGCTTGTATATTGATGTCAATCCAGTTACATACTTCAAGTCCAATGTTTCAGTACAAAAATCATCTTCTCTTATCAGCCTAACTTATTTGATCACGAACAGAGCTTCAAGAGCCTCTGAAAACTATTTACATGTAAAAAGTTTCGAGCACAAGTATTATATCAAATTCTAGCAACCAACCCTTTACAATGTGCTCCTCAAGAATATTTTATAAGAAAATTAGGAGGTGGAAGAGTTTCTACCATGCAAGGCATAAGGTAGGAATACATTCGATCTATATCTTTGTTTCATAACTTTGTTCTACTTTCGAGGCTTAGTGGATTAAAATATTTGACTTTAAGGCTTTTTATTATCCTCGTAATAACTCTGCTGACAGTTGTAATAAGTCTCTTTGATTCGAAATAACTGTTCAGCTGTCTTTATGCTAATATCTTCTATTTTGGAAATAACTAGGCCTTCTTTGATTACTTTGAGGCTGCAGGTGTCTTTCTGGCAGCTGGAGAGGATTCAATTAGCCTCTGATGTGTTAGTGGAGGCTTCTCGGACTGATAGATCTGATTGTTCTTCCTTAAAACACTGTTAATTTGTTTTAATTCTGTGTGTCGGGCTTAATCAGACCTAATTTCTGTCTTCTGTTCTTCAAACTATCTTCAATTGAGTGGATTAGGCTTTAGATAGTCGATTTTAGGCCGTAATCCCTCAAAACTGTGTTAATAATATTTAATTCTCCATCTCTGCTATGACTAGATCCTTTAACACTGATACTCTTTGTTTGATTAATGTCTGATGTGTTTTGTTGCTGCGCAGGCGTTACAAAGGGTTTTATAATGTCGTCAGTGTTCATGAGGCACCGGTAAAACATGACATGAAACCCTGCAGAATGATCCCCTTGATGAATAATGGCTTGAGGGATCGTCATCCCCGGCCTTTAATTTTCTTTTAAAACAATGGAAAAACCATTAAAACCTGCACAAACAAGCGAAATTATAAAAAATCCTACGGGGCAAGGTTTAAAATACTTCAGAGGTTTAGGTTAATTCATGATTGTTGGATGAAAGCCACCAACGGTGAGGATTGCTCGTTGGGGTCAGATGTGGAGGCGGTCGAACAAACGGTGGTGGAGATTAAGTTCGGGTCGTTGATCCGCAAAGATCAACGGTCGAGATCAATCGGGATTTATATAATGCAGAGGGGTAATATTGTAATGAAATGGAGGGAAATATAATGAAAAGGGATGGAAAACCTTTGGCAGAGGTGAAAAGGGTTTGAATGAAAATTGGGGTTTCAGAATAATTTTGGGCCGTTGGATCAGATCAACCAAGAGAGATCAACGGCGGAGATTCATTGATGAAGTCTCTTAGAAGAATGGCAGAGGGCGATGGCTTAATAGAGATATTGAACTGAGACCGTTAGATCTCAAAGATCAACGATAGAGGTTTATTATAAGAAAATGTAATGGAAATGAGAAAGGCAGTTTCGGCCATAAAAACCACTGGTGTCGCGCGGCAAAAGGGCGGTTTTTAGAATTTCTCCAAAAAAACGCGATATAGGTCTCCAACCGACACGTGTACTTTAGAAACCGCCCATATCGTGTAATTTTTAGGATTTAACTATCGGACTCAAAATTACGCAATATGGAGTCTTGGCCGTTGGATCAAAGGAGGGGAGATCCAACGGTGGAGATGAGAGCACGAAAAGACAAGATGCACGGGCGGAAAACAGTTGGGAAAGCCAAGGTGGTTTTGATTTGGGCCGTCAGATCGGGGAATAGACAGTCAAGATTTATTGATGGGGAGGTAGGTCCCAAAGGAGTTGGGCCTACCGGGTCGAATGTGGACCGTAGGATCAAAAATATTAATGGCTCAGATTTAATCTTGGGGTTAACGAAACAGAATATGAGGCAGGGGTCGGGCGGAGATCGGGTGATTGTGGACCATTGATCTGCAGAGATCAACGGTGGATCTTCACCGAAGAGCTTTACACAGCAGGGTTTATGTTATAACAGAGGGAGTCAGGGTTTGATCTGGACCGTTGGATCGGTGAAATGAACGGCCCAGATGCGATTGTAAGGTTGCCAATCGGCAGAGGAGAGAGGAAAGGCGCAAAGAAAATTTGCGATGCGATTGAGTAAGGACCGTTGATCTCAGAACCAGATCAACAGCAAAGATTAAGTTGCAAAGGCCAAAGGTAGAAATGTGGGCTTTGGAATGGAGCGATGGGGGCCGTCGGATCCGGGCACGGTATAGCGGCTCAACAGTCGGGATTTGATCATTGGATCGCTAATCGGAGAGGGGAAATAAACTGTTTAAAATACGTCAAAAAAAACTGCGATGCGATGTGCCGATGATCGTTGATCGATTATAGATCAACGGCCGACATTCGCCGAATCAATGAACTATCGGGTTTTATTAAAACATAGGAAAATTGGGTTTTTTAATAAAATACAAAGGAAAGTTGTGTTTCGAGAAGGGTTTTTATATACAAAGGGCTTAATCACAATTGGAAATTTTTTAAAAGTGAAAGGTAACAAGACAAGAGGGGAAGCCTGATTATGATTGCGCGATTTAGGCCTTAGCGCCTGGTCTTGGTGCTGGTCTTCATGCGAGAAAAAAAAGGGGCTGGGGGCTAGGGCCAAAGGGGCTTAAGGCCTTAGTGCAAAAAGACTCATTTTTAGGATTTTTCAAGGTTTTCAAAGGATTTTGAGAGTTCTGATAAGGTTTAAAAAGGAGTTTTAAATCTTATAAAGGGAATTTGTGAAGGGAAGGAAAGGAAATGAGGGAAAATAGAGGAATTTCATGAGGAAAAAGGGGATAAAAATGGAGGTTAATTCTGAGAGAAAGGAGGGGTAAAATAAAGGGGAAAATGAGTTTTATGAGCAGTCTTTTTCTTCAAGAAAACAACAGATTTTTCAGGATTACAAGGGAAACAGCAGTGAAGATTAATTCAAGGATAAGTTATCTTCATAAGACTTCAAGAACTAACAATTTGGCAATAAAATTGTATCTTGAAGGCTTAACAAATGATTTAGCCACTATTTGATATGACAAATTTTATAGGTGGCTAACAGTGGCTCCATGTGGGGATGGCACCTTCTTGAAGGTGTCAAGAACTTCAGACTTGTCTTCTCTGGAAGTTGATTAATGCTTCATCCATTAGGCTGCAACTTTCTTCACTTTGCTGATCTTCTTTGGTTCTGACAATGTTAGCAGCCATGAGAAATAATGGAACTCTATCAAAACAAGCTTTCTACCTACCCAATCCTACTGATCTAACATTATTTCTTCTTTCAGAGTGCATTTGGATTGGCAAACTCTTTTACAAAAAATTTATTCTTTTGAAAACATAAAACTAATCTAAGTCTACTTCTTATTTCTCCATGAACTCAGATTAAATAGTTGAGTTCATAAGCTTCTCTACCTAACTACTATCTGTTAGGATTAGACTGTCTAACAGATTTTATTCTCTAATTTCTAAAACAAGAAATTTAAAAGCAGACAAGTCAGGATTGAACAATCTAACTTGTTGTTGATCTATGGCATAAACACAAGTTGCACATAGATCATTTTTGCAAAAAATTAAATCAAAATGGTGAAGGCTTAAGGTCTGAAAGTTGTAAGAACATCCTTCTCTTTTCTTCAACTCTGTTTTTAAGCTTGTTTGAGCTGTTTTTCTTTGTTAACTGGTTCGAGTTTTGAGCATATCAGAACCGGTTTACTTCTATCCTTGGCTCAAGATTTGATCTAGTTAGAGCCCTTCTTTCTTTTGGAATCTTAGGTTCAGATTTTTAGCTTGTTTAAACCTTTATTTTTTCTATCCTAATCTACCTAACTGATAAGCCAAGATTAATTAGTTTGGAAAATCTATTTCACTAACCTATCAGTAGTAAATTTAAAAATAATTAGTCATGATTAGGCTATATGACTAACTAGAAGTGTGTTTCTTAGGAGTGGAATTTGGGCTTGCACACTTTCAGATTTTGTTTCTCTTTTTTGGTATGGGGTTGTACCTTTCTTGTTTTTACAATCTGCCCTCTTTCCTCTTTCTATTGTTTTTGAATTTTTTATTTTTCTAACTTTGAATGCAATGATGAGTATGATATTCACAATGAGAAAAAATAAAAAAGTCTTCCAAACTGATATGGTTAAGAAAAATAATGTTTGAGCATCCTGCCATTGATAGGACTCCCAATCAGTTCAACTCCATTCAATTCCTACAAGAAATAAGTATTGTTACTAGCAGTAGAATGAATGAGATAAGGGCCAAGCCATAAGTTATAAAATTTCCCATGCTTGCCCTTGTCTTCTCTCCTTGAATCCCACTTTAACACTTTGTCCCCAATGTTGAAATTACTGGCTTTTGTCCTTTTGTCAAAAAGTTTCTTGATGCTCTCTTTCTTTTGTAATGCTCCGTTGTAGACCTCCTCTCTGGTTTGTTGAAAATGTATAGTCTAATTAATCCTTCTGATCATGTCATTGTCTTCAGACTGTACCTCTTGGATCAGCCTCATGACTGGTACACCTAGGCTGGTTGGAAAAATTGTATCTACTCCATAAACAAGCTGGTAGGGTGACATTCCAATAGATTTCTTAAGTGTTAATCTGTCAACCCATAATGCATGAACTAGCTTGGTGTGCCAAGACTTCTTGTTATCCTCCAGTAACTTCTTGATTATGTTTACCAAACTCTTGTTTGAGGATTCTGCCAGCCCATTACCTTGAGGGTAATAAGAAGTAGAATGACCCAATGTAATCTGATATTTGTGATAGAATTCAACCATCTTCTTGGATCCAGATGCAACAGCATTATCAGTAATGATCTTCCTAGGACAGCCAAATCTAGAGAGGATATGAGTCTCAATGAATTTTATGATGACAGAGTCATTGGCTTGCCTAGAAGGGATGGCTTCTATCCATTTGGTAAAGTAGTCTATTGCAGTGAGAATCCATCTATGCTGGGCAGATGAGGGTGGATGGATTTCTCCTATGAAGTCTAGACCCCACTGTTGAAAAGGAGCTTCAACAGTGATTGGATGCAAAGGTAAGGGAAGCAATTTTCTTTTGCCTTCAAAGAGTTCACATTTATGACAGACAATGATCATTTTATGTACATCTTGAAAGAGGGTGGGCCAAAAGTAACCAGCTCTAGGGATTTTGTTCGCTGTTGTCTTCCAATAGAGGTGGCCTTCAAATTCTCCTTCATGGAGCTTGTGCTTAACCTTATCTGCATCATTTTCAGGCAAAAATTTAAGCAATAACCCACTTGCATTTTTCCAATAAAGCCATTTATCTACAATGCAGTAATTTACAACTTTTAACTTTAAAAACCTTGCCTTTGTTTTTGACAAACCAGGAGGTGTATTCAGATTTAGCAAAACATATAAAATATCAGCATACCAAGAGGAATTCATAAAATGATCTTCAACAATGGGAGTTGGCAATTCCTCTTGTTCATATAATGCATTTATCATGTTTATATCAAGAGCTTAAAAATTTGATTCAACGATTAATCTCGCTAGGCCTTGGCCTTTAATGAGTTTAGTGGGCTTGATTTCTAAATCATACTCAAGTATCACATCTATCTACTTTCCTCTCTTACCATCTAGGTCTTGTGTTAAAATGTCTTTAACAACTAAGCTAGGCACAAATGCAATTACATGAGAGTGTAGAATGTAAACTCTGAAGTCTTTCAAGGCTTTGACCAAGGCAAAGGCTTGTTTTTCCGTAATATTGTACTTCAGAGGTGCATCTCTCAATGCCTTACTAAAGAATTCAATTGGCTGCTCTTGTCCATGTGGATTTTTCTACAAAAGGACAACAGCTATTGTATGTTCTGATGCGAATGAAAAAATGAAAAAATCTTTTGAAAAATCAGGACTTATAAGAACTGGTGTTTTGGTTAATACTTGTTTCACCAGCTCAAAAGATTTCTTTGCCTCTAAGGTCCATTTAACTGCTTGTTCTTTTTTCAGCATGTTTGTAATGTTTCTAAGGAGTTCAGCTAAGTTGGGTATGAACCTTCTCAAGAAATTAATCTTTCCAATGAAATATTGAAGTTCCTTGATATTTCTAGGATGAGTAATTTGAAATATAGCCTCAATCATTTTTGGGTATATATTTATTCCCTCTTCTGATATGATATGCCCAAAATTTTACCTTCTTGGAGACCAAATAACGTTTCTTCGGATTTAAGGATAATCCAAATTTTATGCATTTCTGAAAGACTATTTTCAAGTGTTCTAGGTGTTCTTCATCTGTCTTTGAAAAAACAGTGATATCATCAAGATAAATAATGATGAAGTAACCCAATTCTTCTGAGAATGCAATATCCATGGCTCTCTGGAATGTAGCACCAGCATTCATTAAACCAAAGGGCATCTTCACATACATGAAAGTGCCCCAAGGTGTAGTAAAGGTTGTCTTTAATTGATCATCAGGATGTACTAAAATCTGATTGTACCCTGAGAAGCCATCTAGCAAAGAAATTCGTTTAGACCCAACTACCTTTTGTAAAATGGATCCATCTTGGGTAAAGGGTAGTTGTGCTTCAATGAGGCTTTGTTTAAGTTCCTAAAGTCTATACAAAGCCTTATCTCTCCTGTTTTCTTCCTAACTAACACTAAATTAGACACCCATTCTGAATATCTAATAGGGGCAATAATACCAACTTCATACATTTTCTTGATTTCCTTCTCAACCAAAGGTAACTGAACAGGGTTTATTCTGTGTAGTTTTTATTTAAATGGCTTTTGGTTTTCCTTGAGAGGTATCTTGTGCTGAATCATTTCAGTATCATAAGATTTCAGATCCTCATAACTCCATGCAAAAACATCAGAAAATCCTTTAAATAGCTCTATGTATTTGAGTTTGATGTGAGCTGGTAAAGTTTTAGACAATTTGATGATCTTTGGTTTTAGTTCACTGCCTATATTACACTCTTCAACCTCAGTTTCAACAGGTTCTAGTTTGGGTTTCTTGGCCACATCATTGAAACCAAACAACTCCTCTAAAGGGACCAGACCTTTTGGAAAACTTTGATTGTTAGATTGCAGAGTTTCTAAGTCTTCTTTTCCTAGTTCTGCACTAATTTCTGTTGTATTTTCAAGTTTTTTGGACAACAGATTTATATCAGCAGTCTCTAGAGACTTTTCTTCTTCATCAAGTATATTTTCTTCACTAGGACAGTCATCCTCATAATCTGAATCTGAACTTAGTAGTTCAAATTCATTTCTGGACTGTAGGAAGTCTTCTATTTGTTTGTCTCCATCAAACACTTGCCAATATTTCTCATTATCCGGGACAGTTGGTCTGAATTTAGTTTGGGTTGTGCATTGTTTGGTTTCATAAGGTGTTAAGCATGTTCTAGCAGCAAAAGCTAAACTATGGGCAAGGATATTCTGTTCTCTTGGGACAAAGATAAGTTGGGATTCCTCAAAAGTTTTCAATAAATCCATGTCATCGTTCCTATAGGCTCTAAGTCTGGGGTGTTTGGCACTATATTCCCCATTTACTTGCCTAAAAATTAACTCTGAATCCCCATGGAATTTTATCCTTTTGGCTCCTAATTTCTTCAACAAGTGTAAACCTAAAAGGAGGGATTCATATTCAGCTATGTTATTTGAACATTCAAAATTTAATCTATAGGAATGACCTTTAGTGTGATTATTTTTAGTGTTATGGATCAAAATGCCTACACCTGCATTGCTTTTTGTGCAAGACCCATCAAATTTCATACTCCAAAGAGGACTAGTTTTGGGTTCACTAGCTTGGTTACTATCCTCTTTATCTTGTGTGCTTTCAGTTTGTTCTTCAAGATCAGCACTTTGTTGAAATTGTTTTAATTCCTCCTGTTTTTCATTGTGTTGAGGATTTCTCTCTTGACTCTCAAAGTTAAAAAGCAAAGGATGAATGATTTGCAGCTCTAGACCTGTATTTTGTTTGCTGCAATTTTCTGATTTAGCAAACTGTTTCGACACTTCTATCTTGTCTTCTTCTTTCTCTCTATCTGTCGTTAATTCAGTTAAGGTTACTTTCTCACTGAATGTTTCATCATTGCAAAGGATAATTGAGTCAAGGCCTGTATGCACAGAATAAAGAGGTGAGTTTTGTGGTCTCTCTTAGCTAGTAACCATGTATTGCATATGAGATTCCCTATAAAGGCTTCTAGTTTGATTAAAAATAGGGATGGTAGCATATGTCATCCATTTGCATTGTTCCTTGTAAATTAGCTCCCCAAGATCTTGATAACAGCATACCATACTTTGGGGGTACATTAGCCACTACAATATCCATTACTAAACACTTGCTGGAATTTGTGCTAAGTTTACACAGAGGTCTTTGATTAAACCTAGACATTTCACTCTGCTTGAGTCAAAGGAGTAAAGATCTTTGTATGGTCTAGTGATTTCAAGGCCTAGGCTCTCCATTACAGCTTTGGGCATTAAATTGTGAGAGGCCCCTGAATCATGCATAGCGTTATGTAATATTTTGTCATGAATTTGTAAACTAACATAAAAAGGAGGAACTGGTCCTTCTTGATATCTACCTTCAATCTTGGGACCAAATATGAGCTCTGGCTAGTCATCATTAAGATTGACAGTGTCATTATTCTCTTATATGTTAAAATCCTTCAAAATTTTGGATCTATACACATTTTGGGTGGCTAATTCAGTAAGGGGAACAGAGATTTTTATCTTGGCAATTTCCTGCTCCAAACTAAAAGATAGCTGACTTTTTCAATTTTTGTTTCAGCTTTGTTTACCACCAATTTATCAGCAAGATCAGCTTGCTGATTTTCTCTATTTACATTGGTTAAAAAAAATTTAACAGGAGCACTGGCTGATGTGCTAACGCTGCTAAGATCTACACTCTGTTTCTCGTTAATTTGAGTGCTCTTTTCTTTGTTTTTATCAAAATTTCCAGCCACTGTTTTGTCTTTCTGTTTTACAATTTTGGGTTTATTTACACGGCTGTTTTGCGCAGATTTGTTAGAGGTTTTAGTTTTGGGATTTTCTTGATTCTTTTTACTACTAAGGTCATATTATTTCGGAGGTTCTATGATGACATTTTCCAGCTCTTGATAGTAATATTCATCCTCTGGTCTTTTGTCATCATAGGGTGTGTAAAGATCTTGTTTTCTATTGTAATGAACATCAAAAGTGTCATTGTCAATTCCCAACATGTTTATGTCATCTTCCTCTATTTTTTCTATTGTTTCTTCAACCTCACTTACATAGTTTTGATAAAAAGGAGGAGTAATTTGTTGATCATCCTCCCTTGGTCTGTTTTGAGGTTGGTTTCTTCTAAAATTTTGATTTTGACTTTGATTTTTGTTTTGAGGAGCTAATTGGTTTTGAATAGCTTGAGCTCTCTCAAGTATGCTCATATTTTTCATCATTTCCTCCATCATTCTTCCCATCTTAGAGCTAGATGTGGAAGGTGCAGACTCTTCCATAAATGATACTTTCTTCTCATTTCTCATTCTAGCTCTTTTCTCCATTAGATTAACTTCCACGACTAAGGCTCCTTTCTGCATATCCTCTAGAGTCAGAGGGTCTCTTTATCTAAGTTGATAAACCATTTCAGGATCAAATCCTTCTGGGAATTTGTTTAAGGCTGAACCTTGTGGACGTTTTAATTCCAGGGGTAAATCATTATACACACTATTGAATCTAGTGCAATAAGCTTGAACACTCTCCCCAGTGTTTCTTTTAAGGTTGTTATAATCTGAGAGTATCTGGAGAGGGTTTTTCTTCACTTCCCACCTATTTAGGAATAACTGATGGAGGGCTTGAAGATTATTGATATTGTTAGGGGTTAAGCCTTTGAACCATTTTCTTGCTTCTCCCCCCAAACTCTGAGAAAATAATCTAAGTTTGACAGTTTCATCATCAATCTCATTTCTGTCAAAGTAGTCATTCATCTTATCCACATGTTGTGAAGTAGTAGTAGCACTACTGGCATCATACAAAGGTATCTTGGACTGATAGTCTTGTGGAAGATTGATTAGAGGTAAAGGAAGGACTGGGGGATAATACCATGTTGCCATGATAGGAGGTTGTGGAAAAAGTGGGGGGTTTACAAGTGGAGGATTGACAAGAGGGAAAGTGGACTAGAATGGAGTGGTTTGGATAGTGGATATATGAAGAACAGATGTGGATGGACCACCAATAGATTGTCGAGCAGATCTAGGATGAGAGAAACCAAAATTATGAATGAAATGTGAATCAGGTGGAGTAGTTTCTCTGCTACCAGGACATTCACTTCTATCCTGAGATGAAAGTGAGGGCTCTAAATCTATCTGATCCATATCATCAAGTGACCTAGTTCTAAATGGGTTTCTTAAGTCAACTTGTGATTCTTGTATAGCTGTAAGGTTTTCAGGAACATAATTAGCTCTATGGAGTGATCTGACAATAATTGAATATCTATCCATAGGAGACTTCCTAAGTATTCTTTCAAGGTTATTAACTATCTCTAGGGGATTTGGGTCAAGGTAGGCTCTAGTATGAATCTTTCTAGGAGCCACTATGCTGTGTTTTTTGGACCCAACTAAGGAAGAAAATTTTAACCAAATATGACAATCTTTAAGAGGCTAACTGATATTTTTAAACAAGAAAACTTTAATCCTAAAGTCCTCTAACTGAGTTTATATGATGTTATGATGACAATGGGTTTTCCCAGTGGAGTCTTAAGGTATGTATAGGATTGTGGAGTCACCAGGTGGAATTTTTTAGCTCTTTTGGAGGTAAAAGGTTTTATGGTCCACCACCATGTTTATTTGAATACCAATCTGAAATATTTTTGGGTTTTCTGAGTTTATTTCAGTCCTATAGGTTCTAAGAGTTGCCTAAATATGTTTCAACACTTAGCTACGGTGATGAGATAAAGAAATTTTACTTTTATGGCTAAGCTAGTTGATTCCTTCAAGGTTTGACAAGCTCTTATGAGAATCCTAAGGGTTCCTTAGTTTTTCACTGACTCAAATATGTTTTATCATGATTACCATTTGTTGTGGTAGTGCTTGAAGAGGGCTAATTGTACTCAAGGGGTTTTATGAATTCTAAAGGGTACCTAAGATGAAATTTGACTCAGTCGCCAGCGGAGTCGCCAGAAATGTTAACTCCCTGTAATTTTAGCAGATTGGCAAGACTAAAGCTGCAGGGAGGACATTTGAACCACTTTCGGATTCTAGGATCTAGCCCTCCTGAATCCAGAGAGGGATCTCTCTATAAGTGAAAAGATTGATTTATCTTTAAGGCTTTTAGGTATGATATTAGGCTAGTTATTAAGAACAAGGGTTTTTTGTTTGTTTTGGATGGTTGAGCATGATTTTTAGTTGAGTGGAAAATCCTAAAATGAAAGAGTTTCAAAGGGGTGAAGTTGTAAGCAATCAGAACAAGATTTGGCTGATAGGATAGATATGAAACTGGTTTTAGTCCATTGGGCTATGGAGTCATAAAAGGGTTTAATTGTGCAATAATTTCAAGAGTGGTCCAAGGTGAAAATCATCTATATCAAAAGATCCTTTATATTAAATGATGGAATGGAACATTAAAGTGATGAAAAGGTGGAAAAAGTCAGTAATTTCAACAAGGATTTGTCAACTTTCCAAACAAGAAAATCCTTTTAAGCAACTGTTTGAAACCAACCAAAGGACAGGGCTAACCATAAACTTCTTTGGACAAGCTTGTATTAAAGCCAACTTATCAGACAAAAAATCCAGCAATCCACATGACTACTTTCAGAAGGGATGAAAAAAGATAAGAAAACAAAGTGCAGCATAAGATCAAGCAAGATACTTTTAAATCTAAACCTACTTTCAACATACTCTTAGGGAAACTTTCAAAACACCTTTAGAGAAATAAACTAGAAGATAGGGCAAACCATAAACTTTTCTAGTCTAACTCTACTGAGCATATAATGAAAATATCATTCAAGAACTTCCTTTCAAGATTTGCACATCAAGACAGGGACAAACCAACATTCCTTGATAATGTTTACACTTAACTTAAGTCATTCTTAAACACACAATTGGAGGAAAACATAAAGATAAAGCTTATCAGTGAGAGTAGGGTACTTTTGACAGTAAATCCTAGCTCTATATTTGTTGTTCTTTATCAGAGAATAAATGAACAAAATGTCATACATGAAAGGAAAACAATAACACAGTAAGAAGTACTTCACCAATGATATAGAACAGGATCCCAAGAATCAGCTTGTATATTGATGTCAATCCAGTTACATACTTCAAGTCCAATGTTTCAGTACAAAAATCATCTTCTCTTCTCAGCCTAATTTATTTGATCACGAACAGAGCTTCAAGAGCCTCTGAAAACTATTTACATTTAGAAAGTTTCGAGCACAAGTATTATATCAAAGTCTAACAACCAACCCTTTACAATGTGCTCCTCAAGAATATTTTATAGGAAAATGAGGAGGTGGAAGAGTTTCTAGGGTTCAAGTATCATAAATTCTACAGTTAATGCAATTCTCTGCCTTGAAAACCATGCAAGGCATAATGCAGGAATACATTCGATCCATATCTCTGTTTCATAAATCTGTTCTGCTTTCGAGGCTTAGTGGATTAAAATATTTGACTTTAAGGCTTTTTCTTATCCTCGTAATAACTCTGCTGATAGTTGCAATAAGTCTCTTTGATTCGAAATAACTGTTCAGTTGTCTTTATGCTAATATCTTCTGTTTTGGCAATAACTAGGCCTTCTTTGATTGCTTTGAGGTTGCAGGTGTCTTTCTGGCAGCTTGAGAGGATTCAATTAGCCTCTGATGTGTCAGTGGAGGCTTCTCGGACTGATAGATCTAATTTTTCTTCCTTAAAACACTGTTAATTTGTTTTAATTATGTGTGTTAGGCTTAATCAGGCATGATTTCTGTCTTCTGTTCTTCAAATTGTCTTCAATTGAGTGGATTAGGCTTTAGATAATCGATTTTAGGCCGTAATCCCTCAAAAATATGTTAATAATCTTTAATTCTCCATCTCTGTTGTGACTAGATCCTTTAACACTGATACTCTTTGTTTGATTAATGTCTGTTGTGTTTTGTTGCTGCGCAGGCGTTACAGAGGGTTTTATAATGTCGCCAATGTTCATGAGGCACCGGTAAAACATGACGTGAAACCCTGCAGAATTATCCCCTTGATGAATAATGGCTTGAGGGATCGTCATCCCCGGCCTTTAATTTTCTTTTAAAACAATGGAAAAACCATTAAAACCTGCACAAACAAGCGAAATTATAAAAAATCCTGCGGGGCAAGGTTTAAACTGATTCAGAGGTTTAGGTTAAATCGTGATCGTTGGATGAAAGCCACCAACGGCGAGGATTGCTCACTGGGGTTAGATGGGGAGGCGGTCGAAAAAACGGTGGTGGAGATTAAGTTCGGGCCATTGATCCGCAAAGATCAACGGTCGAGATCAATCATGATTTATATAATGCATAGGGGTAATATTGTAATGAAATGGAGGAAAATATAACGAAAAGGGATGGAAAACCTTTAGCAAAGGTGAAAAGGGTTTGAACGAAATTTGGGGTTTCGGAATAATTCTAGGCTGTTGGATCAGATCAGCCAACAAAGATCAACGACAGAGATTCATTGATGAAGTCTCTTGGAAGAATGGTGGAGGGCGATGGCTTAATGGAGAGATTGAACTGAGACCGTTAGATCTCAGAGATCAACGACGGAGGTTTATTATAAGAAAATTTAATGGAAATGGAAAAGGTGGTTTCGGCCATAAAAACCACTGGTGTCACGTGGCAAAAAGGCGGTTTTTATAATTTCTCCAAAAAAATGCGATATAGGTCTCTGATCGACACATGTACTTTATAAACCGCCCATATTGCGTAATTTTTAGGATTTAACTGTCGGACTCAGAATTACACGATATGGAGTCTTGGTCGTTGGATCAAAGGAGGGGAGATCCAACGGTGGAGATGAGAGTGTGAAAATACAAGATGCACGGGCAGAAAACGATTGGGAAAGCCAAGGTGGTTTTGATCTGGGCCATCAAATCGGGGAATGGACGGTCAGGATTTATGGATGGGGAGGTAGGTCCCAAAGGAGTTGGGCCTATCGGGTCGAATATGGACCGTAGGATCAAAAATATTAATGGCTTAGATTTAATCTTTTGGTTAATGAAACAGAATATGAGGCAGGGGTTGGGCGGGGATCGGGTGATTGTGGACCGTTGATCTGTAGAGATCAACGGTGGATCTTCACCAAAGAACTTTACAAAGCGGGGTTTATGTTATAACAAAGGGAGTCAGGGTTTGATTTGGACTGTTGGATCTGTGAAATGAATGGCCCAGATGCGATTGCAGGGTTGCCAATCAGTGGAAGAGAGAGGAAAGGAGAAAAGAATATTTGCGATGCGATTGAGTAAGGACCGTTGATCTCAGAACCAGATCAACGGTGGAGATTAATTTGCGAAGGCCAAAGGCAGAAATGTAGGCTTTGGAATGGAGTGATGGGGGCCGTTGGATCCAGGCACGGTATAGCGGGTCAACGGTCGGGATTTGATCGCTGGATCTCCAATCGAAGAGGGGAAATAAACTATTTAAAATACGTCCAAAAAAACTACAATGCGATGTGCAGATGATCGTTGATCGGTTTTAGATCAATGGCCGACATTCGCCGAATCAATGAACTGTTGGGTTTTATTAAAACATAGGAAAATTGGGTTTTTTAATAAAATTCAATGGAAATTTGTGTTTCGGGAAGGGTTTTTATATACAAAGGGCTTAATCGCAATCAGAAATTTTTTAAAAGCGAAAGGTAGCAAGACAAGAGGGGAAGCCTGATTGCGATTGCGCGATTTAGGTCTTAGCACCTAGTCTTGGTTTTGTTCTTGATGCAAGAAAAAAAAAGGGGCTGGGGGCTAGGGCCAAAGGGGCTTAAGGCCTTAGTGCAAAAAGACTCATTTTTAGGATTTTTCAAGGTTTTCAAAGGATTTTGAGAGTTCCGATAAGGTTTAAAAAGGAGTTTTAAACCTTATAAAAGGGAATTTGTGAAGGGAGGGAAAGGAAATGAGGGAAAATAGAGGAATTTCATGAGGAAAAAGGGGATAAAAATGGAGGTTAATTCTGAGAGAAAGGAGGGGTAAAATAAAGGGGAAATGAGTTTTATGAGCAGTCTTTTTCTTCAGGAAAACAACAGATTTTTCAGGATTACAATGGAAACAATAGTGAAGATTAATTCAAGGATAATTTATCTTCATAAGACTTCAAGAACTAACAATTTGGCAATAAAATTGTATCTTGAAGGCTTAGCAAATGATTTAGCCACTATTTGATATGACAAATTTTATAGGTGGCTAACATGACCTTTTCAAGCCAAAACTCCTTATCTTGCTCAATTTTTGCTGCAATTAGGTCACGAAAGTCCTCTTGACCTAGTGATGGAGATGGTTCAGTTTGTTTCTTTTGCTACCTCTTGAGACATGTTCTTCTTGGTCTCCTTGGTTTGACTTGCTCTTCCTAATCTTCAATTTCATCAACATCAACCACTTTCTTACCTTTGCTATCATCCTTCTCCAAATCCACTTTGGGCTTGCTAAGCAAAAGTTGTTTCACTTGGAGTTTCTTGTTCTCCTGCTGAAGGAATGTGATCATGAAGTTTTTCTTTTACAACTTGTCCTTTAGCTCTCCAATCTCAGCTTATTTTTCTTTTATGATTTGTTCTGATGATTTGACCTCCTCATGCATCTCTATGTCTGCCATGTGAGTGTCAATATGTACCTGTTCTTATTCTTACAATGGTGCCTCATGTTGATGTGTTGATGTCTCTTCAACTATTGTAGGTGGAGCCCTTTTCATAATTCTAGGAGCAAACATCAACCTCTCTCCTATATTGTATGTCTTAGTCACCTCAACCCTAGGTGTTCTTGTGGAACCCACCTCTTGCTTCCTTGTTGAATTCAATGGTCTAGAATGACTGCCTGATTGAGTTGGGGTAGGAAAAAGTGAAGCTAAATGCATGAAACCATCCCAAGACAAATTTATCTATGTGATCTGATGGAAAAAAATGATTTTTACCAAGCCATGATGGAAAAATCTAGCATGATTATCTTGTCCTTTATTAAGTACCTTCTCTGCCATTTTGACCAAGATTTTGTAGAGATAGTGAGGTAGGTTAAGAGCTTTTACACCAGTGAAATGCATCAATATTCTAACATGGTAATGATATAACCTTGAGAACCTACCCTCACATGTGAAATATTTCATGATCATATTCATGAGAGATGCATACTTATCCAGCAAGTGTCTAAATGGAAAAATGTGCTTTGGAGCAACTTTGTAAGGAGGCTTCAAAAACATCTTGTAATTTTAAATGTCTAGGTCTCTTATTTTGACCCAAAGCTCTCCATGATTTTGGATCATAATGGCTATTGAAATGGCCTCTGATTAAAGACTGAACATAACCCTTGCAATGGTTACCTTATCTCTCCTTAAACTGGTGGTAAAGGTGCTAGTAATTTTCTCACTAAAACCAAGTTCTTCAATCTTTTGGCAAAAAGCTAGGTAGCCTACATCCTGGAATGATTTCTTTAGAAACGGTGAAGCCATGATATCCTATGTTGTAGTGGGTTCATATCTGATAATTTGACCTCCCTTATGCCTCCTTTTCTCTTTAGTCTCTGAATACATGGGAAACCCTAGCTCACTAGGTGTAATAGATCTGACGTGAAAATAGAATAAAATATGCAAATAGGCCCAATAAATTCAAGAAAAAAGTTAAAAGCTTTAGATATTTATTAATATCAAAACCCTTGAGCCAAGGAAACACCATACAACTACTCCTTAAGGAAGGATATCATTCCACAAGCCATATGCTTGTCAATACAATAATCCTTGACATCCTCAATGGAGAGTCTCTAGCCTCTATATATGCTTCATACATACAATACCATGGCTAATTACCATGGGTCATACATCAAATACCATGGGCTTATCACATCATTTCCTAACTACTTGTGGTCCCTTGCATAATGCAGGTTAACCAATTTATTTATAATTATGGTCCATGTATTTATTATCCTTACATTACATTATTTCCTTGGGTACCTTCCTCTGTACCCCATATGATCCCCCTAGGAATACCCCATATTATCCCCCTAGGTATACTACATTCCACCCCCCTTAAGCATGTTTCATCCCTGAAACATGAGAAGAAAACAAATAATAAGATCTACTCAAAAGAGTAGTCCACTGGTACCATGCACGTGCATCGAGCCATCCTAGTGAAAGGTTAACACTCGATCTAGCTGGTGCCTCGCTCGCTTGAGATGGACGTTGGTTCTGGTGGTTCCTCTACATTGATGTGTTGTGGGTAGGTCGTCAATTGTTGTCCTTGTTGCTAATTCTTTGCCATCTTGTTGGTTGTTGTCTTGTTGGGTGATGAGGGTGGTGATATGCTAAAGATTAAACTGATGGAGGATATTTCTTTAATTCATCTGCTATTGGTGCATGAGTGGTGTCTGATGCATTTTCTGGTACCTCCACTATTGGAGTTTGACTGGTGTCCAGTTCTTTTTTTGATACCTCCACTATTTTCCAGTTCTCATGATGATTCTCCCATGGTAAACCAACCATAGTATATATCTATGATTGGAAGTATGCTTTATCTAACAGGGACTAGACCAGATATCATGCATGCAGTTGGGATTGTTCGACGATTCCAAGACAATCCAAAAGAGTCACATCTTCAGGTCATAAGAAGAATATTCAAATATATACAAGGAACTCAATATTTTGGTCTATGGTATCCCAAGAATGTTGATATTACTCTTCATGCTTACATAGATGCGGACTGGGGTGAAAATGTTGATGGCTAGAAAAGCACTAGTGGAGGTCCATTTTATATGGGGCCCCGATTAGTATCCTGGTTCAACAAGAAACAAAGTTTCATTGCCTTATTGACAACTGAGTAGAATATGTATTTGATGCATCATGTTGCACACAACTTCTTTGGATGATGCAAACATTACAAGATATTCAAATTAAATGTTTTCCTCCCATCTCCATCCTATGTGATGATGAAAGTGCCATTAGTATCTCAAAAACCTGTTATGCATTCCAAAACAAAGCACATTCCTATGAAGTATCACTTTTTACGAGAAAAAGTGCTTGAGAAAAAGGTTAAATTGGAGTATGTTCCCTCCAAAGAACAAGTTTTTGACATATTTACAAAACCTCTTCCCAGAGAAGCAATTGAATATCTCAGACAGAAGCTGGGAATTATCTCTGCCTCACTTATCTGATCTCTTTGATTTCAGAAGATTAAATTTGATACTTAGGTTTCATGACACATAGTTGTGTATATATGCAAGTTTCTATCCATACAGACACGTATGGATCCTTCTGTCATGAAATCGGTGGGTCAGCCTTCAAGAACAATCTTCATCATTTTGCTGAATTATATGATTTGGCATTGATGGGTACAACTGCGATTATGGTTTTTATAGCTGCATTCTCTTATTTTATATCTAATTGATGAAGATGATTTGATGAATTGGTTGTTGAAAATGTTCAGGATGCACAGGTTTAGGGGGAGCATTAGCCTTGTTGGATATAATGCATTGTTGGAATTTTTTTGGTTACTAAAGTGTGTTTGATGATCTCACTCTATTGAGGTCCTTTGATCTTGGTTATAAATTCATATATGTAATTTGATGTAAGGGTCATTGGTACACAACATTTTGTCACTGTCCCTACAATCCCCGTCCCGAATATTGGAGGACCATTTCAGTGACTTCTGTGTATTTTCATACCTTGCTAAAAGTGTCACTGCATCACTTGGCATGTCAAGAAAATTTCCTCTGTTGATGATTCCTCAAGAAGACTCTCAAAAACATGTGATTCTAGGTCGACGTTGGTAGAAAGTTATGGCCTCGCCTCCATAGAGAAATTAACATTGGGCCCCACACCCATTGGCGCTCTGTCTCATAAAGCATTTCATCCCTCCCTCTCTCTCGGACCTCATGCTTTACGGGGCATCTGTTACACATATTTTTTCACCATCCCTATAATCCATGTCCCGAACATTGGAGGACCATTTCTCCTGATGAGATCGAGGTCTATACTAGTCTCTTCCGAGAGTTTCGAGACATTTTCGCTTGGTCTTACAAAGAAATGCCCAGCATCAATCTGAGTATAGTTATGCATGAGATCCCTACTTATCCTGGAGGGAAGCGTGTTTGCTAATGTCTTCGTCCCGTGTACCCTAGAAAGGCAGTCGCCATCAAGGGAAAAGTTGAAAAACTTCTTAAAGCTGGCTTCATTTATCCGATTCCCTTGACAGAATGGGTTTCTAATATTTTTCCTATGGATAAGAAGCAAGGTAATATTCGTGTCTGTGTATATTACTCGGATATCAACTGTGCTTTCCCTAAGGATAACTATCCCACTCCTTTTATTGACCAGATCATTGACAAATGTGTTGGGAGTGAGATATTTTCCCTTATGGACGGGTTTTCTGGGTACAACCAAATCAATATTCTTCTAGCCGATCAACACAAGACCATCATTATCTATCCTTGGGGTACCTTCAGCTACAAGAAGTTCACTTTTGGTCTTAAGAATGCTGGGGCTACATTTCAAAGAGAAATGTCATATGCTTTCTGTGATATCAAGCGCATTGTTCAACCTTACCTCGATGACCTTCTGGCTCATTCTGCTATGCATAAGGACCATCCAGATCATCTCCGTCAAATCTTTCTTCATTGTAGATGCTATAACATTCGGCTCAATCCGCACAAGTGTGTCTTCTACATTGATTCTGGTAGACTCTTAGGTTTTATCGTCTCTAAAGACAGAATTCGTCTCGATCCCCTCAAGGTCGAAGCTATTGTCAATCTCCCCTCCCCTTCCTCTTTAAATTAGTGTCAGAGTTTGCAAGGGAAAGCTAATTTCCTGCGCCATTTTATACCAAACTATGCTAAAGTAGCCAAGGCTTCACACGATTACTTAAGTAAGGCATCTCATTACTCTAGGATGAGATCGCCCAAAAATCCTTCGATGCACTGAAGACATTGCTTATCAATGCTCCTCTCTTGCATCCTCCCAATTATAATCGTGACTAGTCCCTCTATTTGGCTGTCGTATTTAGCACTATTTCCATGATTCTGGTGCAAGACGACGATGATGGTGATGAGCACATCATTTATTACTTGAGCCACAATCTTCTCAATAATGAAACACGTTACGCACATGTCGAGATATTGACATTGGATGTTTTTCAAGCCGTCTAACGTTTTCGCCATTATATTCTACTACGCATAGTAACCATGATTTCTGATTGCAACCCCATGACCTACATATTGAATCGACAATTGCTGGGGGGGAAATACTCAAAGTGGATCGTTATCCTCCAAGAGTTCGACTTGGAGTTTAATACCTCCAAATTGAAGAAATCATTGGTTTTTTCCAATTTGATTTGCTCTCTCCCATCTGATTCTGCTCCATATGGTTCTGAGAAACACATTCCGAATGACACTCTTTTTCTCATTAGCACCCTCGATCCAATGTACAGTGATATCATCGTCTATCTCCAGACTTCCACCTTCCAATCTGAGTTGAAAAAGGATGCTCGTCGAAGCTTCCACCATCATTGGCAACCTTATCGCATAGTCGGAGATACTCTCTACCACATCGGAGTTGATTCTATTCTCCACCGGTGTTTAACCCTTGAGAAAGCTGAAAAATTCCTCAATGACTACCATTCTGGCGCATGTAGTGGTCACATGTCTGGATATGCTACTGCACAAAATATTCTTCATGCTGGATATTTCTGGCCTACCATTTTTAAAGATTGCATTGTTGTTGTCCACAAATGTCACGATTACCAGATTTATGAGCGCAAGATGCACGCGCCACCCGCTCACCTCCATCCTATCATTATCGTTGGTCCCTTTGCGAAGTGGGGCATTGATTTTATGACGTGTAAACCTCACTCGTCCAGGGGGAATGCTTATATTATTGTAGTCGTTGACTACTTCACTAAATGGGTCGAAGCAATGCCTACAATCACAACTAATGGTAAGATAGTTGCACAATTTCTATTCAATCATGTCATTACCAGGTTTGGTGTCCCTCAAGCCATTGTCACCAATCATGGTTCTCATTTTCACCATTACATGATGGCTGACTTGACTTCTAAGTTGGGTATGCGTCACGACAGCTTAACGCCATACTACCCTAAGGCCAATGGTTAGGTTGAAGCCATGAACAAGGTTCTCGTCACTATGCTTTAGCGTACGACTAGGATGCACAAGTCCAACTGGCATCTTATGTTGTTTCCAGCTCTCTGGGCTTACCGAACCTCGGTGAAGGATGCGACCGGATTCACTTCATTCCAGCTTGTTTATGGTCTGGAAGCTACCCTTCCGATTGAATGCGAAATCCCTTCTCTCAAGTTAGCTATTGAATTACTGCCTAATACTTCGACAGAGGAAGAAAGTCTTCTATATATAGAGAGGCTTGATGAAACTCGCCGCTTTTCTTCTCTTTTCATAGAAGCACAGAAAAAGCGGGTCAAAGCTCATTTTGATCAGACGATTTCCCCTTGTACCTTTGTAGAAGGAGACCTCATCCTCTTGTATGAAAAAGCTCATGATAAGTTGGGGGTAGGAAAATTCGAACCCATGTGGCATGGGCCCTATATCGTTAAGAATATTTTGTAAAACGGGGCTTATGAGCTAATTGACTATGAAGGCTATCCTTTGGGTCAGCCAAGAAATGGGCTATATCTCAAAAAATACTATGCATGAGTTTCTCGTGCATGTTCTTTTGTACATAGGTGTGTTTTTAATTTTTCAACATTTTTGGCTTGGTGTGCTTTGCGAGCAGTTTTTCCTTCTTATTATGTTGTTGCTTACTGTGCAGATGTTTGTCACTCTTTATGTTGGTTTCCCAGACAGTGCCTCCCACAGTACCCGGAATTTGTCTTCCGCAGCCTAGGTGATTTATAATCCTAATGGTGAGTTGATAGAACTTCAAGGTATTTGTCTAGGACAAACAAAAAACAATGTCACTGAATATAGTGTCGTCATTGAACTCTTAAACAAGGCCATTGCTCTCGACATTCGTGCATTAATTGTTAACTTGGACTCTCAACTTGTTGTTCTTCAGCTTAATAGGCATTATTCTGTTATAAATCCTCAAATCTTAAGGTTGTATTTGCGTGTTTTTTTATTAGAAAGGAATTTTGATTACATCACATATCAGAATATTCCAAGATGAATGAATGTGTTAACTGATGCAGTAGCCAATATTGTATTAGACAGACATTTGCGTAATTTGTAGAAACATCATCATCACATAATAAGCTTCATACAGGAAAATAGGCATATATATATATATATATATATATATATATATATATATATATTGAGTGTTTTCATCCACGTGTATCATAAGTTCAAAAAATATATATGTTTTGGTTACATCCTGTGACATCATGTCTCTCAACAAAAATATATAGAAATAAAAGCCTAGGCATCTAATCAACATGATGTTGATGGTATCATGTCAGTGCAAGCACAAGCCGCCTCAATAAGCGGTGGACACGGTTAGACACCCACGTCATGTGCCTCTGGTATGTGCGAGGAACATCGTCAAATCTCACGTAATCTGGGATTCTATGGGTGAGTCCCTCCAAGTTGTGTACGATCTCCTCCTCCTCACTTTCCTCACTGTTAGTATGAATCTTTCGTCGTAAAAGACCACTTTAGCTACGCATAACAAATAGCCCTAACATCGATTATGGCTACCAAACATCTTTAAATCTACAATTAGGTGATCCAAATAATGCTGCACAAATCCAGATCTAAGCATAAAAGACATTAAGCAGATAAAGTAAAATGTGGCTCCATGCATCCAATAGACAAGACAAGAACAATGTATTTGAAAGAATTTTTATATTATATTAAAAAGGGGGCACCTGAGAGGAAAACAAGAAAGGTGTTTTTCGGTTCTCCTCAATGGGATGGGTTCTTGAAAGTCCTCAGTGTTTCAGATCTAAAATTCCTCTCTCTTATTGTGGTAGAAAACCCAGACAAACATAGAACTCAATGGGAGCTCACAAGGCAAAAATGGAAAATGGTGACCAAGAGTAGATCCAGAGTGATCTAATGCAATGGAGGTGACTAATGAATGGGGAAAACCCTTATATTTATAACAAAATATTGGGGTGTTCTAGAACTCGGTGCATGAATAAAATATTATTAATCAAATTCTAGAATCACCCTTTAGGAATATTTTATTATATTTGTTGGAGGGAAAAGGTTTTTTGACTTGGGTCAATTCCTTTATTTATAAACAATAAATAAATAAATGATTTATTTATTATTTTAGGGAAATGGTGGGAATATAATTAAATAAATAATGATTTATTTAATTATTTAAAAATGATTTAGTAAAATTTAACTAGGAATATTATTTAAATGATGATTTAAATAACTTATTCCTAGGAAATAATCAAATAAATAATGATTTATTTAATTAATTTCCTTGTTTTGGGTTAAATATGACCAGGAAATATAAAAAAATGTAGATTTGTTTATTATTTCCTTTTGGGGTTTCCTGTTTAGACCATAAACAACTTAATAAAGGTGTTTTACTAAGTTATTTCACATAGTGAAAGCAATTTTACTTAGGGTAAAATTGGTCTTACATGGTGTACTTGGTTTCATCTAATGATAAAAGGTTAGATGACCAAAAAATGTTGTAAAAAATTTCCCCCCAACGTACGAGTGTTAGGAGCAAATCGTATGACCGAAGTACGTTGTAAGAACTCAATCACTAGACATAAAGATGGAAGTCAGAGAGAGAAATGGAAGGTAGTCTGATGTGCTAAAGGACTAGACCCTGAGGAGACGAGACTTACAGGAGCAACAAGTCTCTATTTTATGAAGTGGTACCTGTGATAAAGGCGGCGGGGGAGGCATACCTATGCCCTCCGAGACAAAGTACAAAATAATAGGATGTCCAGTAAACAAGGAACCGAACCATAAAGTACATGCTGGCATAAATATGTGCCAAAAAAATAGAATGATGAATCCCACATACATGTTGTGCCTGGATTGACAGTCAGGACTTATACAATAATATTTTATTACATGAGATACAAATACAACCCAAATGCCCCCTACACACAGGGAAGGGCTCGCAAAATCTAACTGATACATGCAAATCGAAGAGGCGCTACAAGCGGCTAAGGCCGATATCATCAAATAGAAGGAGTTGCATCAAGGGCTGAAATGAAGAAGTCATCCGGGCATGTGGGGGGCTACCTGCAGGGCCACCCCCTCATGAGGGTTGATACATCTCACACACACCCAGAAATCACCAAAAGCGATTGCTGCAGCACTAGACCATCAAGTATATAGATCACGATCATGCTGAAAGGATCTCGAACCAATGTACACCGCCCTCTAGACCTAGCTTCTGGAGTAAATTAACTGATGTCAACAGAAGGAGGTCTGCCATAGGTGAGGTAATAAGGGATCCAAAACTAAGGCACGAGAGAAAATAGTAGAGCAACTAACAGACGAACACTAATGATGATAATGAAATGAGGGAGACTAAGTAGCGGATGGACAACTTCCCTTGTTAGAGCAGAAGGGGCATGAATGGCTTGGCAGCAACTGACACAATATCAAGGAGGATAGGTGACGATGGTACTGAAGGCCATAATGTGCAACACGAGAGAGGGACCAAGCAATGAAGGATGGAGGACTATAGTGGGATACAAAGGGACTCGAGATAGACTCCATGACGGATGATGACTCAACTCAGATGCTCTAAACAAGGGCGACTCGATGGTGCTGCCACACAGTAAAAGTCAAATGGGGGACCATAAAAACATGAGTACAATAGGGTGTCTCATGACGAAAATCAACATGAACAAATACAAGTAAAGGGGTAAAGTGGTGCCCCAAGAACAAGCGTTGTAAGTGAAGAATTCCGATTGTAAGGAGAGATGAAGAGACCCTTCGTGGACAAAATGTGTCCTCATGAAGTATCAAAACATGAAAAAATAATAGATACCCATTTGAGTGCTCGGTGAGAGATTTCCAACGGTGTAGATGGTGTGTCAAACGAGGCTACGGTTTGGTCGCAGCAGGCGAAATAAAAAACAGGGGGTTTTCTTCTAATAAGGAATTTTCCCTCAAAAATCATTCATTTGCTTGCGTAGCTATGGTGAATGTGGAGAGGAGAGAAGGCCCTAAATCTTGTGGTGATCGTAGTGGAAAAACCGACCGTTGGAATCGTGATCCGTCAGTTGCAGGTAAGAGGCCTAATCCTACTCTTTGGTTTTGATGGATTCAAAGTTCAGATTAGGGTCTTAAATCTCAGTAACTTCTCCTACTTCATCATTACGGCCGGGGCGCACTTTTTGGGGCAAAAAATGTGACCTGGGACGCAGGTCTGGACCTGAAAAGTGCGACCTGGCCTAGGATTTGGTCAAAAAGTGCGACCTGTTAGATGGAGGTGGTTTCAGTGTTGTTATGGGCTGAGATTCAATTTTGGTGTGAGTGAATGCAGTTTTTCTTATCTGTAGACTGACAAAGATGATGGTTTTGTGCAGATATGGCAGATATAAGGATCAAGTGGAGAGAGAGAGACCTAGGTACATTATGGATGAAAATCCAAGCGGATCAGGGTGTTTGTCATGCATTGGCTAGGTTTGGGGTTCTGAAATTTGTGGAGAACCCTTTGATGAGAGCTGGGGAGCCCTTGTTGGCCCGGATTATCAGTTATTGGGATCCAAATCATGAGGTGTTTATAGTGCAGGGGCACATGATTGAGATGATAGTCCAGGATCTGTATTTTCTAATTGGTCTCCCACCGTTAGGGATGGTGGGAAATACACAGCCAGTGTTACCGCAGGGGCATAACATCATGGAGTTCGTTGAGCGACATTGTCGACCAGGTGTCCGAGTCAAAGGGACTCGGATATCGATTGGGGATCTAGAGAGGTTGGAGACCCGGGCAGTGGCAGCAGCAGTGTTGCGGATCTTGGGAAGCTAGGCATTCCATAACATCACTGGAGGGCAGATGATGATTGTAGAGAGTGTGTTGAGTGGGACCTACTATGGGTGGGCCCATATGATGTTGGTGTCGGTGAAACGACAGCTATCGCTATGTAAGTGGTTAGTGAATCATGATTGTGCTTATGGGACGGTATTGTGCTCCTTCTTTTTTGAGAATATCCCGACCTTACGACCTCATGTACAGCTACTTGATGGGGGTCCGAGAGAGCCCTAGATGCGTCGGTGGGGACGACTACTATGTAGAGGAGGAGGAGGGGCAGTCGGACGGGTGTTCCGACCAGAGTTCTTCGCCCATTGGGATCAGATGCCATTGTACATAGACGACTATCTGTATAGTGGGATGAGTTATTGGGGAGATCCGGACTTGCCGCTTCTGCCTGGTCGAGTATGGGGGCCCGATGGTAAGTGACAAGTAACTAATCTGTTATGTGCATTTTAAAGTTTGTGAATAGTATTCATGGTACTAATCTTTATACTTTTTGGAATGCAGATATAGCTCCGGTAAAACCGGCCGGATATATGGGACGACCTGCAGCAGCTAGAGCTACAGGTGCAAGTGGATTAAGGACGACACAGAACAAGGATATAGCCGCTCTGTTGGAGGACATTTGTCGTAGATGTGAGGGGCTACTGACCGGTGTGTCGGAGCGTGGTTGGCAGGATTTAGATGACCAATACATAGAGCTATGTATTGGGCTACCCTTGGAGTGGCAAGGTATCATGCGACGCATGGCAATGGCTGGTCAGACTATGCGTGATCTACGAGATGCGGGAGCAAAGCCATTGGCTCAGAATCCTCTAGAGAGTGATTAGATGTAGGGCATGTGGTTCCCCCCAGTGTGTATGTAGGAGAAAATGGTGCCCCCCAGTTTTGTAATTCTGGTTTTGTAACATGCTATGGGCATGTTATATGTTTCAGAGTAGATGGACTCTAAAAAACATGTTATATGATATATATTATGTATATGCATTGTGTTGATGGTGTGAAATGTTATTATCTTGTGTGTGATAAATGCCAGTCTAGAACATGATTTGCAATTTGATCTACGTAGTGATTTTGACTTCTAGGTATATGGTTGAAAGTATTGAATCTAAATTCACGTATCAAAAGTTTCACTCGTAAATATTGTCTAAACATGGTATGGTTATGCACACGATAGACACCATTAAGTTGTAAGACAAGAAGCAGGGAATCTAAACGAACGTGCAGATGGAGGATGTGATGAGAGAGGGCATCGGCTAAGAGACCACGTACTGCATCATATTCGGCCTGATTATTGGTGGCATTACCAATGCAGACCCCATTTGTAAGAACGAGGGTATGCAAGGGGGTAAAGATGGCCCATGCGGCCGAGGAAAGATTCCAGGAATAGCAACTTGCCCCATCGACATAGCCAATATAATGTGTGGACGAGAGGGCTGGGGGAATAGTGTCACAAGACAAGAAATGGGAGGAAGGAGAATAATGATGGCAGCATGCATATAGGGTAGACATCCAATGAAAACTATGGGATGGAGTAGTCTGGGTAGGAATTCTAGGACTCATAGATCGACTAGAGGGAGATGAATGAGAACTATGGGAGGAAGAGCGGGAACTCATGCTGCGAAGGACATCATAGATACAGATGGTATCATATTGATTATGGGAGGAAAGGGAAAGGTCAAGGAAACCACATGACGCTGCAAAGCTACCTAAATCATCAGTATGGGAAAAGATGCGCACATACGGGTCATCACGGGGAATGACAGAAGAACAAGTAAAAAGATGGTCAAAGCATGAAGAGCCCAAGAATTTTGTTGAAGGGGAATCGAGAAAAAAAGAGGGAGTGGATTCAGAGGGAATGTACTCTGAGGGTCGTGCAGATGATGATAGGTATAGGAGGGGGGCAGCAGGTTCTGACATTTCAACATCAGGGGGAGGAATGTCAATGGTAGCAGGGGGATCCTCGAGTAAACTTGACGGATACTAAGCAAGGATGGGAGAGGCGGATGGATTTTTTTCAACTTCGTACTCGCGAATGACCTTTAAAGAGGCTCGGTAATGCGTGAGGTGAGGACAATGGAGAGAATAATGGCCATGGACACCACACAGAGCACAGGGTTTGTTGGTGCAAAGACTCTTTGGGTTCTTGGCTGCGGATGAGGAAGAAACAGAGCTTTCAGGGACCGTAGATTCAGGGAACGTGACTTTAACCATGGGTTGGATACGGGGCAACTTAAGACAAGTATGGGTGGCATGACGGATACCATCACACAAGGCACAAGGCTTGGCAGGTGGAGGAGGGGTAGGGTTGGGTGCGGTGGCCTTGTCTTTGGATGCCCCCTTGCGAGCTTTTCTTTTCTTACCCGTAGCTGTCATAGCATGAGGATCGTCTTGCGGAGGGGCTAGGGGCACTGTAGCGGTGGAAGGAGCGAAGGGAATCGGTTGAACTGGTGTCACAACAATGTATGGTTTGGGGTGGCCGGGTGGGGTCTTGGCTGGAGGATTAAGATACCATACTGGTATTCCCAAGGTTAAATTAGGGAGGGAAAGGGTGGCCATGACGGGAACCGAATAGACTCCGGGAGGGGGAGCAAGGAAAGGTATCTGACTGGCAGGGTAATAGCCAAGAGGGACGGCTCCCATATGGTGGAGACCTGGGGGAACTGACTCAAGAGGGTAGGGAGGTTCATGAGTGTGAGGTGGATGGGAAGGTCTAGGCGGAAGAGATTTGGTCGGTTGAGGTGAAGGGCTAGGAGCAAGTTGCGGCGGGCGAGATTGAGGTTGCTGACTAGCCGCAGTAGGCTGTGGAAGGTCAGCCTAAGATGATTGCATCATGCAAACATTCACTAAGCTGGGATCAGAGACAGGAGGAGGGGGAGGAACTGGGAAAGTTCCAAGCAAGGAGGAGCCTTTGTAGACGCCAGGGGAAACACTGGTCAAAGAATCAACAGTTTACTTATTGGTGACAGTAGAGATGGTGGACTCAGGGGAGGTCTGAGATTTTGGTTCATGGTAAGTCAACTAGTCAATGGTGACAATCTTGCCATTATGAGGGAAAAACATCTTGTGGTGGACTGCGGATGGGATGGCAAACATGGCATAGGTGTAAATACGCCCCAAAATAATGTTGTAGTCAAGAGGGGCGTCGATAACTTCAACGTTGACACAAACAGTCTTACCCACAAGGGTGATAGGATAGTTACGGAATAGGCCAATGGGCTGGGAGGCATGGCCATCCCACACACGAAGGGCGATTGTGGAAGGGGCCATCTCAGGAGATCCGAGTTTTTTCCAAACCGAAGCAGACATCACACACGTAGATGCCCCCTCATCAATAATACACCAAGTGACGTTGGAATTTCGGATTTTGATTGGGATTTGAAAAGCAACAGAAGCAGGTAGGGGGGGATGGTCTGATTGACGGGCATCGAAAATAATCAATTGGTCATCGGTAGAATCTACAGTGCCCACGGCAGATAGTAGAGCCTTATTTTGGGAAGGACACGACTGGAGGAGTTCCAGTGTTGAAATGGCAACAAGAGATTGTGCCAGATCATCTATTATGCTATATGAATGGGCAGCCCAACCAGAGGCAACATTTCAGCGTAATGGGCCCTTAGGAATCTTGGTATGAACCTCAGATTTGGGCAGAGGGATTTGCAAGGGACCATTGGGTGTCGACAGAGGCTCTGTAGGACCTGAAGATGGGGACTCGGAAACAGACGGAACGGGAGGCGTGGAGTACTGACGAGACCGAGTTTGAAGGTTAAGGTCGACAATGAGAGGTTGGTCAGAGGCCATCATGAGAATCTGGTAATCAGAGGAACCAGAAGGGGAAGGTTGAGTGGTTACCGGGGCATGAGGTGTTTGAGTGGCCACGAATCCTTGTTGAGGGAAAGGATCGGTAAACACAGCGGGTTGAGAAGCAGTCGTATTGGGAGGGACATTAGGGGAGGAGTGTTGTCCCTGCACGGTGGCCTGAGACTCCTACATCTACCGCATTTGTGCTAATAAGGGGAAATCATGAGTGTAATGACCATAAACATCGCAACACAAACAGGACTTATTGGTGTGAATCGGCCTGTCCGACTTGGGCTGAGAGCCCTGTGGCTGGTTGGCAGTGGTAGAATCAATACTTGAAGGATTGGATCCACGATTACCAGAAGTGGATTGATTGCCTTTCCTCTTTCTTTGAGAAGGAAGAGGATTAGTTGCACCATGCTACGCAAATACTTGCCCTGGAGGGGGTAGTAAGTGCGGTTGCGGGGGTGGAGAAGGCAAGGGAGTGGGAGGTCCAAATGTTGGAGGAGCTGGGACACCAGGCTGTGGGTAAGGATAAGGGGTAGGATGGGAAACATTGAGGTAAGAAGGAGTGTGGGAAAAAGGAGGAGGCATGCCGTATCCTGGATACATGCTACGTGGAGGGGGAAAAGTGTCGGAGGGGCTGGCCCCTCCTGGAGGGAAACCATAGCCCATAAGAGGTTAAGCAGAGATATGTGACAGAGCTCCAACGATACCGGCGGCAGAGTGAGATGCCCCCGGGGCGTTAGGGCCACCGGGTTTGGGGAGGTCAGGAAGGACGATATAAACATAACAAGATTGAGCATAGATAAGGTCATATTTCAAGGCTATTTGGAGGGCGGCTTCTTCGGTTTGGGGAAAAAGGGATGCGACATCTTTGCCAATGGGAGGTAAGAGAGAGCAAAGGAACCAGTCCATATAAACCCGATCTTCAAAGGGGGGAGTGCGACATAAGCTCCGTCTTCTTCGCCATTCCTGGACATGAGCGGAAAGGCGGGTCGAAGAGGATTGATGAAAAGAAGTCAAGAGTTCAGTACCAGTGTCGTATCAGAGAGGGAGCTGGAAATAAGATAAAAAGGCTTGGGCAATGGTTGCAAAGGTGGTATGGGAAGAGGTGGCCTGATCAACATACCATTTAGAAGCTTCGCCCATAAGTGTGCATTGGAACAATCTAAGACGGATGGAATTGTTAGTAATGGAATTGGAGGAACATCACATGTGGAAAGATCGGATATGGTTGGAGGGATCTTCACTAGCAAGGCCTTCGAACTTGGGAATGTCAGAGGGGATCTTGGTTGGCATAGCAGGCCAACTGACATCGTCGCGAATAGGATCATTGATTAGCTAATTGAAGTCGGGGAGACTGAGACCAGCCATATAAGGGAGCAAAGGGGAAGTCGAGGTAGGTCCAGTAGTGGTTCTGCTAGAAATGGACCCATCAATAGAAATAGGGTTGCTGCTAGCGCTAGGCCATGAAATAGACATGGTGAAGGTAACAGGGGGAGAACCACGAGTAGGGGGAGAACCCGAACAATCAGAAGAAGAGTCAGAGTGCAGACTCGGGGGAGGACTAACTCGATGACGACGAGCAGGAGGAAGTCGACCAACCAAAAACTAAGGGTGAAGGCCAAGAAGTCGCCGGGACAAACGCCTTGGGGGCACAATGATGACGGGAAGAAGATAAACCGACAAGGGCAGGGAGGTGCAAAATCAATTGAGGTCAATGTTGAAACAAGGGAAATAGGTGCCGTGTCAATTGATTTTAAAGTCTTTTCCAGGCGTTGTTAACCAGGCTCTTCTTCACTTAGGGTCAGTGTGTGGCGTGTGTTAATTTTAATTTTTTAAACCCAGACGTTTTGAGAGTAAAAGAAAAAGTGTGTTGCGTAATTGAAAATAAATTTGCAGTAAATAAGACTGTAATAACAGAAAATTAACAGTTAACAATGCATCAATCTAACCCAATAAGGCAGGTCTCTCAAAACTAGTCTATAAGAGGGAAAAAATCTAATCAAAACACACTAAAAAGAGGCCAATAGATCTAAGGTCGGGAGGGACAGGGATCTAAAGGAGAAATCTGCTGAAAAGAGGTGCAGAAAAAAACAAAGAGGCAGAGGCAAGTTTGTTGCTACAAAAGAGGGAATCAGCTAAAGATAGGAGGGAAAGGGAGGTGACCCTAGGGAGAAACCCAAACAAAACTATATGAGATGATTTGAAAGGGAGAAGAGCTGATCTATAGGTATCTAAAAATGAGGTATCAGATCTGAAAGAAATAAGGCTGAAACTCTGGAAATTCAGACTTCTGAAACAGTGAAAAATCTCCCACAAAAAGCAAGATTCCCACTTAGTTGAGTGAAACAGGTCTAAACGGGAGGAGACAGAGGCTGGAAAACCCTGACAGAAGCTTCAGACAAACCCAGAAAAAATGCTGGAAAATTGCAGAAAAAAGTGTAGGTCGCAGGTTCTGACTTGTTTTCAGTCCAGGTCGCAGTTTTGGGGCAGAAAAGTGCGACCTCAAGGCCAGGTCGCAGTTTTTGGGCCGATAAGTGCAACCTGCAGATCCGGGTCTCTCAGCGGCATATTTCAGAAAAATTTGTCGTCTCAGCTGCGACTGATGTCTGTCACCTGCACAATAAGGCCAGAAACACACGGGAGTTAAAATTTTTTATGTTTGACGGTTTTAGAGGTGGAAAGCACCATAAAAATAGGAAAAACATAAAACTGAAGAGAAACCCTAGGGTCTGAAATAGTTGGATATGTAGGAATAGATAAAACGACAGCGGTCGTAAAAGAAAACCTGTGTGGAGTCGCCAATTGTTAGTATGAATCTTTCGTCGTAACAGACCACTTTAGCTACGCATAACAAATATCCCTAACATCGATTATGGCTGCCAAACATCTTTAAATCTACAATTAGGTGATCCAAATAATGCTGCACAAATCCAGATCTAAGCATAAAAGACATTAAGCAGATAAAGTAAAATGTGGCTCCATGCATCCAATAGACAAGACAAGAACAATGTATTTGAAAGAATTTTTATATTATATTAAAAGGGGGCACCTGAGAGGAAAACAAGAAAGGTGTTTTCCGGTTCTCCTCAATGGGATGGGTTCTTGAAAGTCCTCAGCATTTCAGATCTAAAATTTCTCTCTCTTGTTGGTGTAGAAAACCCAGACAAACATAGAACTCAATGGGAGCTCACAAGGAAAAAATGGAGAATGTGACCAAGAGTATAGATCCAGAGTGATCTAATGCAATGGAAGGTGACTAATGAATGGGGAAAACCCTTCTATTTATAACAAAATATTAGGGCGATCTAGAACTTGGTGCATGAATAAAATATTATTAATCAAATTCTAGAACCACCTTTTAGGAATATTTTATTATATTTGTTGGAGGGAAAAGGATTTTTGACTTAGGTCAATTCCTTTATTTATAAATAATAAATAAATAAATGATTTATTTACTATTTTAAGGAAATGGTGGGAATATAATTAAATAAATAATGATTTATTTAATTATTTATAAATGATTTAGTCAAATTTAACTTGGAATATTATTTAAATAGGATTTAAATAACTTATTCCTAGGAAATAATCAAATAAATAAGGATTTATTTAATTGATTTCCTTGTTTTGGGTTAAATATGACCAGGAAATATAAACAAATATAGATTTGTTTATTATTTCCTTTTGGGGTTTTCTGTTTAGACCATAAACAACTTAATAAAGGTGTTTTACTAAGTTATTTCACATAGTGAAAGCAATTTTACTTAGGGTAAAATTGGTCTTACATGGTGTACTTGGTTTCATCTAATGATAAAAGGTTAGATGACCAAAAAATTTTGTAACACTCACCATGAGGGGCCGCCTCGAAATCATGCAAAACTCTCTGTGCTATAAGGGACATTCCTGTAGGTCTCTTTGGGCCAACATCTGCAAATATATGGATACATATTAGAACACATATAAAAAATAATAATACTCATCAAATAAAAAAATGAGTCTTACCCAATGCTTCATCCAAATCCTCTCCTTTCGAGAGTGGGAGATCTGCATCGCCCATGAATTATGTGCTAGTATACGGCCAATCTTCCACGACAATGAGTTGTCAGTGGATCTAGTCAAAGAATTATGGTCTTCATGACATCTGTTGACTGCCTCCCGCTCTAGGCATCAGAGCCACCCAACGAACCATCTATGGCTCTCGTAATGGTGGTGCAGGGACTATCACCTCCTAGTGTTGGAATATGGGCAACCGCCAGGATGAACGGTACCAAGATGGACCCATAGCTAAATTGTTTCAGCTTGTCGTTATTTCATTTTGTCAGTTGGTGCTTCAGATTGATTGTTATAGCCTCCACCCAGTTGAAAATGGTTGGGGCCATACAATCTACGACAAGTAGCAGCTTTATTTTTGTGGCTTCATGAGGAGCTTGAGATCCAGCAGCTCGAGTGATGGTGTGCAACACTACTTTTAGTGCCAAATCGAGAATGGTTTGAATATCCACTTTCCCGCTATTTGATCCTTTCCTTTCCCCTCGACAAACCCTATCTATGAGCATGCTCATGTTTTCCATCGTAGATCGGGTACCTATCAATATTGGTGCTTCTCCCCTCCGTGATAATCCATTGATGAAGTATACGTCAGAGACTTCAATCTCTAACTCTTGATCATGAGTCATAAATATTTCCCGATTGGTGTCCCACACACTGATCAGATATTGTAATAGCTCTAGCTGAGCTCAAAGATACAGTGCCATGAATAATTTCAAGAGCCCGCACTCTCTTAGGGCATCCATGTATCTTACACTTCTCATGGCTTGGTCATATTCCTCCCCATGTTCTCTTTCCTTCCATTCAATCACCATTTTGACTCTCATGCACCTGCAAATCATCATTGGGGCTATCATTAGTCAAAATATTAACTTCTTAATTGTTTAAAATGGGCCATTTAGTATAATTTACAAACCAAATTGGTTGTGGCGATTGGTGTGACTGTTTTTAAAAAAAATCGCGCCAATTGGCGCATCAGCGTTGAAATTCAAGGCGGGTTGGTGCGACTCCGTGCCCGAAACCTGCGCTGACTGCCACGCCCAGCTTTGAATAAAATCTCCTCAAAAATATGAAAAATTTAAAATGTAGCAATGGAATTGGATTTGAAATGCATGCAAGGATAAGAGCTCTTACCTAAAGAAAACAGATTCATGATTGGACTCCTGGATTTTCTGCTGCCAGCTCCCCAAGAACACAGTGAAAAATAGTAAAAATGCTCACCAGAGGTGAAAAAGTGAAAAGTAATTTATTTTTACTATTTCTGTCATTTTATAGCCTTTTAGAAACCTTGATTATGTTTTTGAGCTTATTTTACGATTTTTTTAATATTTTATCTCGAAAAATGGGTTTTACATGCGTTTCTTATGCAGAAACAAGTCCTAAACGTGATGGCGATGAAGTGATGAGTTATATTTTATTACTTTTTTGAACTCGTTAAAACACGAAAAAGTCACCCCCCGGAGTCATCTTTCAGCTCTTTTCTGACTCTCGAAAAATTAAAAGATTGTCGAGACTCTTTTCATTTTGAACTCATTAAAGGATGTGAAACGACATCTGCACATTATACATTTACCCCTTTTTCGGGGTGGGACAGATTATTTGTGGAAAAGGAATACCTTAGCCTATCACAACTAAGGGGTTCTCTTAAATATGGTTTTCTACCTTTTCGGATCTGTGAGACTACCTATGAAAAGGGACTTTCTGGAGTTTTATTTTCCGCTTCTTTTCAAACTCTCTAAACATGAAAAGATGTCAAGTTCTTCCTTTGTTAGACTCGTTAAAATCTAAATGACATCAGACATCATCACTATGACGTAACTGAGTTCCTCCTTCCTAAGGCTCGTAAAATGTACTAGGATGGATTTGTCCGAAGCACAAACTTATATGACAAGCATATGATATCCCTTTCAAGCTTGTTTTCAAAAATAATTCAGGTACTTGCCAACAATGGTGGGGGGAAATGGAACCAGTTCTCAGTTGCATCGGTAGTATGTCGTTATTGAACATGACACTTGTCTGCAATTCGTGTCAGGTTGGGGACATTCCATTTCGTCATTTTTTCCTCCATGGGTTTGGGTTATCTGTTTTGACATATCATCTGCTCTTTGCCACGTCATCATGACCTCAGATCCCCTGATGTCAAATACTTCCAAATTCTGGAGTCATGTCGTCAATATTTTCAAGAGAATTTTCCTTCTGCAGTTTTCAACCTTTGAACCTCTGTTTAGTCTTGATAAAATGTTGCCTTGTTCTATTGTCTCTGTATCGATGATGTGAAACATTATGGCCTCCTTCGACGAGATCACTTCCTGTCAACACAACTCATTATCCAAGCTAATCTAGAACTCCTTGGTACCTTGGAGCTTGCAACTTTAGAGGGTAGCAATTTATTAGCATTCGACGATAAGTGCCATTGTCACTCAGGTTTTCCTAGAAGTTGTGTAAGAGAAAAGTATACCCAAGGTAACCACAAACCAACCTTTTAGATGCAGAATCTAGCCAATCTGCATCCAGAGAGGGCTCTCTCTTTATGATTTATCTTTGTTCTTGGAAGGTTTTAGGCTAGTTATAGATTCGAAATTTGTTTTGGGAAAATGGTGGAATCCACAAACTAAGGGCAAGTTTGAGAGCTTTCAGTCCATTGGGCTATGGAGTCAAAGGATGGCTTTACTGGATTTCTATTCTAAACACAAGATGGTATTACAGGGCAAGATAGCTAGACGGAGAACAATCCTTAAAATTTAAAGTGGATGGGATGATCTTGAAGGGATGAAAGGCAGCTAAGAATCTTTCACCATGTTCAAAAGAAAGAAATGAGATGACTACAAACAAAGAGCAATGAAGAATTCTTTATTATAGTAATCAACAGTGTTTAAATTAGCGAAGCAAGAGCATTTAAGAATTCATGCTTATAACTAATTTAGAAGAAAACATTAAGAACAACCACATTTGAAATCAGAGTACGATTAAGGAAATTCTGATTCAATCCTTTATGTAAATTATTCAGAAATGGATATGATGATATTATAAACTAATATAAAATTTCAGACAAAGGGTAGAAAAACTTATTGAACTGTAGTCCAACACATGAATCCTGCAACAAGTCCAGTGCTTTAAATCGTCATCCAGTAAGCCACGAAAAAATTTCTCCAAAATGCTTTTATTCCGAAAATCTCAATGTTACAGCAGAGTAATAGAATCCACCCTCAACACTCTCTTTGAGGGTTTATTTATACACAAAATAATCTTAAACAATCTTACACTATCCTAGCCAATAATCTAGGCTGACTTAAAGCATAATTTACAAACAAACAAGAGACAAATGGTCTCATGGATAGAATAATGTGCAACTGCCGATGTGTTGTTCCTTTCTTCTTGGATGTGCTGGAGGTAAGTGCTGAAATAGGGCTCTGTGTTGTCCCTTGCAGTATTTCTTTGGCTTGTTGGACACTCTTTATTCCCACGGATACTCTTTAATCTTTCCACCTGATACTCTTTCATCTGTTTTCCCATTTTTACCATTTACTTGATAGTAAAAATAAATTCTCATCCTGAAAACAACTTTTATAGAATTTCTAACATTTCCCTCCACCATTGATCATCTGGTATCATAGTTCTTCTGAGCTTTCTTAAAGTTTCATCTGCTTCAGTAAGTTTATAAAAAGTAGGCTCATTCGGAAATAGATACTTTATTTCATGTTCCAGATGAAATAAATTCCTCACTTTATCATAGATACTTTTCCCGGTTGGTAATGTTGATTCTGACGAGCTAGTAGAACAAGCAGCTGTATTTTTAGCATGAGCCTTTATTCTCTTCTCATAGGTTTCCAAGTCTATTATTTGATCTTCTGTGAGCATGGGACTTGGTAACTCACTATCCAACAAAGCTTGAAATTTCTCTCTGAAAATTTTGATGTCAACCAAAATGTCTGTGCACTTCCTTTCTAAATTTTGCATGAAAGTCCTCTTGGTGAAAACTCTCTTTGCTTCCAAAACTGTGCCCGTCCTATCATCAATTCCTAACAATGCAAGTTGTTGCTTTGTTATGGAATTCAAAAATTGAATGAGCTGATTGGCCTGCTCAGGCCTGCCTCTCAATTCATTTCTGGTTCTGTTTATTTCTTCTTGGGCGATTTTAACCAACTCATTTTGCTCAAAAATAGCTTGAATAGAGGGCCAAATACCCTTTATTAATTCAATGATATTACCCCAAAGAATGTCATTTATTTCGTTTAAAGGCTTCTCCAATGAAAGGTCTTTTTCCAAAGCCTGAACCAATTTTTCCAACCTTTTTATCTCCCTGGTGTTATCAGCAGCTGTCTTTTTAGATGTGTCATATTTTTCCTCCAATTTTACCAATTGCAACTTTGTTTCTTGGAGTTCTGTGACCCTCAATTGCAAACTCTCCATTTGTTTTATTAAGTCCTCAGAACTCAAGCCAGAAGTATTCACTTGAGATGGCTGTATCTGTTGCCCTGTTGTTGTAGTATCTGTTGTTGAAGTCTGCCTGATAGTTTCCTGCTCCTACAATGCTTTTTCCAATTCCCTCTCTGTTTCATTTAATCGCTCAGTCATATTTAGAAGTAACTCCATTATTTCTTCCTGTGAATTACCTTTTATAACTTCTTGGGTCTGAGGGTGTCTTGAGGCTGGCAATTTGGTAGCACTAGGTGTTGTATCATCTTTATTTTATTAATGCCTCAAATATTTTCAATGTCTTTGGATTGACTAATGTTGAACATTTCTAAATATTTGTTCTACTCTGCTCGTAAGAGGCATTTCTCCAGTTTCCAATTTGTTGCGTTGGTGTTATTCCAAAAGAATCCTGTGGTGTTCTCATTTCCATATTCGTAGCCTTCTTGTTGGTGAGAGTAAAGATGAACCATTTCTGATTTGTGTAGTTCTATCTGGTCCAGGGGATGCATATCCTTTGCCAAAACTTCAAAATTTGTCTTGAGGTAATCAGCTGCTGAAGTAGGCTTTGGCACCTTTGCTTTGAAGTGGCTCATCAGCATTTTACCTTGTGACAGGTCAAACGCTGACATTAGCCTTTCTTGATTATAAGGAGCCAACTTCATATACTGATCATATACCTTCATTTTCAATGGATCATTCTTTGTTTTAATATTAATAAAGGTTCTTTTAATATCCCCTGTGTCTGTCTTTGGTGGTCTGAAGGAGGATACCTCAGTACTTAATTGCTTCTGTAAAGCCTTTCCTTTCTGTCCTGTATTTGTCTCACTAACTGTGCCAGTTTGCTGACTATCTTCCCTTCCATCATCAAATACTTCATCTATAATTTCTACATCTGGAAGAGGATCTGACTTGTGTTTTTTAGTTGGATGTGCCTGTGAAGTTCCTTTAGGAGGTGTGGTGTCTGTAACCTGCCTCTTCTTCCCTATTTCCACATTTAATGGAGTTTGCAACTCTGGAACTTGTGGATGCTGTGCTTGCGTGGGAGAAACCTGTGATTGCTCGGGTGTTTTGGAAGTTTGTGGTTTCTCAGCCATGACCAAAGTTTCAATAACCTGAACTACAGGTTATTTTCCTTTACCCTTGGGTTCTGCTGCTACTGATAGACTGCTTTCCTGCAATGCTTTCTGTAGAGTTGTTGCTGAAGATGTGCCAATATAGGGTACCTGCATTTGACCACACGTTTCTAGGTCAAAGTTCTTCTCAACATCTTTCATAATCTTATTCATTTTGTCAGCTTCACTTTCTTCTTCAACAAGTGTTCCTTCAATCCATTCATCTTGATTTGCATACTGTTCTAGATCTGGAATCTTGTGGTGTATATAAGGAGATGATTTATTCTTTAATCTCTTTTCACAAATAAAACCAAAGGGATCATAAGGAACCCAACGGAAAGATGTTTGGAACTTTCACTGTAATAGATTTTCTGCTTCTCTCTCAGCCTCCCTAGAATTGCAGATGAAAGGACCTAATTGGCTTTTGATCCTTAACTGAGCTTTCTTCTTTACATTACAAAAATGGATCACATCTGAATTGTTCATTTGTCTGAAATATTCTAAAGCAAAAATCCTCATTGGTACATATCTGGGTAACTTGAATGGATGTAATTCACATCCATAAATCCTGATGACCGTGTGGTTTTGATACAAATACCAATCCCCAACCTTATAACTCTTTGACAGTTGCAAGGTCTTTCTAATTTCATTAGTGAGTCTTGGGGGAGGAATTCCTATTAACAAAGTTGTTGCAAGATAAACAAACTGATCAATGAATTCAGAGTAGGAGTAGGGAGAATCGAAGGAAGAATGAATGATGGGGGACCAAAATATGACTGACCTGGGATTTCCCTTGGCATCAAGTTTTTGAACAGGGAAAGGGAATCTTTCTGACTGATAGTAGATCATGAGATGATAGATAACTGAGGAGTACTTAAAAACCTTTTCAGTAACCAGCCTTATGAATTGATCATGGATCTTGTTGGCTATGAAGGAAGCAAAATCATATTTAATCTCAGGAGGTTGCCCAGGAGTAAAAATGGATAGCATAGCCAAGGTTATTTCATCCACATATTCACTGGTGTTGAATCCTAAGACAAAAGATATAATATTTACAATGAGCCTTCCCAATGTATTGAAAAAGTAAAAACCATAGGGAGGAGACCCTTTTGGCTGATGCTCAGGTAACATGAAATGCTGACACATGGATTTTAGCTTTTCTGGGGTTAATTGCCTGGTTTTCTCAATCAATCCTTCTATGGACAATGGAGATAATTCTTGGTCTGGTTCAAAGTGTAACATGGCATTGATGGTCTGGGGAGTGATGGGAAACAGAATACTTTGATCAGGAGCTATTACAGCCCTCCGTGCGGGATCATAGTTTGCCTGGCAATAATGGATGATTTCTGGGAATGGAACAACTGAAGGGATGAGATACCTTGGGAGATTGGATTCCCATAACCCTATAAGATCTTGCCCCTTTGAGTATTCGTCTCTGCAGCGACAATAACTCAATAGGGGACTTTCATCAAAAACCAAGTCTTTAATTTGGAAATCTTCATCTATCAAAGGTAAATAGTCTAATTCGCGGTGAGGAGCATTCAATGGAGTGATATTCAGCGCTGCCGGGGCCTCCATTTTGGTTCTTGTGGATTCAAAATGGAGGTTTTGGTTTTCCTTACAGGCCGGGCGGAATTTCTAAAAATGAAGGAAATTGGCACAGTTTGCCGGTTCAGGGAACAATTGCACAGTCTTAAAACTTCTGGAAAGGGCTCAGTGACGATTTTTAACCACTATTTCAGCGAAAAACAAAGAACACTGAGTTTTATTTGCAGTCGGGGCGGAAAAATATAAATACCTGCTTTTAGACGGAAGTTGGTTCTTTTAACAGGTAACAGGTAATGGCAGGACTATTCTTCAACACGGGCGCAGCGGAATCTTGGAGTGAATTGGTCAATTGCAGTGGAAATTTGAAAATCGCAGCGGGAGCTCTGTAGTTTTCAGAATAACGAAATAACAGGAAAAATATAGAAAAAATGGCTTTAAAAAGAGTTTTTTTTATTTTTTCGAGGGATGACGTCATTGACGTACGGGAGTGACGTGTGCAAGGTCGGGTGGTAAGCGGTAAGCGGGAAGTCCCTGCACCGCTTTTGGTCAAGGGTGGTATTGATCGCGGGAGGAGCGATTCCACAGAACGTTTGCCACGTGGATGTCTGACTTTTCAAATACCGCCCGTTCCCCGCTGATTAACTTTCTCACAAAGGATGGGTAGCGGGGTTCACGTGGACCATTGATCTGTGGAGGATTGATCCGACGGCTGAAGCGATGGGGGAACATGCGGAGATTCCAGATGTGGGCCCGTCGGGCTTTAAACACTTTTTACCGTTTTTTAATCACTCCGGGGGAAATCTAATAGGAGGATAAAGTTATTAATTAGTCCAGATGACTTAATTAATCCCGTATGCAAAAGAAAGGGTTTGCGGCGGAGTTGGCTAGGTGGAAAGCCAGGTGGACAATCCACGGTGGCGCGAGACTTTTCCGAAAGAATAAAACTTCGGGCCTTGTATTTTTGGTTTTAAACATACATATTGTATGTCTAAAGTTTGATTTTTTCATATATATTTTTATTATATGGTAAATTAATTAATACAACTAATTCACCATAGGGGCGGGATTAATGTATAACGCTATATTTTAACCAAAGGGCTTGTAGAAGCGGGTTTTAATGAATTTTAGGGAGATAAATACTTTGGTTGAAACATTATAATAAAGGGGTTTTTGGAGTATATATAAACAAAGGAATTATATACTTAGGAAAGGGTATTTCACTAGGGATTTAGTAAATAGAGTTAAATGTTAATATGGCAAAGGACAAGGAAACTCAAAATATTTTTGTACATCTAAGAAAGTGATAACTTGTGAAGTAAATTGCAACATTTTATCTTCAACACTTAAACTTAGAATAACAATTTATCTTGAGGGATTTTTATGAAATTATGCATCAGTTTCCTAAGTAAAATGTGATTTTACTTAGGAAAAAATTGAAGGTGAATGATTATGATGATGAATTATCTCAAGTACTTAGGTCTTTTTGATCATTAGGCCGAGGGTCCGGTCCCTCCAGAAGTCAAGGAAATGCCTTGAGCCCCTTTGATCTCCAAATACCTTAGTACTTTGGGGGAAATTAGTAAAACTTTTGAGGGGAAAGTGATGAGGGAGGTTAATGAGTTTTACTTTGCTTGCTGTGATTTTCCAGTGTATTTCCTGCTTTAGTGCTTGTGATGAAAGTAAAGGATCAAAAACATGTAGCAGCATCATTCATCAGATAACACTTTGCAGCACCATCTACCTACCCTATCTACTTAACACTACCATTTTCTCTTCTTTATTAGGGTGCATTTGGACTTGCAAACCCTTATCAATCTTTTTCTTTTTACATGATAAATCTATCTATTTCTACCCTTATTACATCCAAGGGCTCAGATTAAGCTGTTGAGCACCTTTTATTAACTCTACCTATCTACTTATCTGCCAAGATTAAACTGTTTGGCTAGATATTTATTCTCTAATCTACATCATGAAATTGAAATATGACTAAGCCAAGTTTAAACAGTTTGACTTATTCATGAATTGTGGCAAAGGTTTGACAAGCTGCACACAATTTCTTTATTACAGAAGATGAAATAGTAGTGGCATTTGGATTTGCACACTTTCCTTGGTCTATTTTTGCTTGGGGTTCATTTCTTTCATTTCTTTTTTACCATTTTATTCTTTTTACCCTTTGATCTTTCTTTTAGGGTATACCCTCTTTACATTTTTTAAATTTTTTGATTTTTTGGTCTTTTCAGAATATGGAACACCTTTGCTCAAGAAAGAAGGTTTGAACATATTCCATAATTTCAATCAAGACAATCATGAAAGATGAAACCTATTGGTATAGGAGGCTAACAAGGTCCTCCTCATTGGCCTTCGATCGAGTTATTTCACGGGTGTTCGACTCTAGCTCACTATTCACATTATGTGGATTATACTAGTTGTACCTTGAGAGCCATTTTCATTATTGGTTGTTTCTCTCGCGCCTGTTAACAACTTTAATCATTGGCTGGTAATCAGGCAACTTTCTCACATGCTTGACTTCAGCTCACTCATTCGCATGCTTGAGTTTGTACTTGTTCGGGTCGAGATGGAGCACAAGACCTCAGGGTTTTGTCTGATGAAATCCAGGCTGTGATACGATTTGGTTTTTCATGACTATATGCATGACTCTACTGATTGGATGGTTGTGACCATACCTGATTCTATTTTGATGATCCTCCTTACTAGATGGTTGCGTCCATACCTCATGTCTTATTTTTATATGTACTTTATTATGGATGGCTGCGCCCATGCCACATGTTCATGTATCAGAGATATCAGTTGTACTTGTTCTTGCATGTCTTCTGACAGCGATGTTTAGTTTGGGTATGTTCTCATAAAGCATTTCACCCCTCCCTCTCTCTCAGACCTCATGCTTTAAGGGGCATATGTTACATACTATTTTCTCACCGTCCCTGAAATCCACGTCCTGAACATTGGAGGACCATTTCAGTGACTTCTGTGTATTTTCATACCTTGGTAAAAGTGTCATTGCATCCCTTGGCATGTCAATAACATTTCCTCTGTTGATCATTCCTTAAGCAGACTCTCAAAAACATGTGATTCTAGGTTTGCGCAAGTAGGCAGTTATGGCCTCACGCCCATAAAGAAATTAACACTGGGTCCTGCGCCCATTGGCGTTCTGTCTCAGTGGGGCACCCACACCAAGTTGCTTTTGGAAATTGTGTTAAAATACAAACAAATTTTCCATGCCTAACCACTTCATGATCAGAGTCATCATGGTTTGTTCGACTGAATAACGTCGAATTCCTCGCTTTGGCTTCCTGTTTCATACAATTATGCAGCTCCCCAAAGGGATAAGACCTCTCTTCCACTTAATGATGGATCCCAAACCACCTCCTCCTACCCTATAAATACTTCCTTCTCACATTGTTTCAGCTAGCTGAACAGTCCTTACTATAGCTGGTGTGAAGAATAAGGCAGAGAGGAATCCATTGTCAAGAGATATTTTAGGCCTGTTTCCTCACCAAGTTTGATCCCTGACGAATTCTTGGGATGTGCCCAACTAAACCTGTCGAAGGAGGCTGAAAATTCAAGGCATTAAGGTTGTAAAAAAATTTTTCTATCAAAATACATGACTGGTTTTTTTTCCAATTTTGTGTTCGATCATATGCAAAATGTTTGATTATCCTTGACCAATTGAATAGCTGTAAATGAAAGTAAGTTTTCGTATGATGTCACCGTTCACTTGATCCTTGTGCAGGTACACAGAAACTATCACTGAAGGACCATGAAATGTGAAGAAAAAGATTAGAAGATCGCTGCTGCAAGATACAACAAGAGCGTTGGACCAAGGTAGGTCATCTATCCCAACTCGTTTTTCATTTATAAGCTAGGAGACTAAAATTCCAACATGTTCCCTTTTTGCTAGACCCACCCTAGGGCTATAGGGATCACCTCTTTCCGGAGAGGGGATTTACCTGAGCAATAGTCATGTTGAGACCTAAGATGTAAAGATTGTCATATTCAGTCATGTAGGGACTTTTTCAAATTTGTAAGCCCACTTGGTTGGTTAGTTGAGTCAAATATGTAACCCAACTTAATTGATGTATGTATGTGTACTTAGTGATAGGAAAGGTTATAGAGTCATTGCAAATCTATTTTGAAGCTTCAGTATGTGTTCAGGGGGAGTATGGTCTATATAGTGTAACGCATATTTGGGAATTCTTGTATCGGTTCTCCCTTTTCCGTTGATGTCAAAGGGGGAGAGTAACTTGGTGTTTGAATAATTCTTATGATTGATGTGTCTAACAGGTATCTACAAGTTATGGTGATCAAACACCAACATGGTTGCCATCAAGTCCAAAGGGGGAGATTGTTGGCATTATGATGTAATATTTTTCCTTGATGGAAACCTACTCGATGAGTTTCCTTTTGATAGCAACCTATTTTTTGAAGATGTAAACTTGATATATCTACAGGCCAGTTCAGATGTGACAGAGAAAGGAATACCAATCAGTGACAAAGGAATTATGAAGGTAAAGTTTCAGGAAATATACGCAATTGATGAAGGGAAGTCGCGTACATACGCAGGTTCAATGTAGCCAAGTCATGTATATATCAATAATTTGTGTATATGTAGTTTTGGTGAAGCAAAATCGTGTATACACATGGGTAAAAATAAGCAAAGTCGCGTATGAGTTGGTGCACTAATTTTAACAATACCAAGGGTCTTTACCATGGTATTAGCACACAATATTGAGTGCAGTAATGATTATTTGATCCTGTCCATGAATAGCATTGACACTTGTGTGGTTTTGGGTCTTGATATTGGATAAGGCTCAAACTATATAAAGATGTGAAGATCATAGTGCTAAAGAGGGCGGGTGAATGAGAATTGAATGAATACTTCAGTCTAGAGTATATCTGAATGGATTGGGCTATATTCAATAGATAGATATGATACTTTGATGTACTCATGAATACAATAATGGATCAGGATCTCTAGACCTGAAATGACTATGTATTTGCATGATATGTTTATGAGTTGTTTAGATCTGTGGTCTGGCGCATAATTACTAAAGTAAATGACATGATCTGAGCAATTTTTCTACTTTTAAGTGTTGTGCAGTCCTGTAATCTTTAAAAATATATATGCTGGTTAGTTGCGGTCAAAGCGTGTATACGCACAGGTTCGTTTCAGCAAAGGCACGTATAGAAGTTAAGGTTCTTTTTGAAGATTGATGAAAAAAATGTTTGATTATTTATGTTGTCTATCAATGAAGTTTTCATGTAGATCTGGATTGTTTGAATATTATTATACTGCAAATTTATTATGTATATATACTATCAAGGACCATTTGATTGATAATAATGGATGCTACTAACTATTTAAGGATTCTATATATCTAAAAAATGTATTAGAATATCTCTGATCTATTATGAGTCTGAAAAAAAACTCTAATTCTCAGTATATAAATATCGATACACAGGTTCGTCGATAGGAAAGCGTGCATGCATACATGTATGAGTAAGTAAAGTAGCGTATAAAATCATATTTTGTAAATGATTAGGGTTGAAGTTGATTCTACGTGATAATACAGATGTCTAGGTTTAATGTTGTGATTTGGTTACAATGATCTCATTGTTCTGTTTGAAGATTGGTTGATGGCTATTCGTGTTGATCTACAAATTATGTTGTGTTGAAGTTGTTGGATCCAGGTGAAAATTTATAAAACATGGTCTATAATGGTTCTGATGGTTGAAGCCTTCAGTGTGGAATTTGAAGCTTCCTGCCAATAGAAGTTGGTGATCAGTTCAGGGGGTTGAAGCTCCCTTCTAGTAGTGGCTGGTAAACGAGATCAGGGGGTTGGAGCTCCCTTCCAGTAGCTGCCGGAGAACGAGAGAAGGTTGCATCCTTTTGCAGTTGGGTTCCTATGTATTGGTATGAGTTTGCATTAGTATAACATTGTAAGTAGTTTTCTATATAGAAAATATTGAAGATAGAGACAACAACAGCGGTGGTTTTCTCCCGGCTTGGGTTTCCACCTTAAATATTAATGTTCATGTGTGATGATTTAATCCATTATTACTGCACATATATACTGCTTAATTTTATGATGCATGATTGATGAACTGGGCTAAGTAAAGTTTCTGAATATTTATTTGAACATTAAAGTTATCTGGATATACAGATGTTTCCTTTACGAAATTTGTTTGCATACGCTAGTTGGACTAATTAGAGGCACATAATGAAATCAGTAAAGTGAAATAAAAGATTGTGACTATTGTTAATACTGATTCACCCCCCCCCCCCCCACTCCTCTCATTATTTTTCCCATCATCCTCCAGGTAGGACGTATCGAACAGGGGGCTATGTCCTTAAGCATTTTACATGAAAATAGTTCATTGAAAAACCAACTAATGGATCTAATTTTATTTTTTGTCCCCATATCTTCCTTGTATTCATAGTTATATTCAAATATCCTACAACAATAGGTGCGTGTATGTCTAATAGCCCATGGGCATCTAGTTTCTCCCAAAAAAAAATTCTATTAGCATATGGAGCATATAAGTTTAGGATATGCATGTGATTGAGAGTTCCCCTGTAATATTCAGTCAATATAATTCCAACAAAGAATTTATATGCCTTGAGATAAAATTGCTTAGGGTCCCACATAAATGTTAATCCTCCATAAATTTCAAGAGCATTAGTTGCGCAAACTACCCAATTACGGCATATCCACAATAGAATATCCTAGTTTTTCTCCTTGTCAATCATTTTTTCCTGGAACGATGCAACAACATGCATTTTAGAATAAATGACATTGTGTAGTGATTGTCGATATTGTGACGATTCCAATCCTCGGATATGGAATGAAATGATCTTCATTTAAAATGAGTTTCAGCAGGTAGGTATTCTCCAAGGACCCACATGCCAATTGTCTCTAGTGTTCCATAATTTTTGTTGAGCCTCCAATTTGTCATAATTTTGTTGATGAAACCATCCATTTTCGCATCATTCCATTCACCCATTGTCATCATTTTTAACCATATTTCTTCATAAACACACCAAATTCCCGCATACATGTTTACATGGTTTATTATTACTATTTCTATTATTTGTAATGAATTAAATATAATTATGCATGGTTTTACTAATGGTAGTTTGATAGTTCAAGTTTCTACAATTTCTGCAACTGTCTCCATGGTTGAGGTAGTAGCACCACTCTAGAATGAAATATGACACATGGAAATTGTTTCAAGAAGCTCCAATTTGGATTTTTGTTGGTCAAATTCCACCTAGCTCGCACATGTGGACCTCCAAGCAAAGATCAAGGGAAAATTGCGGCAGTTTTGAGAAGTCAAATTCAAACACGTTTTCTGAGCAAAATAAAGCGAATCTTGAAAAAAAAAACATGGGTTTTGTTTAGAACGGGCCCAACTAAGTTCTTGAAGAGCATTTTTCTTGAATTCGTTACCATTTGGAAGATATTTCAGGTTCTTTGGAGCCCTATTTTGTAGTTGCATGAGAAAACATTATGCCCATGTGTCAATAAACGCCCAATCAAGCAAACAAAGGTTGGAATGCACCGTGTTTCATAAAATTCATGGAAAACAGGTGTCCATTCAGTTCCAAATTTTAGCCATATGAATCTCAATGAAGCTACATTGCAACCTATATATAAACACTCCATTGAAACAAAGAGAGGAGGTTAATTTTCTGAAGCATATTGTGAAGTTTTAAAACTTTGTTTTTCATTCCTTTTTAATGAATAATTTCCTGGAAGACTTGATGTGCAACTAACTGTTGGAGTAAATATTTGACTGCCTGTTTGTGGAGTGCCCCTACAAATAGTAAAGGTTTTGTATTTTATGTTTTTAATGTTTTTGTTTTCATGTTTTCATTTTATCATTTGATGTGGTTATTTTCATAATTCCAATTTTTCATTTGTCGTAGTTGTTTCCAGAATTCCAATATGTCATTTGTTTTAGTTACTTCCAAAATTTCATTTTTTTATTTGATGTAGATGCTTTCATAAGTCTTCTTTTATCATTTGATGTAAATTAGTCAATATTTCCTTTTGAATTGTCAAATTGCAAAGGATTCATAGTTTTACTTCTAAAGGAGCAATGATTTATTTTAGAGAAGTTTTACAAGTTCATGAGTGGTTTATTTCAAGAGCATGAGTGATTTCTTTTCAAAACATTAGTGATTGAGTAATTTCCTTTCAACATATGAGTGTGTTCTTTTCAGTTCATGAGTGATTTCTTTTTAAGAGCTATAGTGATTTCTTTACAAGTTTCATTTCCATAACATTTCATTTCAAAAACATAAAAATGTATAAATTCCCTTTTCTAGAATTTGATTTTATCTTCATACACTAGACCGTAGAATTCTTAGAAACTAAAAACTTAGTTAATATTTCTTCATAATATAGAGAAGGTTTGCTTCAGTTTTTCATAATATAAATCATGTTGATTTTTAGAACCTAGTTGTAATTTAAATTTATTTCATTAGGAACATAAGAATAAAAGCATCCTTAGAAGCAATCTCTACAAATTCATCATCACACCAATAAACTGAATTAAAAGAGGCTTCTAGCACATATAGTGCACTTGCACTTCACAAGTTTACCAACTTTGATCGATAATTTATGTAATCAATTTAAGACAGTTGAATTGACAAACGTTTTTGCACCATTGCTGGGGAAGTGTAAATATGAGCCCTTTTCTTTTCATTAAACAAAACTTCAGTCACCTACCACACCCACTATATCACGTGGTTCAGTAAGAGCCACACATCCACAACATGAATTCTTATTTTTTCAGGTAGAAGAAGATGTGACAAAGGAGGTTGAAGAAATGGACGAAGATGATGAATATGAAGAAGATCCTTTTGGATTTCCCATTCAAGAAACCGATGTCAACGGTCATATGAAGAGCATCCCTCCATATATAGTTCCTAATTTCAAAGGTATGAGATCGGAAGACCCAGAAACCTTTATTTTTGAATTTGAAATAATTTGTAGATCTTATGGATACTCATTACACATTAAAAATTTGAATTTGTTTTGGGCAACATTGAAGGATAGAGCTCTTAGATGGTTCATGACTTTAGGAAAAAATTATATAAGGACATGGGATGATATGAAAAGAGTATTTTTGGAAAAATATAAATAGTATTGCATACACCATGAACTTAGAAATGAAGTCTTTAAGATGAACCAAAAAGAGGATGAAAGCCTAGAAGATTTAGTGGACATATTTACTTATAATATCAAAAGATCTAAATTTCATAATTTAGGATCATACACATTAAAAACTCTCCTACTAAATGCTATAAAGGATGAATGGATTGATATTCTTAATTTGGTGGGAAAAGGGGATATCTATCAATTGTCATTTCAATATATTTGTGAACTGTTCAAGAACATATCAAAAGGAAAAGCAAAGTATGTAAGATCCCCTCAAGATCCATTTATGGCAAGATTAAGTAAGTCAGCATTAGGATTGTTAAGGAAAACTAAACTTAACAATTCGCTAAAAATTCTTGGTAATTTAAATGAACAAATTGACATGCTAAGAATGCAAAACAAGAAAAAATTTGAGAATGCTACTTCATTTATATTTTTACCTAAATGCAGAAAGAACATGCTTTTCATGAATTTCCACTTGATAACATTAAAATTTGTGACATATGTGCAGGATCACATACTACTAAATATTTTCCATCATTACCAGGATTAAAGGCATTTTACCAGGAAGCAAATCAAACATTGGAACAATCTTACTATGTAGCTCCAAGAAGACTAGGGCATCCTCATCAACCTGGTATGATGCTAGATCTCAATTCTCAATTTCAAGGATATGCACAACAATATCAAGGTAATTGGAAAACAACCTTGCCTTGGCAACCTTGGCCATCTCAATCCCATCCTCAAAACCAATCTTGGCAATAAAGTTGGCAAAGTCCCTACAAAGGAAATCCACCATATCCTCAATCTTTTCCTCACTATCCTCAATACCATCATCAATGTTATCCATATCATTCACCTCCACCACAACATAAATATCACCCTCAATTGACCTCAATTCAACCTTTCCTATTACCAACCACGCAAGCACCTCGAAGATCCATTCCCACTCCACTACCTGCACAACCATTTTATATCCCCAACAATAAAACACCTCAATCCACTTACAATGTTAAGGCATTACAAAATGATTCTCTAGCTGCCATTGAAGAACAACAGCCAGAAGAAGAAGAATAAGATAAGGTCCAAGAATCATGGATGCCCATTAATAAAGAGAAGTAGTTGGAACCTGAGATTGAAAATTTTCTTGCCTGCTTATCACCAACTTATATGAATAGAGATCAATCTCTGAAGACTCGCATGACATGATAGCAAGAAGCCAAGGAAGACATGATTACATTGAATCTTGGTTCAAGACAGTCATTGAATCCCATTTCTCCATTCTTCAGTATCTTCTGACATCATCTCAATCAAGACATTTTGTCTCTGATATACTGGTACATATCAAAGTGTATCTTTCAAACATGCATATGAGCTAATCTATCATCTTGTTACAGACATGGTTCCATTGGAAGTATTCATATACTTGAAAAATATTACTTTTTCAAGTAGAGTAGGACATATAAAAAATAAAAAATAAAATTAAAGAGAAAAATAAGTCATATTGTGAAAACCCTCTTGCTGACACAATTGGACATGAGGTTTCCTTGAAAACCAGGAAACTGGCGAGCAAAGTTCACAATAAGTTCTGCAATTTCATGATGGTTTCAATCTTTTATTATGGTTCTTCAAATAATTTTTGGTTCTATGCGAGTTGGATTATGTGGAATTCCTTAAGGTCCACCTTCCAACAGATCTTGTCCTATCGACCTCAACACCTTATCTGGGATCAACATCAGAGATTACTTGGAGTGCCTTGGAACTTGCATGCATCAATGAAAAGCCTCCTCGTTGACAAAAATGGGAATATAACAATGTCTCTTGATTCTCACATCTTGCAGGTGACTCGACTTCAACATATTCATTTATCTCTATCAAGATGCAATCATGTACCTTGGCACTCATTTACATTATCGGTGATTTGTCTTGAATTGCTTAACGATTGTCATCATTGATCGGTAATCCAATGATTTATTCCCATGCTCGACTTTGACACATTCATTCGCATGGTAAGAATTGTACCATAAATTTTGGCTTTGATGAAGAATAATGGTTTTATGGAATCAACAACAACTTGCAACAATACATTTTATCGGTTTCTTGTAGCATCATGTTCATCTTTTTTTCATTCAACAGCAACATGATGGCACCATTACAACACTTTTTCATTCATTTTCATTTTGAAGAAAAACAATAAATTTGGGCCCATTTCAGTCAATATGCAGTATGTTTCATGGTTTCTACTTCAGCATGTAGTACACAATCCAGATCAAGAGTTTAAACTCGGAGAAAATAATTTTCTCCAAAATTTGAAATTTTTTGCAATAGCTGCAGAAAGTTGCAGTTTCTGCAGCTATTGCTGTAGCAGCCTGTTTTTTCTATAGCAGTTTTTTCCAGAGATAGTTTTGGCACAAATATTGCAAGATATTGGAGCAGAAACAAAAAATTAAGAGCTTCTGGGTTTTCTCAGAATATGATAATTTGAGTAATGCGCAGACATAATTCAAATTAAGTGTAATTTTCGAGGACTTCTCGGCGGATTTTCATTTTTCACCATTTTGGACAGATTAGGGAAGATTTTGGTATTTTTGCACAACAAGGTATTGCCTTCATCAAAATAGGATTTTGAAGGCACATGGAGGTAGAAAAGGTAAAAATAAATGGTTTCCCTTTTGAATCACTCAATTTGGCCTTTAAATGAGTCTATGGCATATGTTTTTGTTGCAACATTGGGCAGCGTGAAGGGTGAAACCTGACAGAAATTGATTTGATCATGAATTTAAAATTGCGCATCTTTTAGGCCTGAAATTTTAATGTGTAAACTCATTACGGTAGGGTAAATGGACACAAAAAAAATCAGAAAATTCCAGTGTTTATTTTTCAATAAATTGGTCACTTTCACCTACAACCATTTCTCATTTTTCTCGAGATCTGTACACCCATTGGTTGATATTTTTTGTGGGAAGATGCATAATATTAATAGTAACAACCTAAAAAAATTCAGGAGCATTTGAGTTACAATTTGAGAGAAATTTGAAAAACAAATCTGCTATATGAAAAAGATACATTTTGTGGAGCAAGGTCAAAGTGGAGGTCAATGCATCATGGAGCAGAGTACCTGAGCAAAATCAACACCAAATCAGCCATCAGATTGTGTTCTCTTATCTAATTCCAAAAGGTAAACTTGAGGTAAAACTAGCCTTAAACTTTTTAATTTGTTAAAAATTCTAGAAATTTTGATGAAAAGCTATTGTAAACATGTAGTTCCAATTTTTCTCCCATTATGGTTTTTCATACCTTTTAACAACCAGTCCCACAAGTTATGATTGATTCTTTATCAACAAAATCATGCCACTCATGCAATCACCTCATTTTTTTCCATGGTCATAATGATGTTCTTCTATGCTTTCACCACTCTCTTGTTTAAACTTTCGCTTCTTGTTAATCCACGTTTTCCTTAATGGTCCATCAACATGATGTTATTGAGAAAAAGACTTATTTTACAAATAGAAAAACATGACTTCATGGTACATGTTTGTAGCACATGATCAAAAAGTAGACGAATCACTTAAATTATTTTTCATATTGCTCATCTTCAAATTATTAATGGAAGCCAAGAAATGATGAGTAAAAATCCACAAGAAGAAGATTGCAACAAGGCTTTGTTCACACACTCTTGAAATCACTTGAAACATATTTTAGGCTTTGATAAGTTGTATAACCCTCAACAACAACTCTTATTTTGTGTTATGTGCAACTCAACTTGTAAAAAGCTTCACATTGGGAAGTCTTCTTCATTCATTAGTTTGTGATTTCTTGAAGAAACTATTTGATAACATTGTTGAAATATGATTGGTTGCTATGCATGGAAGATAAGAAGCCAATCATTTTATGGGCTGCAATCTATGACCATTTCTAGCCATACTAATGGGATGAACTTCACAAGGATGTAAAACATATTCTATAGATGGAGTAAAAGTCTTGATGTGTTCTTCACAATATGGTATTCTACCAAGGCTTGAACAATTTGAGCACAATTAAAATAGTGACAAGTACTTGGATATGCTACTATGTGGGCATCCTTTCTTTTCATACAAGTTGCATATAATAAATAATGAAGGGTTGGATAAAAGTGCATCTTATTGAGATAAAGCGTCAATATTGCTCTCTTGGAGCTTTGGTCAAGGATTTAGTTGAAATGACAGAATAAAGGAACACAAGGAACTGGTTGAATTATGAAAATTTGCAATTATTTTTTTGCATGAGGACATGCAAAATCTCTCGTGTGGGGGGATGTTGAGTCTCCAATTTGTCATAATTTTGTTGATGAAACCATCCATTTTCGCATCATTCCATTCATCCATTGTCATCATTTTTAACCATATTTATTCATAAACACACAAAATTCCCGCATGCATGTTTACATGGTTCATTATTATTATTATTTCTATTATTTTTAATGAATTAAAGAGAATTATGCGTGGTTTTACTAATGATAGTTTGATAGTTCAATTTTCTACAGTTTACACAACTCTATCCATGGTTGAGGTAGTAGCACCATTCTAGAATGAAATAGGACAAATGGACATTATTTATAGAAGCTCCAATATGGATTTTTGTTGGTCAAATTCCACCCAGCTCGCACAAGTGGACCTCCAGGCAAAGATCAAGGGAAAATCACAGCAGTTTTGAGAAGTTAACTTCAAACGCGTTTTCTGAGCAAAATAAATCGAATCTCCAAAAACAAAAAACATGGGTTTTGTTTAGCAAAAACCCTATTAAGCTCTTATGAAGAAATTTTCTTGAATTCATTACCATTTAGGAGATATTTCAGGTTCTTTGGAGCCCTATTTTGCAGTTGCGTGAGCAAACATTGTGCCCATGTGTCAATAAACGCCCAGTCAATAAAAAAGAGGTTGGAAGGGACTTTGCTTCATAAAATTCATGGAAAATAGGTGTCCATTTAGTTCTCATCTTTAGCCATAGAATCTCCATGAAGTTACATTGCAACCTCTATATAAACACTCAATTGAAACAAAGAGAGGAAGTTAATTTTCTGAAGCATGTTGTGAAGTTTTAAAACTCTATTTTTCATTCCTTTTTAATGAAGAAGTACCTTGAAGACTTGATGCGCAGCTCACTGTTGATGTGAATATTTGACCTCTTGTTTGTGGAGGGCCACTGCAAATTGTAAACGTTCTGCATTTTATGTTTTTAATGTAGTTGTTTTCATGTTTTCTTTTTATCATTCGATGTAGTTATTTTCAGAATTCCAATTTGTCATTTTCCGTAGTTGTTTCTAGAATTCCAATTTGTCATTTGTTGTAGTTACTTCTAGAATTTCATTTTTTTATTTGATGTAGATGCTTTCATAAGTATTCTTTTATCATTTTATGTAGATTCATCAATCTTTCCTTTCGAATTGTCAAATTGCAGAGGATTCATAGTTTTACTTCTAGAGGAGCAATGATTTATTTTAGAGAAGTTTTACAAGTTCATGAGTGGTTTATTTTGTAATATTCCTAATTAGCCCAAGCTAATAGGAATATTTCATTTTGTTTTGATTTTCTAAATTTATGAATAAAATGTAAAGGAGAACATGTAAACTCCTAAAAACATCAAAATAAATCAATGCCCAATGTGAACAGAGGAAAATCAGGGTTGTCTCAGTAAAATACCCTTATAATGTGAAAAGGGGATCATCTTAGTAGCTGGATTTTACACTTACGGGTGTGAACAAGGGCAAATGGATGAGGACATAGTCAAGTTTGACTAAGTCAACATGCATGAATGAAGAAGAAGAGATCATCGATAAAACCAGTTCAGTGTGAAGAAGGATCAGCATAGGCAGACATTTGTGAGCTGGATTGATTTCACTTGCAGGTGTGAATGGGTTTGAGCTATGAAACTAGGTCAACCTTGACCAAATCTACAGCGCAGTCTAGATTCAATGCACCTCATGGAGGGACAGCGCAGTTCTAGAAGGAGGCCCTCATGTGAAAGGATATAATTCCTCAAGGTGGTTTAGGGTTTTCCAAAGCTCTCATCTTATAAAGGGAAGAGGAAGGCTCAAGAGAAGGTCGTTCATGATATTATATTTTCAGAGTATATTGTCTGCTTAGACATATCTCATTCTCTTGGCTGTTTAGCAGAGAATTGTGAGGATTTCCTGTTTAGGGATTCTCTCTCCTTCCATTGAGTAGCTCTTGGAGTGAATTGCACTTCTCTTCCACTATCCGGCATATGGCCAAGCTCCATCTCCCTTAGACAGCGTAAATCCTACTGTGATTTACTTGTTTCAGTGAGTTGTAGCAAGTGGAGACTAGATCTGCTCAAATCTAGCTTGTATTGGTGGCTCTTCTCAGTGAGTGTGTCATTTAACCTCTTGGAAGAGTGCATCTGTTGTTTGAGCTTCATATTTTAGATCTTGGCATGTGCCCAACTCACTTCTCAGCATCTACAATGCAGTTAGCTTCAGAAACTGCGTCATTTTCTAGAGTGCTGCAGTAGCAGGGTTTGATCCCTTGCTTGTGAGATTTTCCTTAGAGGAAGGGCCAACCCTTCTCCCAGAAAAGCATTGTACATCATTCTTCTTCTCTCTCATGTATTATTCAACTATTTTCTTATAAAGATGTAGTAAACTATGTTTTCCCTGATCCATATTCTACAGATCTGTCATTCTTACACTTGTACTTTCAGGAAACCCTTGCCAAGTTATCTTTCTGATGTGTAAAGGAGCCAGATCTCCATTTTTCTTTATGTTCTGAGCAATAAAACTCCATATCAGATGTTGGCATCATATTGTAGCCGAAACCCTTTGTAAATGACGCTGTACATGCTTCAGTAAAATTTTGTTTAGTAAAATTCATGGGATTTCAACATTTGTAAGCCATATTGGGAGTGGTAGATCTGTTTAATATAGCTATAGTCATTTTTTTGGGCTGAAATTAGATATGTAAGTTTTTTATGACCTAAGCTACGGGATCCCACCGTCCTTTTCCCTTATTTTTACGCAAATCGATGAAGTTAACGTTTTTAGGGCTAAAATAGCTACTTTTCCCCATATTTTGTGGGTAAAATGGATCATACTTCTTTCTGTTGTACATAAAATTGATGTTGAAGTGTTTCTTGACACATTCCATGGATTAATAGCTTGCTGCAGCTCCAGCATTGTGTTTACATATTGCTACAGTCCCATTATTGGGCATTTTCCAGCCATTCTAGGTGTGAGAGGCTTGTTTATCTCACCTAGTTTGCTTGGTTTCTGATTTCCTCTTGGATTTGGATCTTATATTATCATATCTAAGAGATCCAAGGGATAATATTGTTTTCTATAGCATACATTCCTAAAAAATGCGTTTTTCAGGCATGCCTTGCTAGCAATCCCAATTTGGGGATATTACATATTTCAAGAGCATGAGCGATTTATTTTCAATACATTAGTGATTGAGTGATTTATTTTTAGCATATGAGTGTGTTCTTTTCAGTTCATGAGTGATTTATTTTTAAGAGCTATAGTGATTTCTTTACAAGTTTCATTTCCATAATATTTCATTTCAAAAACATAAAAATATATAAATTCCCTTTTCTAGAATTTGATTTCATCTTCGTACACTAGACTGTAGAATTTTTAGATACTAACAAATTAGTTAAGGTTTCTTCATAAGAAATAGAAGGTTTGATTCAGTTTTACATAATAGAAATCATGTTGATTTTTAGAACCTAGTTGTAATTTAAATTTATTTCATTAGGAACATAAGAATAAAAACATCCTTAGAAGAAATCTCTACAAATTCAATCATCACACCAATAAACTGAATTAAAATATTCTTCTAGCACATATAGTGCACTCTCACTTCACAAGTTTACCAACTCCGGTCGATAATTTACGTAATCAATTTAAGACAATTAAATTAACAAACAGTTGTCATGGGAGGAGCCTATATCAATTGGGGGATAAAGAGCCTCTTAAGTTCTGGAAAAAAGTGTATTGACTTCAACCCCTGTAACAACATATGAAGAAATTGTTTTATACTTTATGCCCTTATTTTTTTGGTCCACTTGTTGTCTGATCTAGGCTAGTAAAAGCATAGTTTTCTTGGAAGAAGGTTTTTTTAATGGTCAATTGTTCAAGGCTCAACGATTTTTTCCTTGCAATATTTTCCAAATCTTCATCTTTTGAGGGAGGGGAAGTAATATCACCTTGTGTAGTGTTATGACGAGAGGGAGATAATGATGTTGACCTTGGATCAGAGATTAATGTATGATACTTACTTTTAGATCAATAGAGATACGAGGATGGCATCTAGCTGGAGTCAATGTCCAATGTATTCCCCAAAAAATTGTTCCTATGTTGTGTCATCTGTGTGACATCTAATTTTCCAACCTTATCAAATGTGGATTGGATATTTGTCTTAAAACTATGATTTTATATGGGAACCTCCTCAAGGGCAATAATCTGGGGATCGCTAGAAGACATTGATGAACCCTAATTTGGTTTGTGGATTGTAGGAACCTAATTCATGAAATAGGTTTGTATGTTCATTTTAAGGCGATCCCCACCAAATTGTAAAGGACACTCGACTACCAAATTTCCAGTTTCATGACATCCCAAACATCTAAATGGGATTCCACAGTAATCCACTTGTTTTCTAACGGAGAAAGGACCCCAGTATAAATGTGGAGAGTCACCGACAAACCTCCTATCCAATCCACTTCAACCAAGAACCTAACTGTAAATTCAACCAAGAACAACATTCCAAACTATAAAAAAGGACGATAAAACCTAAACCTCAATAAAATAAAGTTGAATAAAGACATAGGTATGGAGGTGGATGACATGAGACTCAAATAGTAATTCATTCAACCAATCATATAAGCTAACTACACATAGTAGTTTAAACCATCTAAGTAATTTTTTTAGGGTAAATAAATTCAACATTGCCGACATAAAACTACACTAACTTTTTCAACTCATCCATTTACCATGATGAAACCATGCTTAGAAATTTAGGTAAAAAAAGGCATGGATTACTTCAATATTTAACTCGATGAAGTGAATAGAAAGAAACTACAGTATAGTAAAACATCTCCAACAAATGATGCACCCATCCATGAGTAGAGTATCAGGGAAAAGCCAAACCAACAAATCCCAAAGGAACTTATAGATGGATAAAACAATAAATATATCAAGTTTGTTAATGTAAAAACTCTCAATATCATAGTTTGAGATAGAGGATGAAGATTAGTAGGCCCTTCTCGTAGCCTAAAGTACTCAATTAGATTATTGTGAGAATCTAGAGCAAAGAATGAAAATGAAGGAGTAGTAGGTGGAAACTATCTGAAGCACATACTAAGACCCACAACCACCAATCCACTATCTCTTCCTTGATCATAGATAAAGAAAAGAAAACAATGAAATCCACACTTGTGAAAAAATAATAAGTCGTTGAGCTCTTGGTGACTATAGCATGATTGATAATTCATGGTATAACATGAGATGGCAAAGCTAATATAAAGAAAAAAAAATGAAAAAAAAGTGAAGTCAAATGGGAAAAAAATCAGTTTTCAAATGAAGACAAAGTCAAACGTAGCCAAATGAGAACAAAGGCAAGCCCAACAACCACTTATCCCAAGGGTTGAGCACTAGTCCGAGATCACCTATAAAAACTCACAAATTGACGCACAATTGCAAACCTATGCTTTGTACACACAACATGACCTACTAGAACCCCCCATCAATGTAAACTTTCCACTGCACATTGGACTCCAAATCCTAAAACCATTATCGACCAAAACGAGGGAATGAAATTGCAAAAAAATGATAAACAATTAAAATTAACAACGAAGTTACTTATATGTGCTTTGTATTTTCATATAATAGTAAGTATTTATGAAATTCTTAGAGGATAATATGTTTTAATTAATTTTATAAATAGAGAAAAAACAGATTAATGATTTAGTTTGTTTTAATTTATTTTTTATTTTGTCGTCTATTTTATCAAATGTATGTATTTACATTTTATAAAATGTATGTATTTAAATGTAAGAGAGAAAATTTATGCAATTCCTTGATTATGAGTTTTTTGATAATAGCGGTACTAACTCTATGTTCAAAATGTGCAACAAAAACCTTATTGGATGCAGTCTTCTTAGCAGCTTTACCTCTCTATCTCAGTTTAAGTATGTCCAAGATATTTAGTAAATTTCACTGTAACAAAGTTGCTTCAAATATACTTTTGAACAGGTTAGTTGCATAGTGTTTTAATGATTTATATGTTACTGGGTTACATATTAGTCATATTTATGAGATTAGTGTAATAGAAAATCACATTAAAGCTACCATGCAAAGATTTGTGAGTTTTTGAAAAGTTGGAATTTGAAGGTCCTTAGACCCAACCCCTAGTCACATGACAAATACAAGGGATAGGACAAAGAGCTTATCCAATGGGGGCTTAGGCTCTAGGGTATCAGATTATTTTTATCATGAATAATTTAACAGTGGTGGCACGAGTCTTGATAGTAACAGATCCCACACAATTGGTTAAGTAACAAAATATTTCTTGTTGGGGGGAGGTCCGTCGATTGACGGTCGACTATTAGGATATTGACTATTGGTTATTGATTGATCCACTATCTATAGTTCAATAGGTAGAAGTTAACACAAATTACTCGACACAAAGAAACCCATCATAACTATTGGGTAATAGATATAGAGGGTTAGGATATCAAATAATGGATATCAATTATCGAGTGTCAAGGGTTTGAAGGTTGGGTATTGGGAGAACAAAGCCTAGGCATTGGGATTTTGTCTTGATACCAACAAAACCTAGGTTTGGTAGGATTGGTCATGTGGAAAACTCACAAGGTGTTGACATGGTGAGTCGATGTGGAATAGAGCTACCATGTGTGGGTCACATGGCACCTAATGCTGCAAGGTGATATGCCATGATGATGTGGCATAAATGTGAGTCTTTAATAATGTGGCACATATATGGCATCCTGACCTGATAACTAATATGACAGGATAACATGTCTTGTTGACGACATTGAATAATTCAATAACATAATACAAATCTTGGAAAATTTGGGGATTGGGGTTGTTGGCCCTAGCCCCTAGTCATATGGCTGACAAGACCAAAAGCTTAGCTAAAAGGGACTTAGCCTAGGAGAATGGATACCATAGTATTGGGCTATTGGGGGATCGATCATTGGGCATCAAGAGATTCACAACGATGCTACCAACGAGTATAATCGATAGCAATACAACTTGAAAAGTTTATCCGTTGTTGAGAAATTGGTTATTGGGGTGTCGGGATCCATATTTCAACTCAATCTCGAGCAACGACTAGCACATAATGCAACCTTAACAAACCCTGATATCTTTGTCAAATGAAAAAAAACTTTCTCCCATGTATCTACAACTATTAAGAGATTGGGAGGTTGGGAATCCCAAGGTCAGGACGTTGAACCATTCATAATTTATTTTCTTCCTTGATAAATAGTCAATGTTATCAAGCTATGGAACCTTGATATTATATGTTGGGTGTTAGCACTAGGTTTGTATCTTCACAAAGGGTCCAAATGTTTCGAGAATCAGTTGACAAATTCATTTAGAAAAATTCAAGGCTTAGGTGTTGGACTATATTAAAATTTTGTGTTAAAGGATGGCATAAGGGTTAGGAACATGTCAAATAGGTTTATTATGTCATGCATGATGTTTTACCTAAGTTTTTCATCCAATCGAATGAAGTACACCGAAAACATGTGGCGTTATGAAATATTTTCGTAGCGCATATTTCGTAGCGCCTACAAGAATTTTAAAAAAAAGGTTGTTCTAACTTCCCTTTGGATCATATCAAACACTCAAACACTTTTTGAAGAAGGCTAACTCATGTTACAAGTTTATGAGACATTTGGAAGGGTTTCTAAGCGTTAAAATATGGTTTTATAGGTAAAACCTAAAAACGGAAACTATGTGTAAAAGAACCATTTCTAGCATACCCAAGAAACCAGTTTGCAGCAGAGAGGATGTAAAATTTCAGTCCCCACTTCGGTTATCAGTTTTCCCTTATTACTCCATTCATTTAATGTTAAATCGAAGCATGATTAAAACACTAAAATCTAGAAATGACCTTTATTTCTAAAAACACAAATTTGGAGATTTTACTACTGCTGGAGAATGCTAAAATAAATGCACAGTAAAAATAAAACAGCCACACAGAGAAAATGACACAGTCATTTTTGGTTAATGTGACCCTCGAAAAACCCCCTACAACTCTTGGGGAAAGCTAGTTTGAGAGCTCTTCTTTATTTCTGAAAAACTTTTACAAAGAAACTGAAATACATAGAAAATTCCGGCATTCAAAAAATACAACGTATCTCAATTTATGTGCTTGAAATTTTCCTCGAAAATCATGCCACAGCAAAATAGAAAAACAACAGAAAATTACAGAATTAAATGTTGTACGACTGCCTTAGTTTTTGTACCTAAAAATATGTGTACAACCATATTGACCTTTACGGACTGTACAACAGTCGTTCTCCTCAAAATTCGTGCCCAGTTGCCTCGAAAAACATGCCCATTTGTGTCTCAAAATTCATGCCTTCAACTGTTGTCCCTCTTCCTCGATTTTTGTGCCGTACTCCTTGGAAAATGTGCCAAAACATTGTTGTATGGATTTATGTCTTCGAATGTGTGCCAATAAATGTTGCTATATGTATTTTCTGTGAGTACCTCCTTGCTACTCTGCTTCAACTCCTCCCTCCTTATAAATTTTCTCCTTGTTCTCTCTACCTTTTCTCTCAAAATCTCATGAAAGAATGAATGTGATATTTTCTCTTCTTCTCTCCTTTTACCCTAAATGACTATTTGGGCAACCCTAAGATCTAATGGCTTCGATTCATTTAGATCAAGGGATGAAAATAAATGTGCATTTAATTCTCACTTTCTGTTTTTTAACTCACCCACTTAAATAAAGACACACTTAGCCTTTTATTTCCATATTCAATTTTCCACTTTCTAATTCTTCATTGACTTTAATAAAGTCACTTTAAAATTAGAATGTAACTTTATCACTTTTAAATTAGACTGACTTTACAACTTATAAAGTCACTTTTAGGAGAAGAAGTACAATAAAGTGGACAATTTTCCTTAGGCCAAAGATCAAAGCCTTAAGGAACCACTTGTCCTCTGGTACCCAAAATTTAACAGAGGAGTTAATAGAATTTTTAACAGCATGTGGCAGATTTCATCAACTCCTTTGATGGAAGCATAGCTAGGGTCAGGGACATGCAATTTCAAGTGACATAAGTTACAAAGGGATCAAGTTTACCAACTAAATGAGAGAAGTGGTTTAAGAAGAAATGAAAATACTCTGTTTTTTCCCCGTTTTAGTCACCATTTTCAAACAAATATTCCAAGTAGGTGGTGATGAATTTTGGAAAACCAAAAGATGTTTTTTTAGGGAACATAAAAAAATAACAAAATACTCTCTCATATTTCTAAAATGTATCATGGTTCGAGATATTCGGATGTATATATTAGGCCTATTTTTCCATATTTTTTTAATTTTTTTTCCTATAAAAATGCTAGGTCAACAACTGAAGGCCACCTCACAAATTCGACTTGGGGATCAAATATTATCTCCACCTGGATTTTTTAAAACCGTAAACTAAAGATGTAAGAAGAGGTTTTTGGATCAATTTCTTTTGGATCTTGAGGATTATTGTAATTAATAGTTTCCACAAATTGTGGATTTGAAACCTATGCAATATTTTTATATATTAATTTTAAAAGGAGGGCCAAGGGTTGGTATTTAAAGTTTTGGAGAAGAAATTATTTCTGTATTTTGTAATATTTTTTTAGTATTAATTATATCAAGTGCATAAGTACAAAGTTCTTTCATACCAGAGATTCATGACGATGATGTTTTGAAGGTTGCCTCCTTTCTCATGTGTATGTGATTCCCTTCTCAGTTGTTCATTTATGTGTAAATCTTATAAGTATTTAAACTAAAAGTACATGTTCTGGACTCATCCTTTGTTAGATGCTCCATTTCATAAAGTTAAAAACTCACAATTTTCCTCTAAATTTACATTTGAAATTCATCTATTGTTAGATGCTTCAAATGTGATGGATTTTTAATCATTTTTTTCCACTTTCATACTGCCACGATAATATTCATAGATAGACATAATTTATGTTGCCTTTATTTCCTAGAGAATTTTATTAATCACTGATAATATTTATAAATACTCATATTTGACTCTGTTTCCCAATAGTTGAGATTTCTACTAACCTACCCAACCAAGCCCTATTTTGATACCACCTTACTGAAGATCTAGCCACTGTTTGGAGATACAGTTAGTTGTTAAACATTTAGTGATTAAATTGTCAGAGAGAGCCCTTTGTGGATTGAAGGGGCTAACCCAAGAACTGTTTTAATGATCAGATATAATTTATGAGGGCAAACAAAAGGTTATATAACAACATTGGTTGTAAATTTTCTCTGGCAACTCCATTTTCAAGAATCCAAAATTCGAAGCTTCAATGGCAACTCCATTGTTCGAATAATTTAAAGCTTGAATAATGTACTGGTGACTCCACTGGATTCAATGAAGAACCCATATGACGCTACTATTGTTTCAAGGTATGCATGTTTGGATTTTATGGACCTTCTTGGTTTTCCAAATCCTCTTCCTATAGATGAATACTTTTTTATGAATGGCCCAAAGTTTAATGGATATGATTTAAGTTTGGCTTTGAAACATATCTCAAATTTCTGTGACTTTACTGATATTCTTAAAGTCAAGAATGAAGATGTATTTATAATATTATTCTATGATTCATTCCAAGGAAAATGAAAGTAGTGGGCTAAGTGTTTTCCTACTAAATCCATAAGGTATATAACTAGTTTTTGGGTTCTCTTTTTGGAAACATGGATGGAAAAGACAGAGTTTGTGGCGAACTATGTTTCCATTCAAGGTTTTCAAGAATGGAACGATAGGTATAATGATGATGGAGTAGATGATAATTTGTATTCAGTATTATCCTCTTATTTAGAGTCATGTAAATATAACTCAGAAGCTAAGATTCAGTTTCTAGAACAATTTTCTAAGGAGATTGAGATAGAGCTTGAAGTTTTAGAGGCCCAAAGAATTTTTTCATATCAGAGTCATATTTTTCAATTTCCTTTTCAGCAACAATGAAATGACATTTTAATTCCCTCTATTATTGAGAGTGGGAATTTTTTTTTTTGGATTATGGATTTGGAATAAAAAGCATACATGAAAAGTTCAACCATGATGATCAAATTGTAGAGTACATTGAAGATCAATAGACAAGATATGGCATCTATAAATTTAATGATCATGTTGTTGTTTATATGGAGGGTCTTTGTAGCTTGAATGTTTAGCCCTATTTTCACTTTGAAAAACAAATCCATTATGAGTTTCCACAACTTTTACATTTTTCAGTTTTCATTTTGTTGAAGCACTGTTAAGCAGCCACATTATTTGAGCAGCTACTTGATTGGATTCACTAGCATTTTTGTATTACCTTATTTCAACAATTCTTTAGCAGATTATAATAGGATGTTATTCAGTAAGTTTGCAATCAAAGCATCTTTTCAGCAGTTTGGTTTTCAATTTTCAGTCAGTTTTTTAAATAAGGATTGGACTCGGTTAGATCATAGGTCACAGTTTGCAGGTCTCAGTTTGATTTTAGTTGCAAGTCGGGTTATTAGTTTTGAGTTGGGATAAACCCAATGGATTAGGAATAGGTTTTGTGTTCTTTAATGCCCCTTGTGGAGATAGTATCCCCATTGGATCTAGCTGTTAGCACTATGTTTGCATCTTCACAAAGGGTCCAAATGTTTTGAGAATCAATTAACAACTTCAATTAGAAAGAGTGAAGGCTTAAGCGTTGGACTATATTAAAATTATGTGTGAAAGGATGGCTTAAGGGTTAGGAACATGTCAAAGAGGTTTATTATGTCATTCCTAATGTTTTACCTAATTTTTGTAGCCAATCGAATGAATTACATCGAAAACAGGTGGCATTCTGAAATGTTTTCGTAGTACCTACATGAATTTTAAAGATAAAGTTTTTCTAGTTGCCCTTTGGATCATATCAAACACTCAAACACTTTTTGAAGAATGATAACTCATGTTACAATTCAATAAGACATTTGGAAGGTTTCTAAGCATTAAAGATGGTTTTAGAGGTAAAACCAAAAAACTGAAACTATGTGTAAAAGAACCATTTCCAACATACCTGAGAAACCAGTTTGCAGCAGACAGAGGAGTTATTAGCAACTTTGATAGTTTGTGACATGTTTCATAAAATCCTTTGATGGAAACACAATTAGGGTCAGGGACATGCAATTTCAAGTGACAAAATCTGCAAAGGGAACAAGTTTACCAACTAAAGGAGATAATTGGTTTAAAAAGAAATGACAATACTATGTTTTTTCCTATTTTTGTCACCATTTTCAAACAATGATTCCGAGCATGTGGTGATGAATTTTAAAAAACCAAAAGGGGTTCTTGTTGGGAATGGGATGACTTAAAAACACCTCTTGAATATTTTACCCAGTCATCATGGTTTGGAAAATACAAAGGAATATTTGAAGTCTATTTTACCAAATTTTCTAATTTTGTTTTTTCTGGTTTTAGTCATTATTTTCAAAATCCTTTTCCGAATATATGGATATGAATTGTTGAGATTCAACAAGATGATGATCCTAGTGAAAATTAAGCACCTTCACTAGTTGGGGCCCGCAAGCTATTTTTAGGTGTATGTCTATTTTTAGAATGGTGAGCATATTCTAAAATTAGCAGGGTGCTGATTCTAGATGGTTGAGCAAATTATATCTTTAGATGAGTTTATATTTTTAAAACATGGGTGAAGTCTATTTATAGATCGCATATCTAAAAATAGAATGCATGTTGATTATTATTAGCCCTTAATGATAATCAGACAATAAATAACAACTTATTCTCTTAGAGCACTTGATTTCAGTTAACTGATGTGGAAAACCAGTTAGCTGAAGGAATTATGAGTTGCAAGGTTGGTTGGTGACTCATGCATGATGGACTTCGTTGTAACTGAGTGTGACACAGTTGTAACAGAGTTGGAAGAGTAGTTATGTGAGTTGTTATTTAGTTTAACTCAGTTAAGTGAGTTAAACTCAGTTGTGTTATTTGTAACTAAAGATACACTAGTGAAAGATGAGTGAATTAATTATTTAATTAATTCACAAGTAGTGTCTTACTTGCAACTGAAGAAATACAACAGTTAACTACTTGCATGTCAGATCCAGTGGAGACCCAGTGGAGAGATAGGTGAAAGGGTGTGTTTGACTATCAGTTGTGACTATAGTGATGCATTCAATGCATCTACACACACATTAGAGTTTCCAATGAGGATTGCACAGTCAAGGCAAGGCAAGATCGAATTCATTCAGGGATATTCTTCAGCAAGGATTGTGCAGTGGAGGCAGGCTGTCAGGAGGCAAGAAATTAGTGCATATATATGCAAATTTCTGCATGACAGTGTGAGACGATTGTATATTGTACTGAGAGCTCTATGTGTTGAGCTTTCTATGATATCTTTTCATGATTCCGTGATATACATAATATATTATAGTTGGGGTTTTTAGCTTTAAGCTTTCCTGGTAAAACATCTCGTTATGTGCGCTTGATTTTTCTTCATATATTTGCAATTGGTGATTTAATTTCCGCAAAGAATTGAGTAGAAGGATTATGTATTTAACAATGGATTTAATTGTTAGATCAGGGGAGTTTAGTAATATTGATGCAGGGGCATTAGACACCGGCCAGCAATGTAGGAGGGTTGTCCACATGTTGTGGCTAGGAGGGTTCGAGAACAATTAACTTGTAACAGCTAGGTGTCAATACCTCAGCTGATTGTTTCATTTAGAGTAGCTAGAATCGTAGAAGTCGAATGGTTAGTCCATCTGTCCTAATTTTGGTTTTCGAATAATTGTAATTAGGCTGTTGATTTTCCATAACGATCCTCACAAGGGAACCGGAAGGACACATATTGATGTATATAGATGTAATCCCTCAGATGTGTAAAGGGGGAGCAAGAGGAGAGAAGGGAGGAGTTTCTGCGATAAAAACTCTGTGTATTGAGCAATTGCTTCCGGTTGAATAAAATTTCAATTCCTGTTGATTTCTAAATTGCATGTATTTATAATTGTGGGGCGGAAACGTGAAGCTGGGTTACACTTTTGTGAGAATCGGGCGTAGAAAATTTTTTTCGCCAATAGTTCGGCCGAACTTTTGAGTCCGTTTAGATTGACGGCACAGTGACGGCGCAGCAAACAGAATTTTTGCCGGAGTTTTGGAAAACCGGCAAGAGGAGTTCGGCCGAACTATTGTTTTATAAATAAATCGCCCGCGAAAGTTGTAAGGTTACTGATTTCATTGTTCGCGCGCGATTTTTCTACTGTGTGTGTGATTGTCGCGACGGGTCGAGCTGATGTTGTGTGTGTGATTACCGCGACGGGTCGAGCTGCTGCTGTGTGTGTGATTGCCGCGATGGGACGAGCTGCTGTTGTGTGTGTGATTGTCGCGACGGGTCGAGCTGCTGCTGGGCGCCATCGTTAAAATCTGCCGGTATGTTCATCTACCATCATTTTCTCATTCCATGTGCTTCGTCATTTTAAACTCAAATACTCGAACAAGGGAAACTCAAATGTCATTTTTAGATCTCTCTCTCTTTTTTTCTCTGCAAATAATATTTACAATTGTCTCTAGGCTGAGTATTTGTCCTATAAAGGAGGTGTCTCTGTCATCAAAGGCACCAACACCTTGCCTCACCCAGAAAAAAATTTACATCCAACACTTCGTAGTATAGCGTCTTCCTCACTTCGGAGTGTAGCATCTTCCCCCGGGATAATCTGCTAAAATCCGCAGGGGATAATCTGCGCTTCGTGGGTACTAACCTCTGTTGTATTTTCCAGTCTAAATCAGCAACTTTTGACTATCTATTTGTTCAATGAAGGAAATTTTTCAGCATAACACACTATAAATTCTTGACTTCGTGTTTACTTATTTTCTTTCCTTTAAAAATTGTCTTCACAGCAAGACACTTACATGGGTCAGTTCACCTATGGGTAGATATTTACAAGTTTTGACAAAGCTTTGCCAATTCGAATAGGGAATGTAGTTGCATCCAGGCCTGGAAATTGACGTCCTGTGGGACGTATTTTTGGTTTAGGAACGTATTTGACTGCCAATAAAAAATTACACACGTCAAGTTTGACGTGCCGTATACCTCTCCAACCTGTCAAAGTGATGTCTAATTTCACAAGTAAAACGTAAAAGTTTATAATACCCAATTTCATACATGTACACAACACAGTTTCAACTTAAACGCTGTTTAAATGTTGCATTGTCTTGCTGCCTATTACTCTAGAAATTTGGTGGTCCTGTGGCCATGATCGAGGATTTCTTCATACGGAAAATGTCAAATATCTTGATGTCAAAATTAAACTGCAATTACTCTTGTAATTTTTTTTAATATGCAAGACAAAATAATTTGACTGTCATCAATTTACTGAATAATTTGACTGTCATCAATTTACTGAATAATTTGACTGTCTGTCAATTTACTGAATAATTTACTGACTGTCATCAACACAGTTTCAACTTAAACGCTGTTTAAATGTTGCATTGTCTTGCTGCCTATTACTCTAGAAATTTGGTGGTCCTGTGGCCATGATCGAGGATTTCTTCACACGGAAAATGTCAAATATCTTGATGTCAAAATTAAACTGCAATTACTCTTGTAAATTTTTTTAATATGCAAGACAAAATAATTTGACTGTCATCAATTTACTGAATATAATACCAAAACTTATTTGCTACTCGACTGCTCGTTATGTTAAGGAGAGGTCTTTAGAGTTGGATTCCCCTTCCTTTCTGGCACCAACTCTTCTTGTAAGCTCATCACCGAGATGCTCCAAGATCCAATAAGTTTCTTTATTAACCGGCCCCTCTATTTTTGAGAATATGTATTAGCTATTTAAAAGTAGCAAATTAAAAAAAAAATTTGCATGTTTTCAAACTGAGATTATATATTATTGATGTAAAAATAGAGTAAAAGTAACAAATTTAAAATATAATAAAAATATTGTGCATGTCAAATTTATTTAATTATTTTAAATAAATAATTTATTAATTATGAAAAAAATATTATTTTAGTTGTAAGGTTAGAAATTATTTGATTTTTTAAGACTAAATATAATAAATTTTCATTTGCTTGAACTTTCTCATTATCACATAAAGAAAGACTTCTTTAAATCATTTCAAGAAAATTTATTTGGAAACACATCATTTTCTCCTTCAAAGAAAAAAAAACACATGTCTTGGTATATTATGCCATCAAACTGAAAACACATCATTTTCTCCTTCAAAGAAAAATAAATAAATTTCAATAGGCTTTAGGAAATTTAATTTCAAGTCATTTAATTTCACATGATTAGAATTTCTTTCAAATTCAAGAGCTTTTTTTTTCAATGAGGGGAAAGCTCACGGGAAATCCGGGCGTACTTCCCCAGAATTTCTGGATGGTACGCGCGGCAAACCGTTCGGCGGACTTTCGGCGCCTAACCCCAAAGGACTCAAGAATCGAACCCGTGACCTCCCTCAACGGAGAGGCCCACGTATTGGCTCACTACCGCTTGAGCTAACCCTTGGGGCTTAATTCAAGAGCTTAGAATTGCTTTCAAGATCAATAGATCAAATTCATTTCCAAGTCCAATAGAATAGGATTTACCTTTATGTTTGATAGAATCAAATTTCAAAAAGCTTTCATAGTATAGAATTAGAATAATTTGTTTCAAGTTCTCAATTCGATGCTTTGATATATGCTAGTCTTTGATAAATAACGTGTTTGTGCTCATTTAGATATTTTCATTAATTGGTTTTCTTTGAGTATTGCAATCATTTCCATAGGTTAATTTCCATTTTTTATTGAGAGTTAATTGCTTAGCATATATTGTGCAAGTGTACTTTAGAAGTATAAGAACCTGGATTGACATTTAATGCAAGTAATTTATCTCACAATTAATTTACCCATTAGGATGCTTTGACCTAGTAACTTGAGAGATGAAAAAGATCCTATCACATTAACGTGAGGATCCATTTTCACAATGAACATTAGGAAAAGACAATATTCATTGCAGTTGGTAATATAGTCAACTAGTAGATTATTCAATTATTAACAAAGTTGATGAAAGAATGCAAGGAATTTAAGGTTGCATTTCAATTTTGAAAATTTTCTACAATAATTTTTGTAGGATAATTTGTTATACAATATCATTTTCATAGTTTACTTTTATTTTTATTTTTATAATAAAAATGCTCATACCTGTAATTTCAATTATATGGTTGGTTGTATTTCACAAATTAATTTTGATTATATATTTGGTTATATTTTCCAAGTATATTTATGCTTGTTGGACTAAGTATTTTTAGGATCACACACACACACACATGTTAATGCAAGTTTCCATATTTATTTATAATTTTTTTTTTAGAAAGAACCTTCAACCAAAAATACCCCTAAGGTTAGTCCCCCGTGTGCCCTTTGAGACACATTAGGTCATCCCACCAATTCATGCCCCATGCTTCATGAGTTGAAGGGTATCCTTCATACCCTTCAACTATTGGTGCTTAACTATTTCTTAAGCACCCCCATTTCTCCCCACTCCATCATGTGATGTTTCCACCTCATCACATAATAAGGGTTTAAGAACCAACGACCTCTTGTCTATTTATGTGAAACACAAACATTATACACAACATTGTCTCAATCTCCGACGATATCAAGATGTGTTGGTCACCATACATCATGCCTCAATAGTAGCACCACCACTTACACCAACCTCATATGTTGATGATTCCTCTTCCACCATTTATTATGTCATGAACTCGGTTAATTAGTATATGGCATGCCCTTGAGTGCTCTCTGTTAAAGACACTCATCTCATCTATATGTGTCCTTTACTCATCAAATACCATCATCACTGCATGCATCAAGTGACATATCCCCCTCATCAAGATCCCAATCCGCCTAATTTTGGATGCTCCTCATACACTAAGTACCTTGACCATATCAATGGAATGCCCAACTCCTAGCATGGTTCCCACCACACCAACACAACTATTGGAGATTCAAACGACCTCACCACTTAGAAAATGATAAGAAATTATTTCACCCCCTTGTACTAACAATACATAGAAAGAATAACATAATTAATAGAAGAGATAAAAATATGAATTAGAGAAATGGATGGATCACATATTAAAGGAAATGTAAGCCAACCTAGGAAGAAACCAACTCTTCGCTCCCACTTCAAATAATTTTTAAGAGTAAACAATGAAAACAACAAATTGATCTATGTACCAGATGTACAACATTCAACCATACCTATATAAAGAGTGTATAATGAAATTAATGTTGGTTTACTTCAACACTTGGAAAATATCTTGTTTCTATCCCATTTGTGGAAGTTATGCAAATATGAAATAAAAATATTTAAGGTTAAGAAAATTTGATGAAGTAGATGACCCTACTTTTGAGGATTATCCTATAGAGTTATAAAAGATGAATCAAGGGAATAAAAATGTAATTCATAAACATTTTCATATATTCCTACTAATAAATAAAATATTATTACACAACTATATGCTAGATTTAGGAGAAACAACTGATGTAATTCCTTTGAAAGTGATGAAATAATTAGGCCTTACAATAACTAGGGCATATAGAAATGTATGTGCTATGGATCCTATTAAAATCGGGATGGGTAGAGTAATAAATACACATGTTTTGAAATTTTTTGAAGAGTAACTCAAAGCATGCATATATACAAAATGAAGTGGCTACTTTCTTCATATTCCATGAGGGACTATTGTTCTTCCTAAATACTATTCATTTCATGTACCTCTGAATTATTTCTAGTGAAATTAAATGACTTGAAATTAAATTTCCTAAAGCCTATTGAAATTTCTCCTTCAAAATAAGGATGCACTCCCATTTGATTCTCACGAATAGGTTGTAATCATGAGGCTCTCGCTCAAGAGTGGACCTTTGCAAAATCTTGTGACGTCTTGTCACAAACAAAACCATCAAACTGAAAACACATCATTTTTCTCCTTCAAAGAAAAAAAAATTCACATCATGTGAATATGTCCATGTACTCCTACATATTGGTGTACAAAACCATCAACCAAACACAAGTTGACAAAACATGCCTCTTCAAACAACTGACTCTGAAGTCAAATAATAGAGCTCATGTACTTTCAACATCTTGCTTCATGCAACATGCACCATACTTGGAATTTGCAAAGAAATTAATGAAACATCAAAATACATGCTAGGCCTTAATTGGATAAGAAATCTAACCATTTGTCAGCAAACCATTTCAATGGCACTTCTTTTTGTTTCAACTATGTTGAATTTAGTTTTTAGTTATATTTTTATTTTTGGAGAAAATAACTATTTATTTCATGTGTAATTAGATTAGTGATTTCATGTGTTAGGGTTGTGGATTCAGGCATTGAAACAACACCAAATTATATTTCAAATTTTAAAATGATGGTTTGAGTCCTAGGTAGCTTAGAATCCTACTTGTTTTCAAAATAAGGATGCACTCCCATTTGATTCTCACGGATAGGTTGTAATCATGAGGCTCTCGCTCAAGAGTGGACCTTCGCAAAATCTTGTGACGTCTTGTCACAAACAAAACCATCTACTGAAAACACATCATTTTTCTCCTTCAAAGAAAAAAAAATTCACATCATGTGAATATGTCCATGTAATATTACATATTGGTGTACAAAACCATCAACCAAACACAAGTTGACAAAATGTATGCCTTTTCAAACAACTGACTCATAAGTCAAATAATAGAGCTCATGTACAAATTTCCATATTTGTTGCATTTAAGTGTGTCTAACATAACTCTACTTTCAACATCTTGCTTCATGCAACATGCACCATACTTTGAATTTGCAAAGACCTGAATTCTCCACCCCCCATTAAAATGGCCCTACAAGTTGATTCTTTCAGTTTTTTCACTCTATAAGCATAATCGTACGTTGGATTTGGTGATAATTGTCTCCATATTTTGGCTTTCTGGCCCGCAAAACATAATTATTTTAGAAGGGAGGGAAGGAGGGATGATCACATTGACTTGCTTGATGACCTGTCTATGAAGATTAAATACCTCAAGAATTATTTTTTTGCGTAGGGAAAGAGACACATTCCCATGTCTAGTTCTTTGATATTGTTAATGCCTCTAGTGTTTACTTCTACAAGTTCTATAGGCAGAGTCTATAAAGGGCCAGGTAGCCTCTGGATCTCATCTTTTATGAAAGGTGACATATCTAGTAAATGCCCCTGCAGTCAATCTCTGGAATGGATCTAAATAAAAGTTCTTCATTTTTTAATATTCGTAAAACACAACAACTTTAAGGTAAACTATGTACATGTTCCATTCATCATGAACACAAACCTCACAAGCCTCCTTGGCTTTGGAGCATTTTCCATGTTTTCCATAACCAAGACCCAAATAATTAGACCCTTCTTGAAGAACATTTGGCTCAACTATGCCTTGTACATGCTTGCCTTTAAAACCCTTTACTTTCATAGCACATTTTCATCAAAAATTTGGACCTTGTTCCTCTAATGTCTCTAATGTCTCTAATGTCTCTCAAAAGCACGTACACATTCATTTTCAGAGGAAATTGAAGGTACTCTAATGTCTCTAATGTCTCTCAAAAGCACGTACACATTCATTTTTAGAGGAAATTGAAGGTAGAAACCAATAGCTAATTCTTCTAACTAACCTTGACTAAAATGAGCTAAATTGTACTTTGATATGAACTTGATTTAAATTGTCCACCCCACATTAGGCACCAATGATTATAACCTTTAATGGGTTAGCACTGGTTTGTAATCATCATCTCAAAATGACCTAGTAGATGAAAAATTATCATGTTTGTAATCATCGTTTCACACCATCTACATATGACCCTTCTACACATTATATGATTGAATTTATGGTAGGTCATCCCTTCTATCTAGACCATGATTGATTGTGACATTAGGTGAATAAAGGAAATTTGATAAGGAAAGGATCAATATAAGTTTGTCCTCCTCCACGCACTCCATATCTAGTGATTGCCTATTTTTTCTCTTCCAACATTTTATTTTGGAAATTCATTTTGGTAGTTAATTCTACTAATAGTCACAACACACCTGGAAGTCAAAGAAATTGTTATATATATACACTACTAAACTCAATTAACATTGTTTTTTATTGGACTTTACAATAACAAACAACGTAGAGTTCATTAATGTAGTAGTGTATATGATAATTATATGTATAGTGGTGTGGATATCGATAAAATTAGCTGCTAATGAATTTCGAGAATAGAAAGTTGGAAGTGGAAAATTGAGAAATCTCTAGCTATGGGGCGGATGGAGTTGGACAAGCTAGAAACTATCTTCTGCTTATAAATTGTATTTTATTCACCTGTTGTCACAATCATTCATGGGATAGGTAGAGAGGATGACATTTCAAAAATTCATGCATATAATATGTAGAAGGGGTCATGTATGAGATGGTGTGAAGTGATGATGATCGACATGGTAAATTTTCATCTGCCAAGTCATTTTTAGATGATGATGACAAACCAATATTAGCCATTTTAAGGTTATAATCATTAACAAGAAATATGGGGAAGGAAATTCAAAGTGCCAAATTCTAAGGAACAAGCCATATTTGCTTCTCAAAAACTTTATTTGATATATTCTTAAAAAACCATGTACAAATTTTAGTAATCCTAGAATCATGCTTTACATAAGGTAAAATTGGGGAACTCATGACTTGTACTATAGATAAAAAAAACATTTACACTTACCAAAAAATATATGATAAAAATTGACAAACTACATACCCTTAAGCTCAAGGGGATATAATCATTCTTGCCTTCCATATAGATAATGAAAATTATTGTTCTAAGTCTCATGTTGCTTCTCATGTTATTTTATAAACCTTCTATTGTTCTAAGAAATATAGAACATACTGGATTTAACAGCCCCAAACTGGATTTTACTCTGAGGTATTGATTTTTTGAAATCTATTTTGTGAATGTCGGCCAATAGATATATATCATGGATGATGAAAGACGAAGATCAGCCGAATCCCATATGGAGGCTCAGGGATTGGAGGATGTTCACGGTATTTAAATATAATATTAAATCTCCATACATGTGTGTACATATGGAAGTGATTTTTTTATTAACTTTGTGAGTGAAATTAGTTGTTAATAAGTTTCATATTTTAATTTTTAGGAGGCAAGAGGAGAAGGCTTTCTACTCCATCCATGGAGCGTGGCCAAGGTTCAATCGGTCGAGGTAGCAGGGTGCGGGAAGGGGGTGATATTTATTCCCCCGAAGGCCAGCAATCAACGGCTGTTGGTTCTCAACAGGGTCGCTATGGGTCTGGTTCTCAGCAGCATCATTCTGGGGTTGGTTCTCAGCAGGGTCAAGTTGGAGATGATGTTAACCAACAACATCAAGGTTGCCATCAATTTCAATATTTTTTCATTAAATTTGTACGACTTTTTTTACACGTGTTTCTTCTAATATACGAAATTTTATATATATTGGTGCAGAGGCTGAAAATGTTAGAGCCAGTGGTCAAAAAAGACGCAGGGCAGTGCGCTACATTGAAGAAGAAGGTTGTCAACCTAGCACAACTTATCCGGCTGAGATTACTGATATACCATGGGAAACGAACATGGCGAAATGCACCTTACAAAGGTGTCAAAGCCTTTATGCAAAATTGCAAAGAGATCTCCAGGATTTGTCTCTACCTGCTGAGAGTAGACAAAGCCTAGAAATAGTTACACATTCATTGAGTGAAATGGTAAAAGTGTACAAAGATTTGGGGCCAACCACTGATTCGTTTGTAGAAGTGATGAGAAAGAGAAGAGAAACAGTGATAGGTCCCGATAAATGGCAGGACATAAAAAAAAATTTTCAAGAGCGCAGGCTAAGTCAATGTTTAATTATAAGGAAGGGCCAAAAAGAAAGATGTTGAAGGTGCAGTATTTCAAGCACCCAGACAAAGCAAAATATTTGTATAGTCGACATCTTGCGGCCTTTAGAAGGCTTCCATGGAACGATGAGGTTCCTCTTTATTTTGCACAAATGTTTTATGCAGAATTTTTTTTGGATATGAAACCAGACTACAATGACCTTCCTTCAGAATTTTTTGGCCCGGGGAGAGGTCGATTATATCAACGTAAGGGCGCTAAGCGAGATGTGGAGTTGCCTCGCCCTGAGCCGCCATTGGTGAGTCGACAGTCTCGAGTCGAAACCCTGCGATCAGATATGGATGCGACTTCTCAAATAAGTCGTGAAGCAAGAGATGTTATGATCGAAAATGTTCATAGTGGATTGAGTGGAGTCGATCTTGGCTTAAATTGACAAAGAGCACATGAAAATGCACGTGCCAATTTTGTTTATCATACAGATGAGGAGATTTACAACATGAATGTTGAAGATCTCCGAACATACGCAATAAATTGTCGCAATGGTCTGCAAGACCTAATTTTTCGTGAGGAAGAGGGCACCGGAACGATATGTGTTAGTGATCTTAGGGTTTGAAATTATATTTGCATATACATGTGTACAATTTGTAATAAATACATGTGTATGTACACATGTATACATTTATTTGTATCACGTACATTAATCTAACAAAAATGTATGATTATATGTTAAAACACCATTTGCAGTTCTCAGACATGATGCGTGATGAAAATGTTAATATTACGTTCGGGACCTCTGGCTCAAACGATGCAGCTGGGTCTGACCATCATGATATGTTGGCACATGTATGTTAGTGTTTTTTAAGTGACTCTAAAATAAATAATTGTTGCCACACATGTACATGTATGTATATATATAATTCGATAAAATGTTTTAACAGGTACCAATTCCGTCTGATGTTTTTGGGATGCCGGTACCTTCTTCTTCTTTAGGAGATATACCTTCTACTTCATTGGGAGATGTACAAGTATGGACAATTTTTCAAAAGTTCAAAATTTATGTTACCTCAAAAATTTCCATTAAAAATTGAGATATATAGAGAGAGATCTATATTTTGAGTTATTTAAAATTTTTTGAATTTAGGTTCGTATAGAAGATTTTTTTAATCCGAGGACTTTAGCGACGGAGATAGGAACATCCACAGCATTTGAAGAAGTTGTCTTTAGTTATTTTTTTTAATATTATTGTTCAAATAAGTTTATATCTGTACACGTGCATTTTCATTTGAAATTTTTTAATTTATATATATATATATATATATATATATATATATATATATATATTTAACTGTACATGTATATTGTACAGGTTACCACTGGAGATGTTTCTATGGCAGATCCCGTTCATCAAATGGAGAGGCAACCTTACGAGGTATTGTGTGATTTTTTTGTTATATTTTGTTTTTTACATGAAGTTCTAGATATATATATTCTCATTCATTTTTAAAACTTCAAATTTTAATGTTCCTATTTGTAGGATAGGGAGCTAACCGAGACCCAGAGGCTAGATCCTCCATTTGATGGACAAGATATACAATAGATTTGATTTTATTTCAAAATTTAGATGGTTTTAAAATTTTTTAAACTTGATACAGTTTGATACTTGAGTGAGATTTACAATTTTTGGACATATTTTATTACAATATGTTTTTTGGACATATTTTTGGACATATGTTAAATGTTTTTGTTGGATAGTTGAATTATAATTGGCATGGCATGTGATATTTAATGTTAAATGTTTTTGTTAGATAGTTGAATTATAATTGGCATAGCATGTGATATTTAATGTTAAATGTTTTTGTTAGATAGTTGAATTATAATTGGCATGGCATTTGAAGTTTTTAAAACTACATGAATGATGGAATGTGAACCTACATTTGCACATGTGGTAAATTGAAATGTTACTTGTAACAAGACAATCCCCATTGATTTCATTACAGTATATGTTGATTTCTGATTTGATATCATTGCATACATATGATGGTACATGTTACTTGTAAAGTCATTGGATTAATAACTTGTTCATTGATTTCAGTGTTCTTTGGATGGTTTTAGTACTTTTGGCATGTGAATGTGAAGTAATGTTGTTATCTGAATTACATTTGACATGTGATATTTAATGTTAAATATTTTTGTTGGATAGTTGAATTATAATTGGCATGGCATGTGATATTTAATGTTAAATGTTTTTGTTGGATAGTTGAATTATAATTCTAATGGTATCGGCAGTTTTTAAAACTACATGAATGATAGAATGTGAACCTACATTTGCACATGTGGTAAATTGAAATGTTACTTGTAACAAGACAATCCCCATTGATTTCATTATGTAGTATATGTTGATTTCTGATTTGATATAATTGCATGTATGATGGTACATTACTTGTAAAGTCATTGGATTAATAGTCTTCATTGATTTCAGTGTAAGCGCAAAAAATTATTGACAATGTAGAATGATTTTTGTGTTATAATAATTAAATCTAATAATATTGGAGAGCAAGAGAGACTTGAGGTATGGTGTTTACTACAAGAGTTTGAGCTAAATATTTAAATGGTTTATATATCTTTCATAAAATAGTTTAAGATTGATCACAAGAATTAAGAGAATGTCTCGCTCCATCATTGGTATGGTCCATCATAGAATGATCATCCATGTCAATGACTCTTAAAAGTCTATCTTTCCAAACCCTGACCCTACTCTCACATGTGTGCCTTTCATGACACCAGTCGTGCTGCTTTTATTCCTCGAGTTGAATGATCATCCATGTCAATGACTCTTAAGTCTATCTTTCCAAACCATGACCCTACTCTCACATGTGTGCCTTTCATGATACCAGTCGTGCTGCTTTTATCCTCGAGTTAACTGCCTTGAAAGCACTCAAATCTTTCTCGATGCTAGCCTTCCTCTTTCTAAGAGATGAAGCTGCCTTTCGACTTAGGAAGCTATGGGTAGCCCCCGTGTCTATCAAAGCAGAGAACTTTTTCCCATGTACGGTTGTAGACATGAATCTCAAGTCCAAGGAACTTTCATCATCATTCCTCCTCCTTGTCTTGCACCTTACTTTCACAATCTTCTTCAACATTTCCTCTTCCAATATGTTTTTCGAACTAGCCCTTGGCTTAACAGTGCTTTTCACATATCTCTTCTCATGAAGCTCCATAGAACAATTCGATCCTGGGTCTACTTGAATTGGTTCAAGCTCTTTCCTTTTCGAATTCTGTCTAATCGCTCCAATACGACATATATTGACTCCTTCCAAACGAAGTGCACCAATCCTCTTAGTGTGGTCATCTTTTTTTCCAAGTGTGCCAACACATGCATTTTCTTTCTTCAAACCAATAGGTTTCGGATCAAGAAAGTCCCTCTTGATCTTATCTTCCATGTTCTTGACTTTAGCTTGCAACGTGGTGCTTCTTTCCTTCAAGTGAGCCCTTTCCATAAAGAGTTCTTGAAGTCTTTGTTCACCTTGTCGTATCTCCATGTCAAGCTTTTCAATTTCAGCAGTTTGTCTAGAAAGTCCATCCTTGGAATTTCTTGGGTGAGAAACCAAGTAGGTTGAACCAACTTTGGTCTAGTGCATTGGAATTCATTAGTATTTCTAAGACTTTCGAATTTTTCCGAATGCCAAATGATCTTACAAAGTTAGTATTTATAATATCCTAGTAGGTCATTCGGTGACAACTTTCACCGAAAACTTGAAACGACTTTGGCGTGTGATTTAATTTGTTAAATATTTTTGTTGGATTTTTTGAATTATAATTGGCATGGCATGTGAAGTTTTTAAAACTCCAGTTTTGGATGGTTTCAATCTACATTTTGCATGTGATATTTAATAAACTTTAAATGTTAAATGTTTTAATGATGCACAATATATAATCAAAAGGGTTTTAAAACTTAAAGTTTTGGATGGTTTCAATTTACAACTTAAAGTTTTGGATGGTTTCAACCTACATTTGCACATATGGTAAATTGAAATTATGTTACTTGTAACAAGACAATCCCCATTGATTTCATTGTATATGTTGATTTCTAATTTGATATAATTGCATGTATGATGGTACATTACTTGTAAAGACATTGGATTAATAGTGTTCATTTATTTTAGTCTAAGCGCAAAAAATTATTGACAATGTAGAACGATTTTTGTGTTATAATAATTAAACCTAATAATATTGGAGAGCAAGAGAGATGAGGTATGGTGTTTACTACAAGAGTTCGAGCAGGTCATTCGGTGACAACTTTTACTGGAAACTTGAAACAAAGAGAATCTATCTTTGGCTAGGACATCATGTAAGATACTTGACATAAACAGTAAAATTGTACTTAAAAGCCGAGATTCGGGCAAGTGGGGACAACCACTTGTTATCTCGTCCCTTGGAGGCTAGGCCATATGGGGACCGAATCTAACTTTACAAAATAAAGTGAAATAATTTGTACCATATGGTCGGAGAACATATACAAGAACAATTAATATACAAGAACAATTAATTTCATTCTAGAATATATATATCCAATACATATTTAACATTTTTAATCAATGCACATGTGTATAGAAAAACTACTTTCAGTGGATACTAGAGCACGTGCTTGTACCCAAACAATTTGTAACATCTGCAAACCACAAATAACATAAGCAGTTCAATTTTTAGTTGAGTACTGAAAGGTCTAAAAGATAATAAATTGTTGGACACTCCACTCAAAAAAATTCTAATGGAATTCCATCCTCAATAATTCGTTCATGATTGGATTTTGACATTTTCCATTTCTTAATTTTTGATTTTTTCTTTGATTGAACTTCTATCAACTTTATGCGTGCTGCACACACCAAGTGACTATATTGACAATATGGAATCAGGTTCATAGTCTTCGAAGTAAACAAAGTCTCCACTTTGACGAGTTTGTTTGAAAAAATAACCTTTCAGTATAATAGACCCTTTGTCATACCGAAATCCGTGATCATTATAGTCTTGTAATAATTTCATTTTTTGTTCAGTGCAACGCATCAAATAATACTTCACATTTTCATCGTTGTCAATAGGTGCAATTATAGCAAAAACATCTCCTGCACAATAAAATAAATTTAACATTTAATTATGCATATTTAAATTTATTTGTAAATCTTTAAATCATTAAAAAGTAATTCAAATGTTACCTTCTCTAACAAGATCAGAAACTCGATCACCATCGGATGATATTGTAGTTTCATCTGATTCCATTTCTTCAATCATTGCAACAGACATTTTTCCCTTTGTATTTAGCTCCGTATGTTTCCAATCGTTCACATACATTTTGTTTTCACAGATGTCATTGGATTTTGTGTTGTCTATGCAAACATCACAAAAACAAGAATATTTTCTTTTATCCAATGCAAACACATTTGTGGACAATTTTGTTTGAATTGAATGCAATTTCCGAGTCCCTTTTATTGTTCCAACTTCATTTCCAATTGATCTATTTACGTCTCCGATTCCAATATGCCAGAAAAACCTTTATATGGAAAATTAGAAAAAGAATTTTTAAATATGATATCAAAATACAATTAAAAATAATCATTGCATGATAAATGTACAATGTTTAAAATTAGATTACCAATATAAATTAAATTGAATGTACCTTCGCACTTCTCGTGATGGGTTAATCTCATGGCTTAGAGCATTTTTGCACCATTGAACAACTTCTTCAGCGTTCGCAAGTCGGCGTGCAAAGTGGTTCATTTGATATCTTTGAAGTACTCGTTTTATGCATGCTCCCGCACCGTCATGTTCTCCTTTTCCATGGCCAGTCTCAAAGAAATTCCAACAATGTTTAATGGAGGTTTTCTTATGAAGACGACACAACCAAAAAAATGATCGTGCAGATTTGAATTGACCTGCGCATCCGTCCGACCATATCCAATGTTCATTGAATGTTATTCCACGATTTTTCAATGAATCATAAATTTTTCCAAAACAATGTTGTACAAAACATGTATCATGCGTACGATCGTCACTGATATAAAAATGATATTCTTTAATGATATGTCGATTTTCACTCGTGCTTTCTATATGATCGACATTTTGTTTAGCATGTCTATATAGAATATGGACGAGCATGGAGACTCGGTCAGAGTGATAGTATTCACTCTGAATTTCTTTTTGTGGAGCAAATGTGTAGTTTTCTGCAAAATCAATCACTGACAAAATGGTTCCTGGTGGAAAAACTTCACGAGATTTTTTGAATTGCAAGTCTTGCCATCGAGCTCTATGGGAATGCATGGTGTATTTGTAAATTTCTCCTTCAAACTTTCTCAAAAAGTCTATTAGAAAAATTTCGTCTTCTCGTAATTCGATTCTTTTAACACTATCTGCACCTTGAATCGATGTACTGGTATATTCATATCTCTTCCATTTCACTTTCCTGTTGGACAATGATTGATCATTTATATCAATACGATATTTGTTTTGAAATTTAGTCAAATTTCCACAATCATCGCATTTTTTACCACCAACACATTTCTTTTTGTAAAATAGTTCATCGCTTTTTCTTTCACATAGAATTTGAGATATGAAATCACGGATAGTGGAAGGAGGAGGTGAATCCTTCCATAATGTTCTACCGAAATCAAGGAATGTGTCATAATATAACTCAAATTCCACATGATAACGGCAACAACAAGTGTCGCGTACGGTGATAGGTTTTACATACCATGGTTTTTGTTGAACAAAGCACTAAGTGAAACATGAATTTGACGATTCTCTTCTTTGAACTTGTTGAATAACTCTATTTGAGTGGTTTCCAAGAGATGTTTTTCATGTTCTTCGTATTGATTTCGCGCTATTCTTCTTCGCATCACGTGTCTTGCAGTGGGTGAAACACGCGAATTGTTCTTCCAATATTCATATATTATTTTTTTAACATCTTCTCCAAGTCTATCTTTGTATGGTTGCCTACAAATAGCTCTCCAACAAGCGAGTTCATCATTTACGTCTATTTGCAGTCGAAATTTTCGATGTTTGTGCAGATTTTTTCACGAGGTTCCCAGTGCTCGTGCCATAGATGTTAGATTCAAACGATTCTCTTGAGTACTTGGTGAAACCATTGCCATTTGTATTCCTCTACGTATATTTGAAACATATTTATCTCTAGATTTCTTAATTGACTCTATAGCACTACTCATATTTTTTATCACCTCTTCTTTCATTTTTTTATCTTTGGTTGATTTTCGAATACCCAATAGTGTCATCGCTTCTTTTAATTTCCTTGATGATAGGAGACCTTTCAACATTTGAGCTTGAACTGTCACTTGCTCAGATTTGAAAAACGTTTCCAAAATTTTATCGACACGATATCGTATAACATAGTCAGGTTTTTTATCTCCATATGTGTGAGTGTCAACATTTTCTAACATCTCATTATCGATAGTGATTTCATCTGTACATATTCGAAAAAAATAGTACATATTCAATAAATAACTAAATTAATAAATATGTCAATAAATATTAGGAAAATTTTAAATATATCAATAGATCATAATATTTACATTTACATACCCAATTCAATTTCTGCTTGAGGTTGATTTTCTTCTTCAATATTTTGAGGAGTATCTCTGTCTGTTTACATTAAACAAAATATTTTTTAAACTAGTTCATCAAATAAAAATTAAGCTTCACATTCTACATTGGGAAAACTTTAAAAATATATCAATAGATCATAATATTTACATTTACATACCTGCTTCAATTTCTGTTTGAGGTTGATTTTCTTCTTCAATATTTTGAGGAATATCTCTGTCTGTTTACATCAAACAAAATATTTTTCAAACTAGTTTATCAAATAAAAATTAAGCGTTACATTTTACATTAGGAAAATTTTAAATATATATCAATAGAGCATGTAATATTTACATTTACATAACTGCTTCAATTTCTGCTTGAGGTTGATTTTCCTCTTCAATATTTGAGAGAGCTTCTAACTTTCTTTTGCGATATTGTCTCGTCTCTTCTATACGTTCCTCGTGCTTTCTTTTTCGATCATATTTTCTCACACAAGTTCTTCGATTTCCCATGATAATAGGGTATGAGGTTCAAAAAATTTCCTTTAAAAAATTAGACAATAACTCAATTACAAACAATATCACAAAATATTTAATTTAAAAAAATCTTTTCTAAAAAATACGTAATCCAATCCAAAACACGTACATACCTCTAAGAAAAATCACACCGCCTCCAAGAAATGTCTTCCAAAAAAATTCTTTAAAAAAATAGAGTATGAGGTTCAAAAAATTTCCTTTAAAAAATTAGACAATAACTCAATTACAAACAATATCACAAAAGATTTAATTAAAAAAATCTTTTCTAAAAAATACGTAATTCAATCCAAAACACGTACATATCTCTAAGAAAAATCACACAGCCTCCAAGAAATGTCTTCCAAAAAAATTCTTTAAATCTAAAATGTGAAGAAAAATTTTTGAACAAAAAATCTCAAAAGATTTATTTCAACACAAAACACGTACATACCTCCAAGAAAAATCACGTCGCCTCCAAAAATGTCTTCCAAAAAATTTCTTTAAATTCAAACTTTGAACCTCCAAGAAAAATCACGCCGCATCCAGAAAATGTCTTCCAAAAAAATTTTTTAAACCCAAACTTTGAAGAAAAGTTTTTGAATTCAAACCAAGTTGTAAGATGAAATGAAGTGCGAAATGTGCGAAAATTGTGAATCATTTCGCGGCAATTTATAATGACGCGAAATATGTGTTTTGTAGGGGGCTCCACAAAAATTTCTGGCCGACGAAGAATTGCACAATAGTTCGGCCGAACTTTTGATAAGAAGTTCGACCGAACTATTGTGATGTTAGTTTTAACTGCTCGTAAGCGGAAAACATAGTTCGGCCGAACTATCGCTAATAGTTCGGCCGAACTAACGCGTCACCAATTATGCAGACCCAAGCTCTGAAAACGGTTCTGCAACTTTGGACTGATTAAACTCCATGAAAACTTGTTAATTAACTGTCGGAACCAAGACAAGCATTTTCAGAATTGAATCTACTTTCAGGAAATATAAATTTTATGGAATTTTGTAAACGTTTATTAATTTTAATTATTTTTCTAATAAAATGAGTGCAAACAATTTTTGAGGGTCATCGTGATTCAGTGAAATCAAAATTTTGTGTCTCCCAAAATACATTGTAAAAAAAATTGAAAAAATTATGAGGCATTACATTGGTCCGTTGACTCTAATGGGTAGCTTTTAGGTTTTTAGTTTATAACTTATATGTTAAGAAATTTTTTGCCACATGAAACATATCAAAAATACGCAGTTTTTCGTATTAGACCAGTTCAAAAAATTCTAGTAATTATGATATGCATCCATTGGCTTTGTAAATATGACGAAACCAAAGTAGACTCTGTCTAGATTGTTGTAACACATTTTGTTTTTTCAAAAACACAAATTTTCAATGAATACCACGTTGCCACATAACATGACTTCTTATGAATTCTTTGATTGTTAAGAAACACACACTCAAATAAATGCTAAGTTGACATATCAAATCTGCATAAAAAAATTTCAAAAAATAAGTAATAGAAAGCTAACAAAATTTCTCACAACTTTTATTTTTACCGCAAAATGAAATTCTACACGGAAAATTTGTTATAGTTTGCAGAAAGTTGAAGAACCCAAAAAAATGAAAATTTTTTCTCAAAAAAGGGCAAAAAGTGTAACCCAGCTTCACATTTTCACCCTGTGAAGAATTGTTTAACTGAGAGGTGACTGTGTAATGGTAACTCCATTCTCTGCCCTTGAATTCCGTAATTGTTGGATAGACTGTTGAATTCACCATAGTCGCAAGTGAGGCCTGTGTAGAGAACACTAGTCGTGAACTCTGTTATAGTAATAGAACCCCGCGTGACAAGGAAGCTCACGTTTTTTCGTAGTCAATGGGGATTCTTAACCATGTTCAGAACTTTAGTTAACAAACAGAGGATAAACGAAGAAGAACGAAACCCCGACGCGGAACCTGGGTTAGTCACTGTAGCAAAACCACGAGCGGTTTCCGGACTTCATCGCACCGCTTTTGCGGTTAGGCAGTATTTCCCTGAACGCGGGCGATTCCATAGATTGGTCGACACGTGGCTAGGCCACTGTTCCAATACCATCGCTTAAAGTACACCATCGCACGTTAAAAACCCGACATGGGATGCCGAGTGAAATGCACACGGGGCGTTGATCTGGGGAAGGGCAATCGAATGGTGGTCACACGCAGGATTTGCCCGAAGTTTAATGAAAGAGCCCGAACCATATCGACAACGATCCAACGGTGTAGATTCACTACGGGAGTGACGAACCGAGATTTGTCGCCATACTCCGGGAACCTCCGCAGTGACGTCAGGGGGCGTTCGAACGTAGGGGTGGGGCCAGTGCGGGAGGTACGAGCCGAGATTTGTCATCGTGCCCCTCGAACCCCCACAGTGACGTCAGGGGGTGTTCGATCGTAGAGGCGGGGCCCACAGCCAATGGCTTATTATAAGTCATTTGTTTAATTGATGGAGTATTAATATAAGGGTTCGGATATATATATATCTATATACAAGTCGGGGGCATAAATTGATAAATATAATTGCTAAGAACTAAAGAGCCACGTGGGGTGTCTTTTGGTTTTGTTGCGTCATTTGTGGTATCAGAGGGAGTTTGACGTTGTTTTGCTGACATGGAAATTCGAGTTGGTAGAGGTGCTGGCAGAAGGAGACCTGTTGCCAACGCTGAGGTGTTGGGGATGTTGCAGAGGGTCGAGGCCAGAATAGATGCCATGGAACAAAGACAGCCCAGAGATCCTGAAGACATCAGCAAACCTGAGACAGAAGAATCAGAAGAAAATGTTGAAATTCCTCCTGACCTGAGGCTCCTTAGAACTGTTTTAGGGTCTGCAGTTAAGCCCGGGATTGAAGTGTCAAGCTATGCAGGGGGACTGAATCCAGAGGAGCTGGTGGACTGGATAAACGAATTTAAAAAGTGCTTCGATTATGAAGAAATAAGTGAAGATAAAAAGGTCAAGTTTGCAGTGACAAAGCTAAAAGGACATGCTGCACTTTGGTGGGATGGAGTGCAGGAAGAAAGGAGGAGAGTTGGCAAGCAACCTATTAAAAGTTGGACCAGAATGATGGCTAAACTAAAAGGTAAATTCTTACCTAGTGATTACCAGCTGACATTGTATAGACAAATGTAGAACCTGAAACAGAGGTTGTTGACAGTAAAAGAATACACAGAGGAATTCTACAGAGTGAGCATAAGAGCTGGGCAATTCCAAGACACACCTGAGAAGACTGCCAGATATGTAAATGGTCTCAGACTAGAAATCCAAGATGAGATTAGTCTTCTATCTCCCAAGACAGTGGAAGAGGCATACCAGATGGCCTTGAAAGCAGAAGAGAAACTCCTGAGGAAAAAGTCTGCCAAGAAAAGAGGTACTTTCCGTGGGAAGGGAAGTCAGGATGGTAGAGGAAAGCCTGCTACACCCAAGGATGGAGCTAACAATAGCTCACCTCAGAATGCATCTACAGAGGAGGACGCAAGGGGCAGAAGGGGTTCTTATAGAGGAAAAGGGAGAGGAGGCAGAGACAGAGGCAGAGGTAGAGAGTTGAGGTGTTATAGATGCTAGCAAGTGGGACACAAGCACTATGAATGTCCAGAGAATGTGGGTGCTGGTCCAAGGAATGTTTTTTTTGCCCAGGTTGAAAAGGAGGCAGAAATTGAAGAAGAAATTCTTCCAGAAAGGGGATAATCCTTAGTGGTAAATAAGGTCCTGTTGAAGCAAGCTAAAGAGGTCACTGAACATTCACAAAGGAAGACTTTGTTTAGGAGCATATGCAAAGTCCAAGGGAAATGTTGCCAGCTAGTTATTGATAGTGGTAGCACAAACAATCTGGTTTCCACTGAGGTAATAGAAAAGTTGAAGCTGAAGACAAGGGAGCATCCAACTCCCTACAGGGTGTCCTGGCTGCATAAGGGGCACCAGCTGGTTGTGAAAGAACAATGTGAGATAGAGCTGCAAATGGGCAAATACAAAGATAAGGTCCTGTGTGATGTAATGCCCATGGATGTGTGTCATATACTGCTAGGTAGACCTTGGCAGTTTGATAGAGCAGCAGTGCATGATGGCAAGAAGAACACTTACAAGTTCTTCAAAGATGGGGTACGCCATACATTGATTCCCATGGAAGAAGGAGAGCCATCCAGCAGAGTGATTGATCCAAAGACCTTGTTGCTGAGCGGGAAGGAGTATCTGCAACAAATGGAGGAAGAAGAGGTAAGCTTTGCTTTAGTTTGCAAGCCTAAAGTAGTTCTTACTTCTACAAAGATTTCTGATTTGCCAATAGAAATCCAAGAGATGTTAGATGATTACTGTGACATTGTTGTGGATGATTTACCTGATGAGCTGCCACCTGTGAGGAAGATCAGCCATCAGATAGATTTTATCCCTGGTTCAAATCTGCCAAATAAGGCAGCCTACAGAATGATTCCCAAGGAAAATGAGGAAATTAGGAGACAAGTACAGGAGTTGGTGGACAAAGGACTGATAAGAGAAAGTCTGAGTCCATGTGCAGTACCAGCAGTACTGAGCCCAAAGAAATATGGAGGCTGGAGGATGTGTACTGATTCCAGAGCAATTAATAAGATCACAATCAGGTACAGATTCCCTTTTCCCAGAATTGAGGATTTAATGGATTGTTTGAGTGGTGCTAGATATTTCTCAAAGATAGATTTAAAAAGTGGATACCATCAGATTAGAATAAGAGAGGGTGATGAGTGGAAAACTGCTTTTAAGACAAATGAAGGACTGTATGAATGGATGGTAATGCCTTTTGGGTTGTCAAATGCACCAAGCACTTTTATGAGACTTATGAATGAAGTATTGAAAGAATTCATTGGTAAATTTGTGATAGTGTATTTGGATGATATATTAGTTTTCAGCAGAACTAGAGAAGAACATTTAAGGCATCTTAATCATGTCTTGAAGAGGCTGCACCAAGAGAAATTGCTGATAAATCTGAAGAAATTCTCATTCATGAAGGAAGATTTAGTGTATTTGGGGTTTGTTGTTTCTGCAGAAGGATTGAAGATGGACCCGGAGAAAGTCAAGGCAATTATAGAGTGGCCTTCACCCAAGAATATTTTTGAGGTAAGAATTTTCCATGGACTTGCTAGATTTTACAGAAAGTTTATAAGAAACTTCAGCAATATCAATGCACACATAATTGAGACAATAAATCAGAGCAAACAACCATTTAAGTGGACTGCTGAGGCAGAAAGGAACTTTAAAGTTTTGAAGAAAAAGATAACAGAGAAGCCTGTTTTGATTCTGCCTGATTTTACTAAACCATTTCAAGTAAAATGTGATGCCAGTGGAGAGGCCATTGGAGCTGTGTTGAGTCAGGATGATAGGCCTGTGGCATATTTTAGTGAAAAACTGAATGACACCAGAAAAAAGTATTCCTCTTATGAGAAGGAATTCTATGCAATTGTTCAGGCACTGAAGAAGTGGAGACATTACTTGATGTCCAGGGAGTTTGTATTATATTCCGACAATCATGCTTTGCAGTATATTGTACAGCAGCCCAATTTGAAACATAAGCATGCTAAATGGGTTGAGTATCTCAAAAGTTTTAATTTTTTTTTGAAACATATAAGTGGCCAAGCCAATAAAGTAGCTGATGCTTTGAGTAGGAGACACTTGCTTGTTCAAGAAACTAATTTTGAAGTTGTAGGATTTGATTTCCTGAAAGAATTGTATAAAACAGATCCAGATTTTAAAGATGCATTTGAGGCATGTAATAACCCTGCTTTAACAGATAGAAGCCAGTGGCTGGATTATTTCCTGCAGGAGGACTCGTTATTCAGAGGGAGCCAACTGTGTGTACCAAGATGCTCCATGAGGGAAAATTTGATCAAAGAAAAGCATAGTGGTGGACTTGCTGGACACTTTGGTACTGATAAGACTTATGAGCAGCTGAGTCACTTTTATTTCTGGCCCAAGATGAGAGCAGAAGTAGACAAGTTTGTGAATAATTGCAAGATTTGTCAATATGCCAAAGGAAGGAGCCAGAACGCAGGATTGTACACTCCCTTACCCATTCCAGATAGGCCTTGGGACATGGTGAGTATGGATTTTTTTCTAAGGCTGCCCAAGACTCAGAGGGGGAATGATGCAGTCTTTGTTGTAGTAGACAGATTCTCCAAAATGGCACATTTTATTCCATGCTATAAAACCAGTGATGCCACCCATGTTGCTAACTTGTTTTTCAAAGAAGTTGTTAGATTGCATGGGTTGCCCAAGAGTATTGTTTCAGACAGAGATACCATATTTGTAGGTCACTTTTGGAGGACACTGTGGAAGAAACTTGGTACCAAACTAAGTTTCAGCTCAGCTTATCATCCCCAGACTGATGGACAAACTGAGGCAGTAAATAGGAGTCTGGGAAATTTGTTGAGAAGTCTTGCAGGAGAGCATCCCAAGCAGTGGGATCATATATTGTCCCAAGAAGAATATGCATACAATGACTCACCAAACAGGAGCACAGGGCAAAGTCCATTTCATATAGTTTATGGAATGCACCCCAGAGGAATATCAAAGTTAAGAAATCTGGGAAGGGCAGAGCTAAGGAGTGCAGATGGTGAAGAATTTTCTTCAGAGATCCAGGCCATACATGAACAAGTGAAACAACAACTACAAGGCAGCAGCATCAGATACAAAAGCAGAGCAGACTTAAGCAGAAGAGAAGTCCATTTTGAAGTAGGAGATCTGGTTTTGGCACACTTGAGAAAGGAGCGATTCCCAAAGAGGTAGTATAATAAACTGAAGTACAAAAAGATTGGACCATCCAAGATACTTAGGAAGTTTTCTGCAAATGCTTATGAGATTGAATTGCCACCCGATGTTGGAATATCTCCCATTTTTAATGTTGCAGATTTGTACAAGTATGAAGATGATGGTGCAGAAGAAGGAGCAGCAGACAAGGAGCAGATTGAATGGAGGGAACAGCTACCTCCAGCGCAGCCATAGCAACCAGAGAGGATACTGGATAAAAGACCATTCAAAAGGACCAAAGGACGAGAGTACTTTCAGTATTTAATAAAATGGAAAGATAAGCCAGAAGAAGATGCCACTTGGATGACTGAAGAAATGTTACTGAAGATAGACAAATCAGTAGAAGAACTCATGGACAAGATCCCATGAAGAAGATTGCCCTCGGGAGTCTGATGCAGGGGCATTAGACACCGGCCAGCAATGTAGGAGGGTTGTCCACATGTTGTGGCTAGGAGGGTTCGAGAACAGTTAACTTGTAATAGCTAGGTGTCAATACCTCAACTGACTGTTTCATTTAGAGTAGTTAGAATCATAGAAGTCGAATGGTTAGTCCATCTGTCATAATTTTAGTTTTCGAATAATTGTAATTAGGCTGTTGATTTTCCATAACTTTCCTCACAGGGGAACTGGAAGGACACATATTGATGTATACAGATGTAATCCCTCATATGTGTAAAGGGGGAGCAAGAGGAGAGAAGGGAGGAGTTCCTGTGATAAAAACTCTGTGTATTGAGCAATTGCTTCCGGTTGAATAAAATTTCAAGTCCTGTTGATTTCCAAACTGCCTATATTTATAATTGTGAAGAATTGTTTAACTGAGAGGTGACTATGTAATGGTAACTCCGTTCTTCGCCCTTGAATTCCGTAATTGTTGGATAGACTGTTGAATTCACCATAGTCGTAGGTGAGGCCTGTGTAGAGAACCCTGGTCGTGAACTTTGTTATAGTAATAGAACCCCGCGTGACAAGGAAGCTCACATTTGTTCGTAGTCAATGGGGATTCTTAACCGTGTTCAGAACTTTAGTTAACAAACGGAGGATAAACAAAGAAGAACAAAACCCTGACGTGGAACCTGGGTTAGTCACTGTAGCAAAACCACGAGCGGTTTCCGGACTTCATCGCACCGCTTTTGCGGTTAGGCGGTATTTCCCTGAATGCGAGCGATTCCATAGATTGGTCGACACATGGCTGGGCCACTGTTCCAATACCATCGCTTAAAGTACGCCATCGCGCGTTAAAAACCTGAAGCGGGATGCCGAGCGAAATGCACACGGGCCGTTGATCTGGGGAAGGGAAATCAGACAGTGGTTGCACGCGGGATTTGCCCGAATTTTAATGAAAGAGCTTGAACCATATCGACAACGATCCGATGGTGTAGATTCACTGTGGGAGTGATGAACTGAGATTTGTTGTCGTACTCCGAGAACCTCAGCAGTGACGTCAAGGGGCGTTCGAACGTAGAGGTGGGGCCAGTGCGGGAGGTACGAGCCGAGATTTGTCGTCGTACCCCTCGAACCCCCGTAGTGACGTCAGGGGGCGTTCGATCGTAGAGGCGGGGCCCAGAGCCAATGGCTTATTATAAGTCATTTGTTTAATTGATGGAGTATTAATATAAGGGTTCGGATATATATATATATCTGTATACAAGTCGGGGGCATAAATTGATAAATATAATTGCTAAGAACTAAAGTGCCATGTGGGGTGCCTTTCGGTTTTGTTGCGTCAAATATACATGTTATTGTATTAAATTTCTACATGGTATTAGAGCAATGTTAATCACTAGAGACTGCAATATTGAAGCGGTGCTGAGTTTTGTGCTGGTGGAACAATTTAAATTTGTTGCAAGAATTTCTTGGTGCGACAGTTGAGTAAACATTGAAATGGCTTTCAATGGGTTGAGGTTGGAGTATGCACTCAAGGGAAGCTCTAACTACATATCCTGGAAGGACAGGATGGAGGTGGTGCTTGAAGATAATGGCCTGAAGGAGTTCATAGATAGCGATGTTCCTAAGCCCACTTCGACGGATGTTGCATTACTTGACGCCTCGCAAAAGAAAGTAGTGAAGACAAGAAGAATTATGTTGGAAGGTGTGAAATACCATATTGTGTCAAGCCTTCATGAGAAAGCCACTCCATTTTCAATGTGGAAGGCTTTGACAGATCTTTTCCAAAGCAGCAGTGACCATAGGAAGTTGGCATTGAAAGATAAACTTAGAAAAATCAAAATGGAGAAGGGTGACAGTATTCCAAAGTATCTCACGAAGTCTGTCCAATGTAGGGATGAGCTGGGGAGTGTGGGAATCACAGTTGTTGATGATGACTTGGTGAGATTGGCTCTCCTTGGACTTTCGAAGAGTTGGCACAGTTATCAAGACTCTGTCAATGGGTGGGAGAAACTACCGGATTGGGAGCAACTTTGGTCAAATCTAATGCAGGAGGAGATAAGGTGGAGTACCAGGGATGGCTCTTCATCAAAAAATGATGATGAAGAGGATTGTGCTTTGGCTGCAAAAGCAAGGAAAGGGAAGGGGAATAAATCCCATTCAAAATCCGAGGCTAAAGGCAAGAAGCTGAATTTTTCCAAGGTGAAGTGCTTTCACTGTCACGAACATGGGCATCTAGCCACTAACTACCCACAGAAAAAGAATAACAAGAAGGCTATTGGAGTTGCAGCTCGTGAGGCCATTGCCTCGCAATTTGAACTTGATTTCTCCTTGATCGCATGCTTGGTTTCAAGCGCAATGGGATCGGTGTGGTATCTTGATAGTGGTGTTTCCTTCCACATGACGAGAGATAAGGAGCTTTTCAGCGACTTGGAGGAGAAAGATCTCCAAATGCATATAGATATGGGTGACGATGGATGATACAGTGTGACTGGAATTGGTACCATTACCTTTGAGAGGGAATCAGGTAAACCATTTCTGTTGAAATATGTTATGCATGTTTCAGGTCTAAAGAAGAACTTGGTCTTAGTCGCAATGTTGGAGGACAAAGGTTATGACGTTGTTTTTAGCGATGGAAAATATTTCATATGACATAAAACAATGGGTCAAACCAAAAGGATAGGGATTCGAGTCAATAATCTCTACAAGCTGGAGGTAGATGGATGTGCTGCAATGGTGGGCAAAGAAGAAGAAGTGGTGAGCCGGGATGAGGGCGAATTATGGCACAGGAGATTGGGCCATCTTCACCATGGCACCCTGAAGATTTTGTAGCATATTTCTATTGGACTTCCCAAGGGTACACTTGTGCAGATAGATCAATGCAAGGGATGTACTATGGGTAAGTTTGTGAATACCACCTTTCATGAAAAGGAGTATTGTGCTTCGGTGATCCTAGAGAGAATTCACACAGACGTGTGTGGACCATTCTTAGTTGCTTCAACAACAAAACACATGTATTATGTTATTTTTTTTGATGAATATTATCATAGATGTTGGATCTTCTTCATGTAGAAGAAGGATCAAACATTCTCAAAGTTCTGTGAGTTTAAAGTATTTGTGGAGAAAGAGTTGGGGAAGCAAGTGAAGGCTCTACAGAGCGATAATGGTGGTGAATATATCTCGAACGAATTCAAATACTTCTATAGCAAAGAAGGAATTCAAAGAGAACACATAGCGCCTCATAACCCACAGCAGAATGGGGTCATGGAAAGGAATAACAGAATGATCGTGGGTGCTGCATGAGCTATGCTTGAGAGGGAGCTACACTTGCATGCAGAGGAGGAACTGCTTGTTCCCAAAGATGAGCCTCGAGATGTGGATCAGCCACGGGAGGAGGATCATTGAGTGGAGGAGTCCACTCACGCAGAGCCAAACATCAGAACTGGCAGAAGGCATACCAAAGAAGCTAAGAAGTTGAAGCTTGATGCGGCACAAAATGTAGGAGCCCCTACTTCACAGTGCAAACAGAGACAGTCTCCTGACCAATTTACTAGATACATGGCTCTCATGAGCAATTTTATCGTGACAAAGCCATCTTCTTTTCAAGAAGCACTGTAGGAGCCTACATGGGTAGATTCAATGGTGGATGAATATGACTCCATTGTCAGAAATAGTGCTTGGGAAATTTTTTCAAGGCCGATTGATAAATCAATGGTAGGTTCAAGATGGATCTACAAGGTAAAGCAAGCTATTGATGGGAGTGTCGAGAAGTATAAGGCAATATTTGTTTCCCAGGGCTTCTCACAAATCAAGGGGATTGAGTATGAAGTAACCTTTGTACCTTTCCCACGATATTCTTCCATAAGGACCATCCTTGCTCTCTCAGCGCAGATGGGTTGGCACATTCATTAGATGGATGTGAAGACTGTGTCCCTTCATGGGATCATTGAGGAAGAAGTGTACATTGAGCAGCCTAAAGGATTTGAGATCTTCAGCAGCGAGTCGCATGTGTGCAAACTTAAAAGAGCGTTGTATGGGCTGAAGAAAGCACCCCGTGCTTGGTACACTCGGATCGACAGCTATTTCACTGGACTTGGCTTCACCAAGAGTGAGGCGGATGCAAACCTATACCAGATTGTGGTGGAGGGTAAGATTTTAATCATTATTCTTTATGTTGATGATTTAATACTGACTGGTGATGAGAAGTTGATACACTCATGCAAGGAGGACCTTGCAAATAAGTTCGAGATAAAGGATATGGGTCTCCTTCATTATTTCCTTGGATTGGAAATATGGTAGCGAGAAGGTGAACTTTTTGTGTCTCAAGGAAAGTATGCTCGAGAGATACTCAGTAAGTTTCACATGGAGAGCTGAAAACCCATTGATACTCCTCTTCCAGGAAATTGGAGGAAAGAGGATGCTACATCGGCAAAGGTAGTGGATGCTACTATCTATCGAAAGTTGGTGGGTTTGCTCATCTATTTAGTTAATACAAGACCAGACATAAGCTATGCGGTGAACCAGCATAGTCCAGCGATGGTTAAGCCTACCAAGCTCTTTTGGAAGGCAAGCAAGCATGTCTTGAGATATCTAAAGGGCACAACTGAGTATGGATTATGGTACAGACATACGGATGAGGTGAAGTTGCATGGCTTCATGGATGCAAATTGGGCAAGCAACCCAACGGACAGAAAGAGCACATCAGGAGGGGTTTTCAGTATCGGATCTACAATTGTTTCTTGGTACAATAAGAAATAGAGATATGTGGCACTCAGTTCAGCGGAAGTGGAATACATGGCAGCAAGTCAAGCTACATGTGAGGCTATCTGGATGAGGAAGATCCTAGTCGGTTTGTTCAGCTCTCATTTAGATCCTACAGTGATTCTTTGTGATAATCAGAGTTCCATTAAACTCTCGATTAATCCTGTGTTTCATGATAGATCTAAGCATATAGATATCTGGTATCATCATATTAGAGATTTTTTGCAGCGGAAGATCATGTTGCTTAAGTACATTCCTACAGAAGATCAAGATGCAGCTATTCTGACGAAGGCGCTCACTAGGAGCAAATTAGAATACCATAGAGACAGGATCGGGGTGAAGGATAATCCCTTTCTTGTTGAGAGAGAGTGTTGAGATTCAACAAGATGATGATCCTAGTGAAAATTAAGCACCTTCACTAGGTGGGGCTCGCAGGCTATTTTTAGGTGTATGTCTGTTTTTAGAATGGTGAGCATATTCTAAAATTAGCAGGATGCTGATTCTAGATGGTTGAGAAAATTCTATCTTTAGATGAGTTTCTATTTCTAGAAGATGGGCGAAGTCTATTTATAGATCACAAATCTAAAAATAGAATGCATGTCGATTATTATTAACCCTTAATGATAATCAGACAATAAATAATAACTTATTCTCTTGGAGTACTTGTTTTCAGTTAACTGATGTGGAAAACTAGTTAGCTAAAGTAATTACGAGTTGTAAGGTTGGTTGGTGACTCATGCATGATGGACTTCGTTGTAACTGATTGTGGCAGAGTTGTAACAGATTGGAAGAGTAGTTATGGGAGTTGTTATTTAGTTTAACTTAGTTAAGTGAGTTAAAATCAGTTGTGCTAGTTGTAACTAAAGATACACTAGTGAAATATGAGTGAATTAATTATTTAATTAATTCACAAGTAGTGTCTTACTTGCAACTAAAGAAATACAGCAGTTAACTACTTGCATGTCAGATCCAGTGGAGACCCAATGGAGAGATAGGTGAAAGGATGGGTTTGACTATCAGTTGTGACTATAGTGATGCATTTAATGCATCTACACACACATTGGAGTTTCCAATTAGGATTGCGCAGTGAAGGCAAGGCAAGATCGAATTCATTCAGGGATCTTCTTCAGCAGGGATTGTGCAGTGGAGGTAAGCTATCAGGAGGCAAGAAATTGGTGCATAGATATGCAAATTTCTGCATGACAGTGTGAGACAATTGTATATTGTATTGAGAGCTCTATGAGTTGAGCTTTGTACTAGATTGTTTCATGATTCCATGATATACATAATATATGATATTTGGGGTTTTTAGCTTTAAGCTTTCCCAGTAAAACATCTTGTTATGTGCGCTTTATTTTTCTTCATATGTTTTCAATTGGCGATTTAATTTCCGCAAAGAATTGAGTAGAAGGATTATGTATTTAACAGTGGATTTAATTGTTAGATCAGGGGACTATGGTAATATACATGTTATTGTATTAAATTTCTACATGAATTTTGGAAAAAAAAAAAGAGGTTTCTTGAGGGAACAAACCAAATAGAAAAATCCACTCTCAAGTTTCTAATGGGTATCATGGTTTGATATATTTGGATGTATCTTTGAGGCATATTTTTTCATATATTTTGAAATTTTGTTTCTTATAAAAATGCCAAGTCAACTGCTGAAGGCCACCTCATCAATTCGACTTGGGGATCAAATATTATCTCCTCGCTAATTATTTAAAACAATAAACTAAAGATTATGAATAGGTTTTCATATCCATTTCTTTTGGATCTTGAGGATTATTGTACTTAATAGTGGATCTAAAACCTATGCAATATTTCTAGTTTCCACAAAAGGAAGGCCAAGGCTTGGTATTTCAAATTTTGGAGAAGAAACTATTGCTCTATTTTGTAATCTTTTCTAAGTATTAATTATATCAAGTGCATAAGTACAAAGTGATTTCATACTAGAGATTCATGACGATGATTTTTTGAAGTTTGTCTCCTTTCTCATGTTTATGTGATTCCCTTCTCAGTTGTTAATTTATGTGTAAATATTATGATCCAGGAGAATCTTGCATCAGTTCAAATCAACAGGGAAGTCCAATTCAGTCTTTATTTTCTTCAATGATGTTCCGGATGAAAGAGAGTCCTTCAATCATGGCTAAATTTTTATGGTGTGGAACATGTCATGGTGTAATGATGTGGTGAAAACCTATGTAACTAGGTTGGAAAACCTATGGTGTCAAATCCTATGTTACAACCTAAGTGGCTAAACTATATGGTATGTAAACCTATGCTAAGACCTAAGTCCTAACCATGTTCTTAATCCTAAAGCTAAAACCTAAGCACATACAAATCTATGGTGACGGTGCAAACCATATGAAACAATGTTAAAATATGGTTTCGGTGCTAAGTTTAAAGCTATGTCAAAAAAACCATTTTGGACCTATGTAATACTATATTGCAAAACAGTCAAACCACAAGCAGCCTAACCGTGCGGAAGGAGTTTAACCATTGGGAAATACAACATGTGATTGGGTTTTTTTTTAATAATCCATAGTTTCTGAACAATCCATGGTTTAAGACCACCGCACAATTGGAGCTTGACCTCAATTGTCGGAAGTTTATACTGTCACATGGATGGATATTTGGCTGCCAACATACCAGAACCGTCGAACTTAACCACCAGATGGAAGTTGATCAGGAGCTCAATTCTGAGCTATGGAAAGAGCTCAAAATTGAAAGTGTTCAAAATCACTTGCAACCCGAACGATCAAATAGGCCTCATCGATACAATCCTGGCGCCATGAACAACACTCAAATCCGACATCGTATGTGAAAGTTATGCAAGTTTGAAGTTTTCAGTAAACTGTAAAAAACTGAGTTGACCAAGTTTGACTTTAACATTTTGAAAAATTAAAAAAGGAATATTCCTAAAAATATTTCCTGGAATATTCCACCTGGACCAATCATATTATGACACTTGGCAAATGCTGATTCATTGTTGGTTTGACTTTTATTATGGTGGCCAATCAACGGGTGCCACGTGGCAAGCCCGGAGGCCGCCACGTGCTCCCAGGCCGTGGAAAGTTTGGTGTAACAAAATTTTTGTATGTCCGCGAGGTTTGAACCTTGGACCTCACCGCCACAAACGCCAACGCCTCACCAATCCACCTATCCCAAAGATCTTAACAAATAATGGAGGCGCGTTCTATTTGTTGTTACAAATTATGGTGGGCGAAAAAAAATTAAGGGCTAGCCCAACAGCACCCAACCGTTGCGATCAAGACCTGTGACCATGGCTCCAGCTATTACCGCCGGTGGTTAAAGACTTAACTTCCATCCTACCATACCTTGTGACAGCGTGGGGTAAACATTAATTGCAACAATTATATGTTATGTTGAAGGCCGACAGTTATTGCGAAACAAACGGTCATGTGACCATAATTGCTAACCATTTAATGTTACAGTTAGTGGTTCCCCCAGATTTGGGGCGGAGTCCCCCATTTCAGGAACCTTGCCAAAGTTGTCACCCTTCTCTGCAGTTCCTCCACTTTTAGTGGAGTTTTTTAAGTGACATTGGGCAAAATACTGTTTTTGCCATAAATTCTCCAATATTGGACCAATTTGGACGAAATTTTGGTCAATTTTGGGTATTCTGAGAATTTTGGAGCCATGGAGATAGGTTTCAGAACCATTAGATTTTATTTTTAGCCCCTTTTGCTTCAGGGAAGCTTGGAGAGCCATCAGGGCCAAGAGGGAGTTGGAGCTATTTTGGGCTATGCTTAACCATTTAAGGAGAACCAAAAACCAATTTCGACTATTTTCAGAATTCTGGAGCCATTGGAACAGGTTCTAGAGCCATTATATTTGATATTTAACCACTTTTTCTTCAGGGAAGCTTGGAGAGCCATCAGGGCCAAGAGGGAATTGGAGCTGTTTTGGGCTATGCTTAACCATTTGAGGTGAACCAAAAACCAATTTTGACTATTTTCAGCATTCCATAGCCATTGGGACAGGTTCCAGAGGTATTAGAGGTGTTATACAACCATTTTAGATCCAGGGAAGCTTGGAGAGCCACCAGGGCCATTAGGGAAATGGAGTTATCTGGAGTTGTACCTCACCGTTTGAGGTGATCCAAAAACCATTTTCAACTATTTTCGACCTTATAAACATAATGGAAGAGGTTTCAAAACTGTTTTAGGACTTCTACAGTCCGAAAAGCTTCAGAGGATTTCAAAGAGCCATCAGGGCCTTGTTGAAGAAGTCACTGTTTATGGTCATTTTTCATTGTTTAGTGAATATGGAAAGGCATTTTTAGCATTTTCATGTCTTCTGAATCTGTATTTGCATTCATATTTTCCTATTGAGGCATTTTTAAACTTGTATTTTATTTGAGAGCATTATAATACAAGAGGACAAGCTCATTTTGGGAGGCTTGATCCAATAGACGTAGCCCAGGAGGGGTGAACTGCTCACCAAACATTTGTGTCATGTTATGATGAATTTATCTTGCTGTGTATTTCTGATTTAATATGTTAAACAACAAATTAAATTAACTTTCCCTCACACATAAACTCATAAACAGTTACCAAAAACATTTTTTTTAATCAGCAAGACATGGAGAACTTTGCACACATTTAATTAATTGGAAATGGATACCTTGCACACATTTTCAAGTACTTCCATTTTCAGATCAGATGGTATCAGAGCATAGGTTGAGCTTAGGCTGAGCATTTTTTTTTGTTCAAAAGGTGTTAAAACAGTGTAAAATATTGACTGTTTTATTGGTTGCAAAATGGTTGATCGTATGAGTTTGCTTGAGTTGAAAAGATAGTTGTTGATAGCTAAATCTTGGAAAGGAAAAAAGAGTTGTAGGCTCTTTCCTTACCCCAAAGTACCTCAATATTATCTTTGGAAAACAAACCCACTTGATTAGTGTTTTCTAGAAAAGCTATTGGAGTTTGTGTTTTATGGCTGCTTGAATAAGAGTATGGCTGTAAAGACATTTGGTTAAAAGCTTATCATTTGTTTGAAAGCTTTGAGAACTTTTATTTGGAAGTTCCCTTTGTTAATTTGACCATTTACATAATGTCAACTTCTTCTACAAGTGAAGTTTCCTCCTTCACGAGATTATTCAATTATGACATGAAGAAGGAGTTCATTAAAGTGAAGGACATGGTGCATATTCTAATTGAGGATCAAAGAGAAAGTGTTAAGCTTCATGCACAATTGTTAGCCATGAAGGAAGAGAAGGAAACAATTCTCCAAAGATTGCATGACATGGAGAAACAATTCCTTCAAGCTCAAGAAGCTTTTTCCAAGAACAAGCGTGAGGAAGAGGTAAACCATTCCAACTTGTCTTCAATTTCCTCAATTGAAAAGTGTGTTGGTTCTTTTGAAAAACATATAAGGGGTATAGGGTCCAAATTAATGTTTAAGATGGGATATCATGAAGGTAAAGGTTTGTGCAAGCATGCACAAGGCATGGTTGACCCTATTTCGGTTGTGGAGTGACCCAAGAATGTTGGTCTTGGTTATGTGCAGTTTAATGGTGAAGACTCCAAATCCTTGAATGCATGTGATGCAAATTTAAAGAGACCCTTTATTCCAAGTTCTAAAATGAACATATGTCAAAATTGTTTTAAGGATGATTGCCATTTTTTTAAGCCATCATTGCAGCAAGTAGAGGGTAAACATTCTGCTTATGGCGAGCATTCAAGTTCAAACAGTTTTCAAGACAAGAACTGTGATGAAAGTCTGAAAAAGAAAACTGTCTCCTCTACTAGTTCATCGTCTTTCGAAGATAAAAAGGATGGAAATTCCATGCAGCAAAAGAGGTATAATTATTTACATGATCAATTTGATTATGTTTCAGCAAAGAATGATAATTTTTCTTGTTCAAATGAAATAAATTTTTGTTGCACGTTTTGTGGTGGATTTAACCATGTTGCTTCAAGATGCTGGTTGAAAAAGAAAGCACACAGGAAGCAGAAGAGGAAAAGAAAAATTTCCCAAAAAGTGCATAAGAGTTGCACATTTTGTCAAAAGAAGGGACATGATGTCTCTCACTGTTGGACTTTGCATCCAACAAGTCGTCCAAAGCACATGCAGCTAGAGGACAAAAATAATGGTGCAAGTGGATCTATGGATTCCATTATCGATGTGGAAATGGAAGATTCACATGTAGAAATGTTGCAGCAGGAAAAGATGCCATGGATTTGGCTTGGTAGGAAGTGGATTAAATTCTTAATGCAGTAAGTCATCCTCATTTTGTACATGAAAATTTCAGATTTTTTATGCATGTATTCCAGTTGAAAATTTGATGCAAGATCGCATGTAAAAGCAGTTTCAGTTGAAGGAATTTCTTTGTTGTTGCAAAATTTCACCATGGAGGTGTAAAAGATGAGTATGATACTCACTTTTATTGCAAAAATGTCTTTAATCTCAGCTCTTAGTCACCCACATGTTTTTTGGGATGATGTACTTGTTGGTATTTGAAAATAAGAGTTGAAGTTGCACATGTACATAGAGGTTGTATGTGTAATTAGCGAATTGTATATAGTTCATTGTACATGAATCATGATACATACACATGTTTGTAAAGATGTATCTTGTTGTTTATCGACTTGTGTCGATTGTGTGCACACTTGTTATAGATTTTGTGTGTCAATTATATAGCATATGTCAGGTCAACTTGTTGTTGATGTCGTATGTTGCACAAGATGCCTTTGGTGTCGATTGGTGCAGAGAACGAAGTGTCGGTGCAAAGCGGTGCAAGATTCCATGAGATGGAAATGCATGCAAGCAAAGAGGGCACAAATTTTAGCAAAGGTCATTGCTGGTTTCAGAATGGCATATTGGTATGGCGAGAAAACTTGGTCGGGATTCAGCGCAAGTACATGGCTCATTCAGCAAAAATTTGCCATGTGAACAGTTGGCAAGTTAGGAAAATTTTTGAAGGCTGAAGAGAAGAGGATGTTGTTATTCTCTCATTTACTGTACAGTTCAGTTTTAGTTTCATCATTTCAGTGAGCTTTTGTGGTCCAAAAGCTTCTCATTTGAGAGGTGTGATTAGGAGCTCAAGTCTAAGCTATGGAAAAAGCTCAAAATTGAAAGTGTTCAAAATCACTTGCAACCTGAATGATCAGATAGGCCTCGTCGATACGATCCTGGTGCCATGAACGACACTCAAATCCGACATCGTATGTGAAAGTTATGCAAGTTTGAAGTTTTCAGTAAATTGCAAAAAACTGAGTTGACCAGGTTTGACTTTCAAATTTTGAAAAATTAAAAAAGGAATATTCCTAGAATATTCCTCTAAATATTCCCTATAATATTCCACCTGGGCCAATCATATTATGACACTTGGCAGATGTTGATTCGTTGTTGGTTTGACTTTTATTATGGTGGCCAATCAACGGGTGTCACGTGGCAAGCTCGAAGGTTGCCATGTGGCCCCAGGCCATGGAAAGTTTGGTGTAACAAAATTTTTGTATTTCCGTGAGGTTTGAACCCTGGACCTCACCGCCACAAATGCCAATGCCTCACCAATCCACCTATCCCAAAGATCTTAACATATAATGGAGGCGTGTTCTATTTGTTGTTACAAATTATGGTGGGCGAAAAAAATTTAAGGGCTAGCCCGACAGCACCCAACTGTTGCGACCAAGAGCTGTGACCGTGGCTCCAGCTATTACTATCGGTGGTTAAAGACTTAACTGCCATCCTACCATACCTTGTGACAACGCGGGGTAAACATTAATTGCAACGGTTATGTGTTATGTTGAAGGCCGATAGTTATTGCGAAACAAACGGTCATGTGACCATAATTGCTAACCATTTAATGCTACAGTTAGTGGTTCCACCAAATTTGGGGCGGAGTCCGCCATTTCAGGAACCTTGCCAAATTTTTCGCCCTTATCTGCAGTTCCTCCACTTTTAGTGGATTTTTTTAAGTGACATTGGGCAAAACACTGTTTTTGCCATAACTTCTCCAATATTGGACCAATTTGGACGAAATTTTGGTCAATTTTTGGTATTCTGAGAATTATGGAGCCATTGAGATAGGTTTCAGAACCATTAGAGTTTATCTTCAGCCCCTTTTTCTTTAGGGAAGCTTGGAGATCCATCAGGGCCAAGAGGGAGTTGGAGCTGTTTTGGGCTATGCTTAACCATTTGATGTGAACCAAAAACAAATTTAGAATATTTTTAGCATTCTGGAGCCATTGGAATAGTTTTTAGAGCTATTATAGTTGATCTTTAGCCCCTTTTACTTCAGGGAAGCTTGGAGAGCCATCAAGGCCAAGAGGGAGTTGGAGCTGTTTTGGGCTATGCTTAACCATTTGAGGTGAACCAAAAACCAATTTCGACTATTTTCAGAATTTCAGAGCCATTGGGACAGGTTCTAAAGGCAGTAAAGGTGTTCTACAGCCATTTTAGCTTCAGGGAATCTTGGAGAGCCACCAAGGCCATTGGGGGAATGGAGTTATCTGGAGTTGTACCTCACCGTTTGAGGTGATCCAAAAACCATTTTCAGCTATTTTTGACCTTATGAACCTAATGGAAGAGGTTTTAAAACTGTTTTAAGACTTCTACTGCCCGAAAAGCTTCAGAGGAGTTCAAAGAGCCATCAGGGCCTTGTTGAAGAAGTCATTGTTTATGGTAATTTTTCACTGTTTAGTGAATATGGAAAGGTATTTTTAGCATTTTCATGTCTTCTGAATCTGTATTTGCATTCAGATTTTCCTATTGAGGAATTTTTAAACTTTTATTGCATTTTAGAGCATTATAATACAAGAGGACAAGCTCATTTTGGGAGGCTTGATCCAGAAGATGTAGCCCAGGAGGGGTGAACTGCTTGCCAAACATTTGTGTCATGTTATGATAAATTTATCTTGCTGTGTATTTCTGATTTAATATGTTAAACAACAAATTAAATTAACTTTCCCTCACACATAAACTCATAAACAGTTACCAAAAATATTTTTGTTTAATCAGCAAGACATGGAGAACTTTGCACACATTTAATTAATTGGAAATGGATACCTTGCACACATTTTCAATTACTTACATTTTCAGATCAGCATTCCGTGTGTAGACCGTTGAAATTCACCTTTCACATGGCGTTCGATCACCCGACCGCTCCGTCGTTTGCAAACCGTTGAGGCTAATTTTATATCCAAAGTTTATTTTGGGTTGTTTTGTTGTTATGCGCAGTTTTAAAAAGTCATCACCATGTAACCTTTTGCTAGGTGTAACACCACCATTGCACTGAGAGTTAATACATTCAACCATATACCATATTTGGCCCAATGGGTTCAACCTGAACCTAGCATATAACTATAAATTACACCTATTTCTTATGATGAAAGGAGGAGTGTTTTTGAAGAATTGTAGTCAGAATTCTGAAGAGAGGGGAAGTTTTTCTTTTAGGTGTAACTTGGTCATCTAGAGGCGGAATTTGGAATCGAGATAGGCGTTGGAAATATAGGAGAGAGAGATTTCTATTAACAGATACCAGAGGCGCCTACGAGCACGTTCCGTCTGGTGAATTTATGTGTAAAGACTTCCTTGGATCAATCCTTAATAAAATGGATGCCCATCTTGAAAGCCGAGCCAGAGACATAGTCCATCAGAGACGAACTCCGTAATATGTGTTTGATGGCTTCTATCTCTGTTCTTTGCTGAAACTTCATGTTAAAATTGTGCTTCTTAAGTTATAGATTAAGTCATAAAATCAAATTCTTTCCTTCAGTCTTCCACACTAAGCAATCAAGTTAACAATCAATTCATTGTTGGCAAATATTCAGTTCTACTTCAGTATTATTTCAAATCATATGTTTTGGTATCAGAGTAGGTTGCATTTTGTATGATTTTTTCCAGTGAATGTTAACTAGGTCCAGGCTGCCATGTGGAGAAGGAATGATCAAGGAGATAGACTCATAATTTGGAAAGAGGAAATTCACTCAACAATTGACAATGGGAGGATCCAATGTAGGTGAAACTCCTGAAGTGAAGTTCATGGGCAATGAACAGATTCAACAAATGTTTTTTAACATGCAGCAGATGTTGGGAGAACTCTACGAAGATAAGAAGGCAAGAGATGTAGCTTCATCTTCAAAGGCAACGAAGAAGGAAAAGGGAAAAGGAAAAGTTGTTAAACCTCTGTATCCTCCATCATCTTCATCATCATCATCTTCTTCTTCTTATATTTAAAATTATGAAACAAAAAAGAAACCTCAGAAATCATCTCTTTTGAAACTTAATGTAAAATTTGAACTACCTATTTATGATGGCGAAATGAATCTTGAAAATTTAGATAACTGGATTAAACAGTTAGCAGTGTATTGTAGAATTTAGAGCATTTCTGACAAAAGAACAAAAATTTAGTTAGCTACACTTAGAATGGGGGGAACATCTTTAATATGGTGGGAAAGTAAAACTCAAGAAGATTTAAAGAAGAAAGGTAAAGTCATCTCTTCATGGTCTAAGTTTTTAAAAGCTCTCAGAAAACAATTCTATCCTTTGGGATACATGTAGTAATATGTTATTGATTGGCATCATTTGAGGCAAGGTAAAGGGCAGAATGTTCAGGAGTTTACTCAGGAGTTCAGGAAGAAATATTTGGCGTTTGGTATTCCATTGGATACATGTTAAACTTTATTAAAGTACATTGGCAATTTACATTATTATTTACAACATACGTTATTGATGTTTAATCCTAATGACTTTGATGAAGTGTGTGTTCAAGCCATACATATTGAATCAAGTGGCAGACCATTCAATTTTTCACATAAAGCATCCAAACAGTTGTAAATCAAGGATTCCAAAGACAGCAAGAGGAAGAGAAATTCAAAGGGAAAGAAAACAATGAAAGTTCAGAAGGAAAGTGAAAGACCTACTTGTACTCACTACCATAGGATCGGACATGATGAAGCCAAATGTTGGAAACTTCACCCATAACTCATACCAAAGAATTTCCAGAAAAATAAAGGTGAAAAGAAGGCTAATACAACAATCCAACAAGATTTGTTCTCTGACTCAGGAGATGAAAGGAAAGAAGGAAAGTGAAAGACCTACTTGTACTCACTGCCAGAGGATCGGACATGATGAAGCCAGATGTTGGAAACTTCACCCATAACTCAGACCAAATAATTTCCAGAAAAATAAAGGTGAAAAGAAGGCTAATACAACAATCCAACAAGATTTGTTCTCCGACTCAGGAGATGAAAGGAAAATAACCACAATGGTTTCGATGGGAAAAAGTTCTGACACTAGTTCAAGTTCTAGTACTTCTGCATCTTATTCAAACATTTGATAGTGGATCATAATAAAATTTAATAGCTAAAGAATTAGTTAAGAAATTGGGTTTGGAGACACATAATCATCCAAGACCATACCCATTAGGTTGGCTAAAATAAAAGACTCGGATTAATGTCACAAAGTAGTGTCATTTAAAATTTTCCATCACAGCTAATTACATTGATGAAGTGGATTTAGATGTGATTCCATTAGAAATATGTGGAGTAGTGCTAGAAAGTCCTTATCTCTATAATTGTGATGTTGTGTTTCATAGGAAAGAGCATAAATATCACCTTAAGAAAGATGGGATTGAATACATTGTCAGGGCACATAAAATCAAAACACACTTGGATTTAGTTATTGTTAATCAAATGAAGAGGCTAATAATTTCAAGTAAAAGATATGTACTCAAGGTTGTAAAAGAACAACATAAGGATCAACATGATGCTTTTTTAGATTGTGAATCTTAGTTTAAAGATATTTTGGTTAAAGTGGTAGATTATTTTCAAAGTATATTTAAAGAACCAAAACATCTTCCTCCTAAACGGTAAATACAACATGAGATACAATTGATGTCTGATGCCCCTCTTCCTAATGTCGGAATATATTGCATGTCAGTCATAGAGAACGAAGAAATAAAGAAACAAATCCAAGATCTGGTTGAAAAAGGCTTCATTCGACCCAGTTCATCTCCATGTGGTTCACTCATAATTTTGGTTCCTAAGAAAGACGGGACATGGAGAATGTGTGTTGACTTTATGGCCTTAAATAAAATCACAATAAAAAATAGGTATCCTCTTCCCAGGATAGATGATTTAATTGACCAGTTGAAAAATGTTGTCTATTTCACTAAGTTGGATTTTCATAGTGGGTATCATCAAATTCGCATTGCAGAATATTACATCTGGAAAACTACATTTAAGACTAGGAAGGGGATATTTGAATGCTTAGCGATGCCTTTTGATTTGTGTAATGATCCAACAACTTTCATGCGGTTTATGAATTATGTATTTCATCCATACATTGATAAATTTTTCATAATCTACTTAGATGACATCCTAATTTTCAGTTAAAGTATGGAAGAGAATTTTAGGCATGTTAAACAGGTCTTTGAAGTGTTGCAAAGGGAAAATTTATACCTTAAACAATCCAAATGTGAGTTTGGGAAAAGTTCATTGATCTATCTTGGTTACATAGTTGGAGGTGGTTTTTTTTGGCTCGAGGGGTCCTAACCCAGGTTTGGAGGTTAAGGTTTGCCAAAAAACCCCTATACTATTGGCCCTTTAGGCAGTGACCTGCTTGCGCGGGCCAAAGTCTCACCCGAAGCAATATGGGAGGGTGCTGGAACCAGGTTTCTGCACCCTGGGAGAGGGTAGGTAAGTTAGGCAGAGCTGCGTTTGATTTCACAAATATCAGATCGCATATTACAGAACCTAGATCTATCGGTCCCTTCGCATCCACGTGCGCAATACCACTTATAATCACAATAAAAAACAAAAAATAAAGCAACTATCGTAGCAATTCTTGCATAAAGTATAACAGACAGATTCAGATCAATTCTCAACGCAACATAAGAAAATAACACAGTTTCTTTCGGAGCTCAATATAGAATCATGCATAACATAACAGATATCATAGAGTCGCATTAAGAGATTCAGATATTCCAACAACCTTCTGCTTTCATTAATCCTTCAGATCCTTTTACAATACCCAAAACCCAACCTGTGCACACAGCGGCAAGGTCCGCACACAACAAGGCTGAGGATCTCTGTGCACACAACCAGCAGGAGTCCTTTCCCCAAAAACCTGAAACAGATCTACTAATTCACGATTCGCACCAATCTTAGTTCATTGTCTGCTTTTCAACTCAAAAAAGGTTCAACTACTTATACTACTTTAGCCTACGAATCCAATGGTCCGCAAACTGTGGTTTGCGGACTCTTGGTATACCCTTGACCCACTTACAATGCATTAGGGATTTGACCCACACCAAAACCCCTATGTTAGACTAAATATAATAAAAAATATACAAAATGGACCAAATTTGCAGCTCTATAGGAGACCTTGTTCCAACATCATTTGAAAATAGATCCACCTAAAATCGATGTGATTGTTAAGTGGCCAATACGACAGAATGTGACTAAAGTTAGGAGTTTTCTAGGTGCAGTTTAATATTGGGGAAAATTCATTTCCCACTTTTCTTTGATTGCATCATTTTTACATGCTTTAACAGGTTCTAAATTTTCCTATCAGTGGGGAGGGAAACAACAAAAATATTTTGATACACTTAAACAGAAAATTGTCACAGCACCAATCTTAGCTTTACCAGATCTTCAACAGCCATTTGAAATTGAAATAGATGCTAGTGGTTATGAAATGGGTGCATTCTTACTTAAAAAATGGAAACCTATTTGTTTTCACTCAAAAACTTTTTCTAAGGAAGTTGCAAATTATTCGACATATGATAAAGAACTATTTTCTTTGGTTTAAAGTGTTAAGAAATGGAAACACTACTTAATGGGTAAGGAAACAATGATTCACACAGATCATCAACCGCTTCAGTACCTCCAGACTCAGACTAAGTTGCAACAATCTTTCCATTACAGATGGATGGGATTTCTTCAACAATTTCACTTAGTAATTAAGTACAAGAAAGGTGTAACTAAAAAAGTAGTTGATATGTTGTCTAGACCATATTTGAATGCTTCATTAGTACTACAGAATAGTTCTTTAAAACTTGAAAGTTATTTAGAACAATATAGTACAGATGTTGATTTGAAAGATATTTATGAATCACTAACTCATGTTACTCAGGTGGAGGAAGTAAATTTTCGTGTTCATGACAGGTTGTTATATCATCTAGGTAAGTTGTGCATACCACAGACAGAAAGGGTGCATGTTATTCCGGAAGCACATTATTCTCATATTTCAGGACATTTTGGCATAAGCAAGACAATGGCGCAAATTCAAATGTATTGCTACTGGCCTCGCATGTATGAAATAGTTGTTAAGTACATTAAAGGTTGTGTTATTTTTTCGACAAGAAAACCAAGCAATCGAAATATTGGCTTGTATATTCCATTTCCAGTTCCTTCACGAACATGGGACAACATTTCCATGTACTTTGTTGGATGACTTCCTATGTCCAAGAGAGGGCATGATTACATGTATGTTGTGGTTTATCATTTCAACAAGATGTGAATTCTTGTTCCATGCAAAAATAAAGTGACTACTGAACAAAATGCACAGATGTTATTTCAACAGGTATGGATTCATTTTGGGTTACCTACTTCCATCATTTCCGACCGAGACACTCGCTTTGTAGGAGATTTTTGGTCCACTTTTTGGGGGCTCATGGACACAAAGCTGAAGAAGGGGCATATTTTCATCCACAGACCGACGGACAGAAAAAAGTGGTGAATAGGACAATGATACATATTCTCCTAGGTTACTGCAGAAAACATCCTAAGTTGTGGGATGAATCTTTAGCTTATGTGAAACATGCTTACAATCATGCCTTACATTATTCAACTAAGCGATCGCCATTTGAAACATGCTTACAATCATGCCTTACATTCTTCGACTAAGCGATCTCCATTTGAAACATGTTTCGGGTATCTACCAAAGTCACCAATGGATTTCATGTTTGGTGAAGAAGATAAAGTGGATGGACATGAAGATACAAATAAAGAAGTTAAGTTCATTCAATGGATACAAAAGATACATGAAGCAGTGCAGGATCAGTTAGAGAAGAGTCAGGCCAAGTACAAAATGTGGCATGATAAGCATCGAGTGGATCATCATTTTCAGGTTGGTGATCAGGTATGGTTGCATATCATTAAAGACAAGTTGAAAGGTGAAGGTAATAAACTAAAACCCATCAGGTATGGTCCTTTCAAGATTGTGGAAAATATTGGAAATAATTCATTCCGGTTAGATTTACCTCCTTGCATGCATATTCATTCAGTGGTAAATGTGGAAAATTTGAAGTTGTATGACCCTATGATGATCATTGATCCAAAGGGAGATACACAGATTCCTACCATTGATGATTTGGCACCTGAGTATATGAATGAGTTGTAGGGAGATACCATCTTAGACAGGAAGGTTCGCACTTCAAGGCGTGGAGACGTTGAATATCTTCGAGTGGGACTCAAGGTCATGAATCCTAGCAAGATGATGTGGATGGAGATCGGAAGAGTGAGGGAGTTGTACCCTCACCTGATATCTGCTTAAATCAAACTTTTGTTGGTCCAAAAGCCTTCAAGTGGAGAGGATTGATCCAAGAGGATCTTGCATCAGTTCAAATCGACAGGGAAGTCCAGTTCAGTCTTTAGTTTCTTCAGTGATGTTTCAAATGAAAGAGAGTCCTTCATTCATGGTTAAATGTTTATGGTGTGGAACATGTCATGGTGTAATGATGTGGTGAAAACCTATGTAAGTAGGTTGGAAAACCTATGGTATAAAATCCTAAGTTACAACCTAAGTGGAAAAACTATATGGTATGTAAACCTATGCTAAGACCTAAGTCCTAACCATGGTCTTAATCCTAAAGCTAAAACCTAAGCGCATACAAATCTATGGTGATAGCGAAAACCATATGAAACAATGTTAAACTATGGTTTTGGTGCTAAGTTTAAATCTATGTCAAAAAACCCTTTTGGATCATGTAATACTATATTGCAAAATAATCAAACCACAAGAAGCCTGACCATGTGGAAGGATTTTAACCATTGGACAACACAACATGTGATCGGGTTTTTTCTAAACAATCCAAATTTTAATACCATCGCACAGTTGGAGCCTGACCGCAACCGTTGGAAGTTTGCACTCTCACATGGATGGACAGTTGGCCGCCAGCGTACCAGAACCGCCAGACTTAACAACCAGATGGCAGTCTACGTGTAGACCACTGGAAGCCACCTATCACATGGCATTCAATCACCCGATTGCTTCGCTGTTTGCAAACCGTCAAGGCTAATTTTATATCCAAAGTTTATTTTGGGTTGTTTTGTTGTTATGCATGCGCAGTTTTAAAATTTATCACCATGTAAACTTTTTCTAGGTGTAACACCACCATTGCACCGAGAGCTAATACATTCAAGCATATACCAACTTTGGCCTAAGGGATTCAACCTGAACCTGGCCTGTAACTATAAATTACACCTATTACTAATGATGAAAGGAGTCTTTTTGAAGACTTGTAGTCATAATTCTGAAGAGAGACACAATTTTTCTTTCAGGTGTAACTTGGTCGTCCGAAGGCGGAATTGGGAACCGATACAAGCGTTGGAAAGTTAGGAGAGAGAGATTTTTGTTGACAGAGACCATAGGTTCCTGCTAGCACATTCATTTTGGTGAATTTCTATGTAAATACTTCCTTGGATAGATCCTTAATAAAACAGATGCCCATCTTGAACACGGACCCAGAGACGTAGTCCATCAAGGAAGAACTTCGTAATCAATGTTTGTTGTCTTCTATCTTTGTTCTTTGCTGTAAATTCATGTTTAATTGTGCTTCTTAAATTCTGGATTAAGTCGTAAAATCAAATGCTTTCCTTTAGTCTTCCACACTAAGCGATCAAGTTAACAATCAATTCATTGCTGACAAATATTCAGTTCTACTTCAGTATTATTTCAGATCTATTTCAAATCATATTCTAAGTATTTAACCTAAAAGTACATGTGGAACACATCCTTTGTGATTCCCCATTTCATAAAGTTAAATATTCACAATTTTCCTCTAAAGTTACATTTGAAATTCATCCACTATTAGATGCTTCAAATGTGATGGATTGTTAATCATTTTTTCCACTTTCGTACTACAATGATAATATTCACCGATAGACATAATTTACCTTGTCTATGTTTCCCGGAGCATTTTATCAGTCACTGATAATATTTATAAATACTCAGATTTGACTCCATTTCCCAATAGTTGAGATTCTACAACCCTACCCAACCAAGACCTTTTTTGATACCACCTTACCAAAGATCTAGCCGTTGTTTGGAGATATAGTTAGTTGTTGAACATTGAGTGATTAAACTATCAGAGAGAGCCCTCTCTGAATTGAAGGGGCTAGCCTTCAATCTACAAGCTTGGTTTGAAAACGTTACGTTAGGAATTCCTCTTTCACAGCCAAGAGGATATTTCTGAGTGATAACATTAAGCATTCTTGCATGACAAGTGTTGATGTTGCAGGTATAGTGACATAGCATGCTAGCACAATTCTGGTGTGGTTAAATGACCTGTGGCATTTCGATGTGGAACAATAATGTGTGAATATGGCATGTACTAGTATGAAGATGAAACCCTGATAACAGGTGTCTCGAACTCTCGATATCACAATCTCAATACCTGATAATTCGATACCCAATAGCATGTGAGTTGGTAACATGATGCCTAATATTGCATCACTTGACAGATCCCTCATTTTTTGTCACTGTTAGTTGACAAATGTATCAATGTATGTCAGTATCGAGAGTTTAGCATTGGTTATTGTCTAGAGTACTCCCCAATGCTCGATATTGAATTTCTCTGTCTTTTAGGACATGAATTTGTCTATATACCAAGACAACTTTTATGGGTTTATTGTTAATGCTCCATCAATATCGTAAAGTTTTGACATCCTAATAAGTTGACACTCAATAATCCGATGTTGTTAGTTAATGAGAAATAAAGATCTTTCATTCAACATTCTATGTATATTATGACATAAATGTGTCAAGAAAAGTCATGAGATGTATTGATTCTTGAATTCCCGATGGGTGGACATTCTAATATGCCCATTAACAAAGTTTGCAGGGAATTGTAAATGACAAGAACAATTACTCTAGGTTGACAAAGAGTTTGCAGACACCATGAACATGTGCTAAAGAATACAGACAATAGATAATCATCCTTGGATTTCTAGAAATTTGAGTGCCTCACATGCATGAATATTACGAACCAATGAGAATTAAAAGAAAAATAAAACAAAATCACATTTATTTCTTCATAAAATTCAAGGCATCTTCAACTTAATGGTCATGTGTCTCTTATAATATTATGAAGGTACAAATTAATTATATTATGATACAAATTAAATAAAGTATTTAAAGTAGTGCCACTTAGAACTAGAACATTATTTTTAGTTTTTTTATATTGTAATATATTTTCTTTATTTGATAAATGTATTTTAAAATAAATAATTTCAACATTTTTATCTAAGAAAAATAGACAAATGTATTTTCAGATTAATCACATTATTAGGATTTGGTCGACGTTTCAAACCAACTAATGTGGTTCATCCTCAGGACAAGGTGAAGAAGCCAATCGATCTTAATGAATAAATAGTGTGGATGCATCATTGCTTGGTATTAGCTGAATAAAACTAGTCGTTAATGGATTAGTTAATTAGTTAATAGGAAGATTATTAAATATTTTTAACTAAAAAATTTTAATTGATTAATTAATAGATATTATAATAACATATAATATATAAAAATTTTTATGTAATCTATAGTATAAAATAGTTATGATAGAGATTTAAATATTTAAATAAGATACATATGGATTAAAAATAAATAAATATAAGAAAATATCAAGGGGAATAAATATAAAAGACTACAATAGAAGAAGAAAAAGGAGGAAAAATGAAAAAAAAAATTAACAGGCAAAAACTAAGCAACAAATTTTTCATCAGGAGAGAGCTGGAGTCTAGCTCTTACTCAACTTCCAACCATCATCCCTATTGAGATTTTTAGCATCACGCTCAATCTCAATGGCTTCCCTAAGCTTTCTATGATAGAAGTGGTCAACCTTAGCGATGACTTTGGAGTCTTCAATGCATACATGGTGACAAGATTTCTCCACATGTTCTGCAAGAGTGGATGTGCGATATCGATTGTGCCTAATGTATGCTGCATGCCCTTGGATTCTTTGTCTAATGGATCTGCCAGTTTTTCCAATATAGGGTGTGCCACATGAATAAGGAATCATGTAAATACCTTCATGTCCTTAGGGTTGATAGGGTCTTAACAGATCCGAGAGAATTTTTAATAGTACAAAGGGGTTTGAATGAAGAGGAGACATTATTCCTTTTGAGGACATGGGAAATCTTATCCGTGGTCCCTTGGATAAATGGGATATGAACCTTGGAAATAGGATTCACACAGGTAGATTTTCCATTTAAAATTTGATAGGCCTTTTGAAATGCCCTATGGCCCTCAGATCTACTATATCCATTATTTTCAAATACCTCAAGAAGATGGTATTTCTCCAACTCCAAGTGGTTGTCATCAAAGATTCTAAGAGCATGGGTAGTGAGAGTGCAAAGAACACCAAATTTCTGAGCAGGAAAATGATGAGAACCAGCATGAAGATATTGTTCTGTGTGCGTTTTCTTGTGAAAAACTTGGTGGGAAATGGAACCATCATCCCTTCTAGAGAGAAGGATATCCAAAAAAGGAAGCAAACCATCAACCTCAACTTCCATGGTGAATTTGATGGAATCTTACAAGGAATTTAGGTGCCCAAGAAACAGATCTAACTTCTCTTTCCCATGGGCCAAATGACAAGCGTCATCCATGAATCTCTTCCACTTCCTAGGGCGAAATTGAGCAGAGGCTAAGGCCTTAGTTTCAAGATATTCTATAAAAATATTAGCGACCACAGGTGAGAGAGGGGATCTCATAGCAACACCACGTGTCTGCTCATAGAACTCACCTTGAATACTGAAAAAGGTCAAGGTGAGGCAGAGGCCCACCAACTTAGAAGTGTCTTGGAATGAGATCCGCTTAACGACATCAATGGCTTCCTTGATGGGGATTTTGGTAAATAATGAAACAACATCAAAGATGACTAATAATTCCCCAGGTTCCAACGTGATGTCCTTCCATTCCTTGATGTAGGAGGTCGAGTCCTTAACATAGGAGTCAGTGAGACCCACAAGGGGTTTAAGCTTTTGGGTGAAGAATTTAGCCAAATGATAAGAGGGACCACGTCTTAAAGGGGCCCCAAATTTATGAATTTTACGAACAAGATTGCCTATGTCCTTAGAAGGAATAATGTCTCCTCTTCATTCAAACCCCTTTGTACTATTAAAAATTCTCTTGGATCTGCCAGGGACCCTATCAACCCTAAAGACATAAATGGTGTTTACATGATTCCTTGGTCATGTGGCACGCCTTATATTGGAAAAACTGGCAAACCCATTAGATAGAGAATCAAGGAGCATGCTGCAGACATTAGCCACAATGGATCTCGCACATCCGCTCTTACAGAACATGTGGAGAAATCTTGTCACCATGTATACATTGAAAACTCCAAAGTCATTGCTAAGGTTGACCACTTCCATCATAGGAAGCTTGGGGAAGCCATTGAGATTGAGCGTCATGCTAAAAATCTCAATAGGGATGATGGTTGGAAGTTGAGTAAGAGCTGGACTCCAACTCTCTCTTGTTGAAAAACTTTTTGCTCCCCTGCTTAGTTTTTGTCTATTCTTGTTTTTCATTTTTCCTCCTTTTTCTTCTTCTATTTTAGTCTTTTATATTTTATTCCCCTTGATATTTTTTTATATTTATTTGTTTATTTATTTTATTTTATTTTTAATCCCTATGCATCTTATTTAAATATTTAAATCTCTATCATAACTATTTTATATTATAGATTACATAAAACTTTTTATATATTATATTTTATTATAGTATTTGTTAATTAATCAATTAAAAATATTTAATATTTTTCCTATTAACTAATTAACTAATCCATTAACGACTAGTTTTTAAACGGCTATATTTTTTAACAACTAGTTTTCTTCGTCTAATACAAGGCAATGATGCATCCACACTATATTCATTAAGATCGATTGGCTTATTCACCTTGTCCTAAGGAAGAACCACATTAGTTGGTTCAAAATGTCGACCAAATCTTAATAATGTGATTAATTTGAAAAGACATTTATCTATTTTATAGATCACAAAAGTCTCAGATCTTACACTAATAAAAATAATTGAAATATATATATTTCAAAATTATCATAAAACAATAATATTTAAAATAAATATTTAAATGTCAAATCAATTTAACTATAAATTGGTTAGAATATATTCTATATAATAAATTAAGGTAAAAATAAAACATATAACCTATACCCAAATACAAAAAGAGTTGTCTTTAATGTTACGTTTTAGAGTTATTTTTAATAAATAGAAAAACAACTAAATAAACAAAATATCAATACCAAAAGCAAACAAGATAATAATCTATTAATGATTTTTACATTGCTCTTTCTTTTTCTAATTAATTGTAGGCTCAAATATACTTATCTATCTTATTGTAATAATCAACCACAACGGATGGATCAAAACAGATAGACAATGACCCCAAATTTTCTTTTTACTTTTGCAATCATTTCAACGAGGATAACATTAATGCGCACCGTATTGGTCATGAATGCACCGCCCCCAGCATTCATCGCGTGGTGACTTGACAGCAGCGCTGTAGCTAAATCGGCGGTGACTTCCACGTCAGACACGTGATGAGTTGGCGGTGGACGCAGGAAAAGGGGCGATTTGAGTGAGATCAGCGGCTCTGGGAGATTTTGCTATAAAGATCCTCAAAACTCATTTCTGTCTTATATTATCAAAAAGGGACTTTTTATATATTATATATACAACTTTCTGTACCGTATCGGAGAAAAGTCAATTTTGTAGCGAAAAATAATATATTCTAACTTTTGTTTAAGATATTGAGATGTCAGCGTAACCCTTTATCGAGAGGTCGGCGTGATTGTAGAGAATTGATTAAAATAAGTAATGATCATCTTTTCGTTCCTCCACAAGGGAATAAAAACAATCGATGATAGGGCATGTATGACAATTATAATAGTGTTTGCAAATATGTCATTAGTTGTTTGCCTAGGAAATGAAAAATTTTCCAATGGGAGAGAATCTTCATCATATTATTTTATACTTATTCATTATATGTTTTAAATAAAATGATTATTATTTATATGAAAATATATTATTGTATTTAAAATAAAAGTATAGTGTTTGTTTTAAAGCTTTTTTGAAAATTTTAAAACTATAATTTACTTAAATTTAAGTTGAAAAAAATACTAATTTAATTTGTGTAAATAAACAAAATTATATTTTGTAAATATATAAACAGAGTATATGTTTGAACAAAATTTTCTCAGGTCTAAGTAATGGTTATAAAGAAAGTTAAGTTTCTCAAAAAAAAAACACACTTTTAAACAACATAACTTTAGAGGAGTTAACAAACAACATAACTTTAGAGGACTTAACAAAAAAACCTCAAAAAAGGTAAGATATCTCTTAGAGCTTTCTGACAAAAATCATAAAATATTACAAAAAAAAATGGACCAAAACCTAAAATCATAAAATATTACAAAAAAAATTGGACCAAAACTTAAAAGCAGACAACAAAATGTCCATGAATCTAGCCAAGAAACTCACAAGTGAGTAGGAGTAGAAGCTGACAAACAAAGAGAGGCAGCGACAAGTTACTGTTGGCCCATATTAAGGTATGATTTTCACCCTGTAAATACTTCAAATTATATTATAATTTCGAGGTGATCCCTCTTCACATTAACAATAAGGAATAAAAGATCATGAAAATGGGAACAATCGGACTAATAATGAAAATGATGGTTTACAATAAGAAATTGACTCCTTTTGTCTTCACATGCAGGAAATTAAGAATGCCTGGACCAACAGGGAATGGAAGCCAACCAACAAACGTGAGCATATGAAGTCCTAGCAATTCCAATAACCGGTAGAAGGCGAACAAGAAAATCCAAGTCCAAGAACTCAAACAACAGCCACACGTAGCGGGCTATCGTTTGAGAAACACTCTCAAAATTCTCGAAGATCACCTTTAAAAGGGAAAAGGATGGAGGAAGAAAGAGGAGGAAGAACAGGACAGGAGATCCATCCTGTAATAGAGAACTCGGGAACAGTCTGTCTAATTATGTTTTGTAACATCCCTAGATGTGATATAGAGTGTTGGGCCTAGACCTTCGAGAATTGGGCCCAACACTCGTGGTCTAGGCGATTCAACACTCTAAAATAGAATTGAATTGAAAACGAGATTTAAGAACCTGCGTACCGGCAAGCAACATGCTTGCCTTTTAGCCCGCTCACCAGCAAGTTGTACAAGGAACCGTAGGATAGGTGCTCTTGTTTTATGCCTAGGAAAAAGAAGATAGAAGCAGCCCGAAATCATTCGCAACCATCCTCACAACCCAAAGGACCGGTGATCCTTGGGAGGACAACATACATAGATGAAATCATTAAGAAAGCTAAATCTCAGGCATCTATAGGACCTAGAACTGTTTCCATTCAAAGTCCTAACATACCCCCTCAGGCAGCAGCCTCACCATATGTAGCCTACGCCGAGATTCACAGCAAGACAGAGGGGTTTGAGCAAAGCCTACAGACTGTCATTCATCAAGACATTGACCCTTCAAAAGAGGGAGGCTCTTGCAACTTGCAAGCAGGCAGGGGACAAACTAATGGAGGAATTCACATAGAAATATCAAAACCTAAGTCCCCTAAAGAAGTAATCAAAATAGAACTTCTTAGAATCCCAGATCAGGGAAGTGCTGTGAAACCTCCACCGCATTCACCCCCCAAGCCTATTAAAATCTCCCCTCCAAATCAAGAAATTCCCGAATATTTCTGGCACCTTTTTGATCAAATGGCAAATAATCAAAATCAGAATTAGAGGCAGACATCAACATTAGAGTACCCCATTTTTATCATGCTGCCAATGCCCCTATGAAAGCCATTCCCTTGCACAACATCCCCACCTTTCATGGGTTAACCACAGAAGATCCTGATGCATTCCTATTTGACTTTGATGTCTTATGCAAAGGATATGACTACACCACCGATCCCCATAAACTAAAATGATTTCCCTCCACCTTAAAAGGGACTGCTCTCCGTTGGTTCATGGGATTAGGATGGGGAACTATAAACAACTGGGACCAAATGAAGAATACTTTTCTTACCAAATACCAAGACTATTGTCAAACCCGAGACCTAAAAGACGAAATCTTTAACATGACTGCAAAAGACATTGAAACATTAGAGGAATACATAGAAATATTTCAATACAAATTACAAAGATCCCCATAGTTGTCCAAGGACATTTTAAAAACCATAATGCTTAAAGGGATGAAGGAGGAATGGGTTGAAATGCTTAGCATAATGGGGAAGGGAGATAGTTATCAGGAAGAATATGACGAGATTATCTCCTTATGTATTAGATGCTCCCGGGGTAGCTCACAGAATAGATCTGTTGGGCGTGATCTTAAGCAGACCAATGAAAATGTAACTAGAAAATTTCAAAACCGACATCCTGGGTACTTTGACAACGCAAATTGATGTTTTACAAGCCAAACAAAAACAAGCTATAGCCGAACAAAACCTGGCCATCTTTTTCCCAAGATGTCGGAAGAAGCACAACCAGAGGGAGTGTCCTTTAGACATGGTCCAGACGTGTGCTATCTGCACTAAGGATCATGCTACAGACCAGTATCCTTCACTCCCCGGGCTGAAATCCATCTACAAGGAAGAAGAAGAACAAGCAAATCCAGTCTATTTAATGAATCAGTGCCGGCAATGGCAAGCACGACCTGGCATACCGCAAGACCTGCCTCAATACTTCCTACTGCCGCAGTACAACCAGAAAAACCCTAAAACAACTTGGCAGACTCAAAACCCCTTCCCAACTTGGCCAAACCAATAATTTCCTATACCACCTTGGCCTACACAACCTCCATCAGGAAATAATTGGCAAAACTTCCCTAGTTCTCCCCCTTATTGGCAGAATATCCCATATCAAAACCAATGGCCAAACCCTCCTATTCAAAACACCAATTGGAACTAGCAATGACCAACGGGCATGGGCAATCTACCGATAGGAGTAGGGACCCAACAATTACTAGCTCCCTACCCTATTCAGCATAACCATCAGCCTGCCATACGCCCTCAATTACCAGCCCAACCCAATCCCAATCCTAATAATAGACTGGTTCAACTAATTCAGATCATAGAGGATCCAAAACCCAATGACGAATAAAAATAGTTCAACGAATTGAGGCTAAGATCAAGACGTACCATATTACCTGTAGAGGCCACAACTCCACCTCAGTCCCAAGTTGAAACATCCATAGGGCCTAACTCAACAAATATAGCAAAACTAGCTAAAGATAAGGAAACAATTGACCAACAAAGACCTGAAGACCTTAGAGTGACTCCACCACCATTCTCTGAGATATTAAACCTACCCAGACCTATAATCAACCCAGATTTTGACATCCTGGGGAAATTAAGAAACCTTTGTATTAAAATTCCTCTTCTCCAAGCTATCCAAGACATTCCCATCTATGCAAAGACAATCAAGGAATTATGTGGAAATTTTTTTTTTATGAAAACAATGGCTGCACCTACCATTCATGTGGTAGGAACACTATCTGACTTGCTATTAGGTAGAGAATCACCTGTGAAATATGAAGACCCAGGAAACCCGATTGTAACCGTACAAATTTTTTGACACTCATTTCCAAACACATTGGTTGACCTAGAGGCAGCCATTAACATCCTAACTATAGGAGCTTGTGAAAAACTAGGCATATCAGTTTTAGAACCTACAACCACACTTATGGAATTAACTAACAAATCTGTTATCAGATCGGAAGGTATAGCGCAAGACATCATGGTCTCAGTGGAATCATGGGAATACCCAACTGATTTTTTAGTTATTAATCCAAAAAACAGGATGGAAGGGCACCCATTGATTCTCGGGCGGCCTTGGCTGGCCATAGCAGATGCTTACATAGGTTGTCGAACATGTAGCATGACTATCACTAGAGGAAATTCTGTAAAAAACATCATTATTTATCTGCCTGCCAAACCAAGTCTGCCCGCGATAAAAATTCACAAACACCGAGATACATATTGGGAGCAAAACATCTGCCCACCTCTGACACTAGCAGAAGCCCTCGAATTCAAGGATCAAGTTGAAGATGATGTGATTAGTAATGTTATGAATCAACCACCCAAACCTGAAAATTTGAAATTCCAAATGACGAAAACAGTCCTCGAACATGAAGGACAAGAGGATCCTGTGGCGGACTTTGAGACCCAATTTAGTTCCACAAGCACTGTTCGTAATAGTATACCTATTGAGATAAAACCAGGAAAGATTATGAATATTAACAGTAGCTTGGATGACAACCAAAAGCAGAAACTTATAAAAATCCTCCAGAAGCACCAGGTTGCATTTGTGTGGGATTACCAAGACATGAAGGGCTTGGACCCACAACTGTGCACGCACCATATCTATATTGATAGGGAAACACGCCCTGTTAGACAACCCCAACGAAGATTTAATCCGCATTTAAAAGAAATTGTAAAAGAGGAGTTGCAAAAGCTACTAGATGTAAATTTCATTTATCCCATCTCAGACAGCAAATGGGTCTCCCCTTTAGTGGTCGTCCCTAAAAAGGATGGGAAGTGGAGAATTTGTGTCGATTACAGAGAATTAAATAAGGCAACTCAGAAAGATTATTTCCCCCTTCCCTTCATTGACCAAGTCCTTGACACATTAGCTGGAAAACGATTCTTCTCTTTCCTTGACGAATTCAGCAGATACAATCAGATCCAAATAGCTCCCGAAGACCAAGATAAGACAACCTTTACCTGCCCATGGGACACTTTCGCTTACAGATTTTTACCATTTGGATTATGTAATGCCCCAACAACATTTCAAAGAGCCATAATTAGCATTTTTTCTGACTTAATAAATGAAGGACTTTAAATTTATATGGATGATTTTACACCCTATGGGGAAGACTTTGATCAAGTGCTAGAAACATTAGACAAAGTATTAGAACGATGTATTGCTACTAGACTATGTCTAAGCAACGAAAAATGCCACATGATGATGACTGAGGAGGTGATCCTAGGCCACTACATTTTTGTAGCTGGAATACAAGTAGACCCGACTAAAATAGAGGTAATCCTTCTGCTGGCCACACCTTGTACACAAATAGAGGTACGCAGTTTTCTAGGATATGCAGGATATCATCTCAGATTTATAAAAAATTTCTCACAGATAGCTGCACCTCTGTATGCTTTAACTAGAAATGTTGAATTCCATTGGACTGAAAAATGTGACACTACTTTTACAGACTTGAAGAAGCTGGTCTCCACAGCACCAATCTTGCGAGGTCCTAAATAGAAACTGCCCTTTCATATGTCTTCTGATGCATCTGATACAGCAAGAGGAGCATTCCTTGGCCAAGAAGAAGACCAAAAACCTTATGCTATTTATTATATCAGCAAAAACCTTACTCCCGCCGAACTGAACTATACAGTAACCGAGAAAGAATTCCTAGCTATAATTTATGCTATTAATAAATTCAGGCACTACATAACTGGATATCAAGTGTTCCTGTACATTGACCACTCTGCTATTAGATATTTAGCTAATAAACCGTTCATGAATAGAAGAATAACTCTTTGGGTACTGTTATTGCAGGAATTCGATATAACAATCAAAGACCGTCTAGGGAAGGAAAATGTGGTCGCAGAATTCCTGTCTAGAGTCCCCAAAACAGACAACACATTAACAGTTGACAATCAATTCCCTGACGAACACCTGTTTTTTGTAGTAGTCAAAACACCGTGGTATGCAGATGTGGAAAATTATCTGGCAGTTGGGAAACTACCCAGAGATTTAACAGCGAGAGAACGAAAATTGATTGTACAGCGCAGCGCAAGATTCTCCTAGATTGAAGGATACCTATTCCATACAGGGGCTGATATGCACATATGCAGATGCATAAGGGAAGATGAAATCCACGACATCTTACGCGCCTGTCACGATGAACCCTGTGGTGGCCACTTCACAGAATGACGAACGGGGCATAAAGTGTTGCAATTAGGCTATTACTGGCCTACGATTTTCAAAGATGCAAAGAAGTATGTACAGGCTTGCGATAGTTGCGAAAGAATGGGCCACCCAGGCCAAGCTGATGAAATGCCGCTACAACCAAAATTGGTGGTGGAACCATTTGAATGATGGGAGTTGGACTTCGTTGGGCCATTCAATCCACCATCAAACCAGAAAGCCCACATATTAGTAGCCACGAATTATGTCACCAAATGGGTGGAAGTAGTAGCCTTGTCAAGAGCCACGGAAGAATCAGTAATTAAGTTTCTCTTCGAACTATTCGTATGATACAGCTTGCCAAGGGAAGTAATAACTGATGGGGGGCACAATTCACAGGAAATAAGATCATATCTACCTTAAGAAATCACCATATCATTCACAGAGTCACATCTCCTTACCACCCGCAGGCAAACGGACAAGTCGAAAGCACTAACAAAGTCCTGGAGGCAATCCTTACCAAGACAGTAGTAGCACATCACCAGGACTGGGCAATTAGACTACTAGAAGCGTCTTATCGAACAACCTGGAGAAATACCACTGGATATTCACCATATCAACTAGTCTTCGAGAGAGAACCTATCTTCCCTATTGAGTTCGAAATTAAAACACTGAGAACAACCCAGGAAGTGGGATTGGACTTAACAGACACTCAAGCTAAAAGACTCCAACAAATAAATGAACTGGACGAAATTCTATTGCTTGCCTTGCAACGCACAATGATCATTCAACAAAAACGAGCCAAGTGGCACGACAACCTAATAAAAAAGAAGGTATTTCAAAAAGGAGTTTGGGGACTCCTCTATGATTCCAGATTCCAAGACTTTCTAGGGAAACTGCAAACAAGGTGGCTTGGTCCATATGAGATTCAGGAAGTACATAGCAATGGTACCCTCACCTTGACCACTATAGATGGGTTTGGCTCAACATTTTGAGTTAACGGGCACATAATACGCCTCTATCACAAACCTCTCATGAAAGAATATTTTTGTCAATAGGCACGAAACGATCCCACCATCCAAGTTGTGGCGCAAGGGGGTGACAACCCCACAAACTCAAGTACATGAGAGGTTTGACAACATCACTTGTAAATAATGTATATAATTGTTTTGCTTATTGTACATTTGTCCCATTTTCAAACCATTTTTTCATTATAATATTGTGTTTTTTTGCAGTTTCTTACTTCATTGTTCAGTTTTCAAACAACTGCTGTTCAATTTTTGAACGGCCGTTGTTCAACCGAATTGAACAACTTTTTGCTGTATTTTTAAAATTTTGATGTTCAATTCCAGAACAGTTGTTGTTCAATTCTTGAACAGCTGCGAATTCAACCGAATTGAACAACTTTCTGTTGAGTTTTTTAATTTCGTTGTTCAATTCCAGAACAACTGCTGTTCAATTTGTGAACGGCCGCGGTTCAACCGAACTAGAAAAATTTTTGTTGTGTTGTTGTTCAATTTGAGAGCAGCTGCTGTTCAATTTTTGAACGGTAGCGGTTCAACCAAATTGAACAGCTTTTTTTCCATGTTTTTATTTTTTCTATTCAGTTTGAGAGTAGTTGCTGTTCAATTTTTGAACGACAGCAGTTCAACGAAATTGAACAGCTTTTTGCCCGTGTTTTTATTTTTGCTGTTCAATTTTTGAACGGCAGCAGTTCAACCAAATTGAACAACTTTTTTCCCGTGTTTTTATTTTGTTATTCAATTTGAGAGCAGCTGCTATTCAATTTTTGAACGGTAGCGGTTCAACCAAATTGAACAGCTTTTTTCCCGCATTTTTAAATTTTTTTGTTCAATTCCGGAACAACTGCTGTTCAATTTTCGAACCAAATTGAACAAATTTTTTTCCGCCTTTTTAAATTTTGCTGTTCAATTCCAGAACAGTTGTTGTTCAATTTTTGAATGGCAGCAGTTCAACCAAATTGAATAGATTTTTACCCGCGCTCTTAATTTTGACATTCAATTCAGAAACAACTAATGTTCCATCTTTGAACATCTGTTGTTCCTTCAACTAAAACAACCATTTTTTAGCGTTTTTGCCATAAAATATTTAAACAATTGTTGCTCAATGTCTTAATAGCCATTCTTTTTATAATTGAGTAACCTTGAGCAGGGAATAGCACTTGAAAGAGACAAGGAAAATGGTAAAATTCCAAATATGATGTCCTTTGGCACTATAATTCTTAAACATGAAGCTGATATTATGCACACATGAAGATAAAGGCTAAGACACCCACAATTCAAATATGATATCAAACAATTTAGGACCTTATAACGATATGTATTTTGCACTATTCGAGTAATATGGCCCTACAACATAAAGAAATGGAACAAGGGGTATTAATGGTATTATTTTTTTGCTTCTTTCACCATCCCTCGCTCTTAAGGAGTCAATGAGCCTCCCTTAACAATCATTGTGTGACATGCAAATCTTAAGAGAGGAAAGAGGGTCTCATCACGAGCCAGCCTACCATGATCATAAGGATTGAACAGGTGACATGCTCATTATGGCTACCACACCAGGGTAATGACCTTCTCATCTATTAGAAGGACAGGAGGTCTCATCATGAGCCGACTTGATCGCTCTGTTACAATTCTAGTGAATGGCATTGTGACTATCTGGTTACCACACCAGCACAATGACCTCCTAATAGATCAAAATGTTAAAATCCAAAAGAAAATACTACATTTACATGCAAATCGTAAGAGAGGATAGGGGGTCTCATCACGAGCCAGCCTACCATGTTCATAAGAGTGTAGCAACTGACATACCCATTATGGCAACCACACCAGGGTAATGACCTTCTTATTAACTTGAATGACAGGAGGTCTCATCACGAGTCGGCCTGATCATTTTGCTACAACTCTAGTGAGTGGCACCATGATTACCTGGCTACCATACCAGCATGGCGATCTCTCCATCAAAATGGCAAAACAACTATTCTTACATAGGGATCATGGCTCATTTTTCGGGTTAAATAGAAACCCTTTCGAGGCTATGAATGCTTGTTGGTAGCAGTGGCTCTACTTGTGGTATGAAAGAATGCTCCTTTAATAACCAATTGATGTTACATACACCTTGTCTTCCATTTTCTTTTACCACAAAGCTACTACTCGAATTAGTGACAATCATGACTTACCATAAGAATAAATAACAAAGATTTGTTTACATATTTTTAACTTTGGAATGAAAATGCCAATCATTACTTGACTAAATATTTCTTCCGTCATAACTTTTCAATCGTGCAAAGACATCATATCATAATAATGGCAATACTATTTTCTCTCGCGTTCCGGTCATCTGCACAAGACACAATTATGAAAACTTCTAAATATGACCTTTTGTTGCATATGTAGTAATTACTTAACCGTCGATCCTCCACATGTAGATTTACCAAATTCTGACATTCCCATGTCTGCATTCATAACTGGCCAAATCTCTCTTGTACTTGAGGGCGTGGGCGCCCTTTCTTCAAGAGAGGGGGTGTAATTAGCCTTAATTCGGCAAGCATGTGAAATCCCTGCACAAATCCCGTCAGACGCATCGATAAACACTACAATTAAGGCATGAATACTATTTACACAGAACCACAGTCTATCTTCCACTTACATACAACACCCAGTCGAAAAAACAGAGCCAAGAAGAAAAATAACTAGAGGAAAAGAGCATACCAGTCATGGGAGGAAATACCATTCGAAGCGAGCCTTCAAATTTTCCGATTTCAGAAGTGGCAAGTGCCATCCTCCAGAGAGCTGGATGGCTGACATATGTACATATACTACAAGGATCCAAAATGAGAATTGAAATTGAATTTCTACAAAATTTTCAGGAAGGGTAAACCCGAGTTAACGACTGAACTATACGAGTTACAGAAGAAAATCATAGCAGAAGTTTCTGGAATTCCAGCGCAAGGGGAAAGCCTTGCGCAGAAAATCATCTCCTCTTGAGAGAAGCAGTAGCAATATACCAAGACCCAGATGAACCATTGAAGTGAAAAAATAGAGGGATTAACCCTGCCTCTTTACACCAGTCGTGGCAGGAGCTGGCGGCATTCATTCAAAAGTTCATTACATGCGAAGGGTGTTGGAATGTGGTAAAACCTCGACAGCTCAAACTTTTAGCTGCACTCAAACAAAAAATTTCAATTACTCTGTCTGCCTTTTTTAATTCAGTATTGTATGATACTGTTGTTCGATTAAGAAAGGCCAAGAATCCCCAAGCAGTGGTTAGTCACCAGGGCATAATAAAATTAATCATCATTCATGAGCTAGATAGGCAGCATATAGCATGGGACAGTTTCGTCAATTCAGAAGCACAGGAACCCAAAGTAAACCCCGAGGGAACTGAAACTGAGCCCCCTAGGGTAAATCCTCCAAGAATAAAAAGAACCCGAGCCTCAACATCAGAGCCAAATAGGAAAAAATGGCCCAAAACACCCCAGGGAACTTTGAACACCATAGAGGAAGTAGAACCATCCCATGCACCCTTACAATAATTTGAGGAGGAAATGGCCTAAGTCCTAGGGAAAATAAGGACAAACAATGGATTGAGAAACTCATTGGAAGCAGGGGAGCAAGAGGAAGTTGTTGATAAAACTACCTCCCCCAACAGCTTTGGTCACACTAACATCCTACCCGACCAAGAGGAAATACAAGATGATGAGGCTCTATCTCCCATTGATAATTACAAAGTATATAGTGATGGACAGGCAGAGGAGAGATTGGAATCACAAGCTGATTCAGGTGACACTGTCCTTGTTGAGCAGAGTACACACACAGAGACAACCCCTTTGTCACCAGGAGGTAGCATCACTCCTCCTAGTCAGGACCCTCATATTGAGGTTAATTCTGAAGAAGTAATTAGAAACACCATTCTAGATGCTATCCCTACAAAAGAGAATTCTACTCCCCTATCACCTACTGAAATAAGAATAGGTAAAGGTTCAGACGTGAGGAGAACTGAGAAATTAAGAAAGACCTGCAAGAGATTGGAGAAATTGGTGAAATATCTGAGGAAGCAACTGAAAAGAGAAAGAAGGGCTAGGAAGCCAAGAACAGAAACCTCTATTGCAGGGACTCAAACAGAACCAACAAATAATGTTGAAAGTGAAATACAAACTGACTTAGCCGGAACTATGGAAACTAGAACACAAACCAATTTGATAACCACTACTGAAATTGAAGTACAAACCAACCTGGTAAATACCACCGAAGCTAAAGTACAGACAGAATTAGCAAACAACATCGAAACATCCACCCAAACTGAGCAGAAAGTTATGGAAGAAAAGGGGATCCAAACAAAGGAAACCCCTGCCCACACCCATTTAGTAGAGATAGCTGCTAACCAGAGATTACAAAATGAGCTAGTGCAAGTACGACATGAACTGACACAGTGTAGAAAGGAGGCAATGCCATTACGAGAATATCAGGCACTGCAAAAGAAGTTCACCGACCTCTCTGTCACAGAAGATGAGACATTTTCCCAACTTAGAGGAGAGCAGGCAAAGGTTAAAGCAGTGCAAGAACAGGTAGAGCAAGCTAAGAAGAAAATCTCTACGATTTTCTCTCTATATGATGATGCTTTATCATGCAGAGCTCCGGCAACCAACTATGCCCTGTTCCTAACAGATCGGTATCTACTCCTAAAAGTTAAAGTTGTTAGAGCAGGGAAATCCACTACCTTTAATACCATAGAAGAATTTGTCCAATATTGTAACGATCAGGATGAGAAGGTCCAGCGCCTCTTGTGTGAGCTCTACATGCATAACTTCTTCTTAGAAGAAGACACTGATAGCAACCCTAGCCCCTTCATAGGGGATGTATAGCTGCAAGCCTTCCTTTCATTTGCCAAAAACCAGATCAGATGGGCCAAAGCCTACAACATCTTTCAGAAAAGAGAACATATTCTAGATTTATGGGTCAGGGGAGAACCTACGAAACCCTTGCAACTGATCATCCAACATAAAAACTTCATGAGAAGGCCAGGTGTGAAGACTAGGCTGGGACCCATCCATAAAGATATCATAGAAAATGCACGAGAATACTTTGAGGACATTCGTGAAGCAGCATTAGCAGCAGCCAAGCATCGATGGATGGCCTCCACAAACAATGTGAAGAATAAGGAGCCATTCAATTACAAGAATTTCAAGGTTGCTGCCTCCAGCTTCCGTTCATACAACAGCCTATTCTACAGCATGGGGCTTGCCTGGTTGGGATGCAGATACAGGAATCCTCTCCTTTGGCTTCCTCCTGAGGAGTATAATCACAATTACGAATTTCCAAAAGGAGCCATAGGCGCTGCCTTTGCACTCATAAAAAGAAAACAAGGCTTCAAGACACACAACGAGAAGGCCTACCCTACCTACTCTTTAACAAAAATACATCTTAATCATATGTTTTCATGAGGACATGCAACTAGGTAAGTAGGGGAGTATGTTGGGCCCAGATTAAGGTATGATTTTCACCCTGTAAATACTTCAAATTATATTATAATTTCGAGGGAATCCCTCTTCACATTAACAATAAGGAATAAAAGATCATGAAAATGGGAACAATCAGACTAATAATGAAAATGATGGTTTATAATAAGAAATTGAATCCTTTTGTCTTCACATGCAGGAAATTAAGAATGCCTGGACCAACAGGGAATAGGAGCCAACCAACGGATGCGAGCATATGAATTCCTAGCAATTCCAATGACCGGTAGAAGGCTAACAAGGAAATCCGAGTCCAAGAACTCAAACGACAACCATGTGTAGCGGGCTATCGTTCATGTGGCCGTCGTTTGAGAAACATCTTGAAATTCTCGAAGATCGCCTTTAAAAGGCCAAAGGACGGAGGAAGAAAGAGGAGGAAGAACATGACAGGAGATCCATCTTGTAATAGAGAACTCAGGAACAGTCTGTCTAATTATTTTTTGTAACATCCCTGGATGTGATATAGAGTTTTGAATAATCATATTTTAAAGTTTTTACAGTGTTGAGGCTTCTGGTGGTCTGGGCCCAACCTCTGGGAGCTCCATGCATGTTTTCATATTCTGAATATAGAACCAATACTTGTGAATCCAATGCAGTTGTAACGCATATCTCCATTCAATACGAATACGGTTCTCTTTCTTTAAGATTGTTATAAATGGCATTCTTAGAGTAGGACAAGTGCAATCCTATTTGCTGCAATGTTTTGTTAGATAGTTCTAGTTCTTTTGATGTCACTGCATTTGAATTCCAGATCATAAATAAACTGATTTTAGCATTATTCGTCTCTATGAATTACGTTCTCTTTCTAGCATAACGAAGCAGTTAACCATTTGATCAGTATTGCTTAATTAAGTTCTATAGAGAACTCCATTGAAAAATTACTTAATCATAGTTGTACGAGTTATTTAATCCATTTTCAGTTATATTGTTGTTTCATTATCGCCAGGCTTAGTTATACTGTTGTTTCATTATTGCACAGCTAGTCATACCGTTGCTTCATTTTTTCTTAGTTAGCTAGACCGTTGATTCAATTTAATTCCATTTCTGAGTAACTTAGTTAGACTACTATTCTGTTTAATTCCATTATTGTCATTTCAATACCTGCTTGGTTTATTTAGAATGTTGTTCGGTTCAGTTAAGCTATTGTTTTGTTCCAGTAAAGAAACACAAAACCCTGTTGCTCAATCTTGGGCTAAAGATCCATCCAAGTCACCCTTCATAGGATAAATAAGTTCAGGAAGTTAGTAATTCCTTCTTCACAACTGACAAATAGCATCCGTAGACCAGCTGACTCGCATATACTGTGCTGACACTCTTGAAATAAAAAGACTTACCCCGAGTTGATAATTAAATGAGGGAACACTAGAGTTGTCAATAAAAAGTCACCTCTATCCGAAGCAACAGTTACCACAACCAACGAAGCCAATAACAATGCCACAAAGAATAACTACAAACCTCGACCAGAGGAATCCCACAACAACACACTAGGCAATAGTGACAACAACAGGGAGAAACTTACAGAGGAAAAGAGGTGATTACCGAAAACCCTAGAAAATGAAGCTCAAAGACCGTGATGAAACACTAACACCCAAGCATGTAGAAAATGGGCAAACGAGAAAAATTCCAATGGGGTGAGGAGGCAATGGCATCAAAGATAGATAATGTCAGCACAGCTAGTTATACCGTTGCTTCATTGTTGCTTAGTTAGCTAGACCGTTGATTCAATTCAATTCCATTTCTGAGTAACTTAGTTATACTACTTTTCTGTTTAATTCCATTATTTCATTTCAATACCTGCTTGGTTTATTTAGATTGTTGTTCGGTTCAGTTAAGCTATTGTTTTGTTCCAGTAAAGAAACACAAAACCCTGTTGCTCAATCTTGGGCTAAAGATCCATCCAAGTCACCCTTCATAGGATAAATAAGTTTAGGAAGTTAGTAATTCCTTCTTCAAAACTGAAAAAGAGCATCCGTAGACCAACTGACTCGCATATACTGTGCTGACACTCTTGAAATAAAAAGACTTACCCCAGGTTGATAATTAAATGAGGGAGCACTAGAGTTGTCAATAAAAAGTCACCTCTATCCGAAACAACAGTTACCACAACCAACGAAGCCAATAACAATGCCACAACAAACAACTACAAACCTTGACCAGAGGAATCCCACAAAAACACACTAGGCAATAGTGACAACAACAGGGAGAAACTTGCAGAGGAAAAGAGGTGATTACCGAAAACCCTAGAAAATGAAGCTCAAAGACCGTGATGAAACACTAACACCCAAACATGCAGAAAATGGGCAAACGAGAAAAATTCCAATGGGGTGAGGCGACAATGGCATCAAAGATAGATAATGTCAGCACTAAGCTGTTTAGAGAAACCCTTAGCAAAGATGAGGCATCAAGACCGCAGTAGAGAAAAAAAAAAAAAAAAAAACTCCTCCAAACCACCCAAACGACCCATGCAAGTAAACCCACGCCAAAAAAAGGAAACATAAGTGGAGGCACATCAGAAATGGTCATGCAAGTAGCAAATGGAAATGGGGAAGGCCACAACATCAAGAACTAGGAAGATGGGAACGACACCATGAACTAGAGGGTAGAGGTGGATAGTGTTCCCCAGTCGTCGAGCCTTGTACTCCCTCAAGGTGGCTCCCTCTTAAAGGCTCCAACTTAAATCTAAGTTGTTTTAAATTTATAATGAATTAAAAACTTAGAATTAAAAGAAGATACGTCCATTATTAATTTTTTATTTAATGTTGACCTAAGGATTTTTCTCGAAATCATTTTTAGATTTTCCATCTTTATACTTTGTAAATAATATCCTCACCCTTAATTAAAATTTGAACATAACTAATAGAAATATTTGGAGAGGTGACTAGAGAATGTAAGTTCGTAGCGAGATTCAAGTCTAGTTCATAAATATAGAAGTCTAATTTAAATTTCTATAGTTTTTTACTTTGATGAATCACAACTTAGATCTTTAGATTTCAATTTAGATAACTATGTATTTTTAGATCTTTCAGTTTCAATTTAGCTTTTCATTAAGGAAAGAATGGCACTTAAAAATCCTCTATCTGATTAAGACTTTTTTTTTGGGCTCTATGTACATTCAATGTCTTATAACGAACATGGCTCTCCACCCTCAACCAAAGCCTACAAATTGAGCCTCATTCTCCACAAAAATATAACTCATAATCTTAAAATATAGTAGAACCTAGAGCCAAAAGAAGAAATACTTATCATCTTTCAATCCAAAAGACAACATGCACTATGAAATTAAAGCCAAATTGAAAGCCACATAGCTAAGTGAAAATATCATAAACCCACTTTGCTTGATACTTTGAGCCAAAGAAATCCATAGAGCTGAACCAAGCCATTGAATTCAAGAAATCATGGCTATGCCACCTATAAACCCAACCTCACTAGCATTAACAAACCACTCGTTGAGGACTAGAACTAGAATGAAACTAAAAATTAAAATCCCAGATTCATTACTCCAATCCATTCATTTAGGTTTTTTATTTTCTATTGTGTACTTGTGAAATTGAGGATGAAGTGTTGTAAGTCAAGATGGATTTATTACCTATCCTATCATCATAAAGTATAAGTGCACCACTTGTCTTCTAGCTCAATTATCATGTTTAATAAATGCATTATGGTCCTAAATTTCATGGGAAGTGGGATATGTATGGACTTCCCCCCTCCCCCCCGTTGATACTCAACATTCCAACTTCTAATCAAAGAATCATATTTTCCTTATGATTGGTTAGATTATTAAGGTCCATTTGAACTTCTTATTTTTCTATGTATTCGAAACTACATTGCCATTGCCTTAGATTGGTTATTGGTGTATTTTTTGAACTCCCAACAAAAGCTTATTTCTTGATTTCCTTAAGGTTTGAAGACAATTGCTCCATATTTTGCACCTCATGATTTCCTTTTGAGGTTCCATTAAAGAACAAAATGTGTTTCTTCTTCTTATATTTTCATCTTTAAAATCAAGTCGCATCCATCCTGATCTACCACAAGTATGTTGTCCAATGCCCACTTCAGGGAATTTTTGGCATCATAGCTCTCCCTATAACATACCAAATACCCTCTGGGTTCTATTGAGGATATGGGTGCTTCTTAAAACCACTAATTCACAGTAACTTCTTGCTCTAATAATATAGTGTAATGCACTTAATTAAATAATTAAGTCGTAACCAACATTCTATATGTAAGTCATGGACAATTATAGTTAACAATGGAATAATATTGATCATGACAAAGTAACCCACTGCCCACGAGTACAATCAACCATCCAAGCACATAAAACACCACTACACTTATATATTAAATAAATATCGCTAATACATGGGAAATTACAACAACATTCTTATATATTTATAGAAACCTATCTATATAGTTATTTCACATACATAAAATTCCATTCTTCGCATGATTATGCCCCCTTTTAGGAATCCCATAAGGCCATTTACAACTACTTGACATGGCTAGAAATTAATACACATGATAAAGGCATAATTAAACCCTCTATATTACAACAATGGTCGTGATAAATCTCTAAAACTACAAAATATATTCACCAGACAAGCCAACATGCACTCTTGAGCTGCAATGTCCACCTATAAACTTGTATCTTCTGTAGTGAGCACTTAATCATTAATATGGCACTCACCAAAAGCATTAATATCTAGAATATAAACAATGAAAATCAATAGTTTAGCTATAATTAGTTACACTTCGGGAGTAGCTCCAAGGGAGTATTTTTCCACCTAGCCATAAGCACCAACTCAATTAGGTGCCACCCTCGTGCTAGGAAATGAAAAAAAGAGGGAATTTACTTGCTAGCATTATGGTTTCTCAAGCAACTCAATCAATTATTTAAGCCAATGATTTTTCCTCTTAACGCAAGCTGATAATAATGTTGATAACTAATTAGATTACGCTTTAACCCATTAATTCTACAACAACCTCACTTTCCATTGTTTCCCCCCTCATCCTTACATAACATAAGGAAGGGAATCCCCTTCATTTCCAAATAGTCCCTCAACCTATCCCACTTCCCTCTAGTGCTCCAATGCAGGCTCTCCAATAAAATCTCCAATGTTGAAAGCTATAAAATCTTAGCTATAGTAGTTATAAACACTCACAACCATGTTTTTCCTCATACATACATAATAGCCATACTAATTTTAATAGCATACCTCTTCGCATAGTGCACTCTCAACACAAACATATAGCATGCTAGTGTGTCCTCAAGATAAACAAACAATCTCACAATGTACCAACATGGTAGCATTCTCTTCCATGGTTTAGCATACTAGTGTCATATCCTACCAATGCATCTCTCAATGTATGCAAGTCGTCTCTCAACATATATGAATGGAAACCTCCTTTATGGATTTTCCCAAAGATGGAACAAATCACTTTCCAATGGTTGCATGGATATATGACTTGCGTGGAAACCATGTGCCCCCTTCATAAAGCTTGGGAAATAAGCACAAGGGAAATAATATAAAGGGATATGAAGACTGTCAAAGATAGACACCTTAATAAAATATTATTTTATTGACCACCCTTATTTCCCCTCTTATTATTTTAGTGCCCTCGTCGTGCTCCTAGTGAGATATAACCCCAAGTGCACCCTTTTTATATTATTATCATTAATTTTATATAAAATTAACAATAATCAAATGTAAGTTCCTCTTACCTTGTTACCATATATTGGTATCTTTATGTTCATTCTCATAGTGTTTATTATGTTCCTTACCCCCTTGGAATAACATTGTCCTTGATGTTCATCTTCTCAATAATAAAACCCTTTATTCATTCTTCAACCTCTCGTATAACAACTATAAAGAAAAATTTGCTCATTACAACCATTTTTATGCAATAGTTATTCTCTTCACATAAATTTTCAACTCCACAAATAAAGCATGTCTATTTATAATATAGAAATAAATATGTAATTTTAACCTGGTACTTATTGTATGAACAATTTCTCTCCATCACAAGGATTCCATGGGAAATATTTCAACTCACTAACCCTTTTGGAATTCCCTCCTTGATCCTAGAAATTATACCACATGAATTTCTTATAACATATTCATTTAAGTTACTTCTTCCTTGATGTTGCATGGATTTCTCATAGCATATTAATTTAAGTTATCTCTTCCTTGATGCAATCACCTTTCTAGGCTCAGGAATACCCTTTTTTTCTAAACAATCCCTTGAGTGGTCCATCTTTCCAAGGATTTCACATAAAAAAAGAGTGTCCAATTCTAAATTCTAGAATCCTTTATTCAATTAATAACTTATGCCAATGATAGGGTTTTAGTGTTATCTTATTGGATTTATAGATTTATAATATTCATCAGTTTCCCTTACTAGATAGATCCACCATCCTATGTCATAATGTAAACATATAAAAATTATGAGTCATCTCCAGGGAAAAATTTAAGGGCCAAATTTAGTATATGGGCTAATTTTCCATGTTTTTCCCCAAAAAAGACTCACCAATTTCCTTTTTTTCTAAAAGTGATTTGCCCAAATTTTATAGGATAAAATATTGTACCTTAAATATTTTCAAAATTTTATAGAGATTACATAAATTATTAAAATTTTGAATATTTTAGAAAACTAATGCCAATAATTTAAAAATTTTCATTTTAGAGACTAGTAAGATTCACCAAGGTTTCTACACTTTAATATAAATTCTATCTGTAAAATTCTCCTTGGTAAACTCTAAATATTTTTTCTCTCTTTCAACCAACTTTTGAAATAGCTATTACAATCATTGAACTTCCAAAATATATAAGAAGTTCCACATAATGCTTAGGTTTCACTTATGTAGGAAATTGTCCTTGTATTTATTATGGGTTACTTTCACTACCGTATTGAATACATCTCTTTATGTAACTCCATTATACAAATAGATATTGTGTAACATATCCCCTACTAACCCTAGTCTCAACTAAGGTAAGAAGGAGGCAATTACTTTAATGACCCAACCTCCAAGGTTCGTTATGGAAATGGGGTCTAAGTTTTATTTTTTTATTACCCCTATTGAAATTCAAAATGAACATTACCATCATGTTTGGCTTGTCGAAATGATTCCAATAATATATAATTTTTCCCCATTTGGGTTTCAAATTCACAAGATAAAAACCCACAATGCTTAGCATATTAAAATTTTCTAAGTCACTTGACCTACCACGTGGCTCTCACGTGGAACTTTGAGGTTCTTACAGGGCTAATGCAGTCAAAACCCATATCGCAGCTTGACCCTAGCTTCCAACTCATTCATGCATTTCTATTCCTTGTGATACCCAATGCATACATGAGCATAATAAACAATCCGCAGCACCCACTCCATTAGAGTTGGGCCCACAATGCCATCTTACCCTAGGAATATGATCCCAGGGATTTCCCTCAGTGCTCCTTCATAAAGGTTTTGGGTTCCTTGCACTTAAACTGCCAAGATTATGTGGACCCTAAGGCATGTCCATCCATTCATCGACACCACGACAACCACATCACCCTGAGGTAGTTCACCTCGATGAATCTCCACATTGCTCCTCGCTAAAATTTGGATGTTCCTTCCGGTTGTGTTGGCAATTCCAACTCTACGCTTATCCTCACATCCCACAATACTTGTTCCCACAGAACAAGGCCCCACACACTAAGTCATCTTGGAAAAACTCACCCTGGAAATAACTCCTGCCACTCTCATCGTTTCATCTAGGGTTGACCCTTCCAGGAATATGTGCAACTTCCCACACTAACCAAAACGTTAGCACAACTCGACCAATTTTGCAGTCTCACTCTTTACCACCTATACTGGTGGGCTCCATCAAGCCACGTCAACTCAAGAATACTACCCTGGAAATTTATGACCACAATCCAATCGAAACCTCTGGGATTTGGGGACCGAGGTGAAATCATCCTTCATCATTCATTCCTTGCCACTTTTCCCACAACTATGGGTTCTACCAATTTTTGACAATAGCCCCATTGCCACCTCATCTCGGGGATTAAACCCTGGGAGTTCCTCTTGGTGCTCCCTCTAGATCTTCTAGGGAAAATATTTTGGGACACATGTGTGACTATGAGCTCTCCACTTGTAACGATCCATATTTCTCTTATTCCACCTATGGTCATTGTGCCTGGTCACTTGGAATATGATATTAAATCCTCTTAGCTCCTCCAGACTCTCACTCTAGCCCATGGCATATTTGAAATGTAAATTATTTTGGGCTATTCCCCAACCTCATGCCTAGTCATGATGGTTCTATAGCATATGTGTCTATTGAGAGCCTTAAAGTACCGAGGCTTTTCCCCACTCGATCCTTACACAAGATAGCTTGAACCTGATGGTTTTCAAGGTACCTTTCCCTTATATATATATATATATATATATATATATATATATATATATATATATATATATATATATATATATATATATATACACACACACACACACACACACATATAGAACTAATGTTGACCCTCATGAGTTTAGGAGCCAAAACCTGCCTAGTAGCCAAGACATTTACAAAACAAATATTCATTCAACTAGAAGATATTGACCTATCTCTCCTACACAGACCACTTAGACCAATTTACAGATTTAGGTGATTACATGAATTAAATGATTTCTAGGAAAATATTTAAGGACCTCTATTGCACAGGAAATCACATTCCTTATTATCAACATGTGCGAGTCAATAACACAGAGATCAAATATACCAAAAGGTTAATACAAATAATTTAACCTTTTACATAGATTTCAATCTCTTCATGTTCATACAATTTTATGTTATTTCAATATAAACACATCCACGAGCAATGATCCATTTCACAAGATCTTTAAACAAGAATTTACATTTCCCCTTTATGCATAAACAACACTCCGCAATATTAGCATGACATTAATTCCATGTAATCAAAAGAGACATAATAAAAAATTCAAGCACAAAACATAAGAGTGAAATTATCTTATAAGAGATCTAGCAACTAAGAGTGGGACTCTAACTCTCTACCCAACCATAGATGAGCTACAACCAGTATTACTTGTATTTGTCAACCCCGATCCATATTCCAAAGCTTGAGGTGGATTGCTTCTTAGGAGGAATTTTCAACCAACAGAACAACTTAAACAAGATTCCGCGAGGTTGCACTGCCTTCATCCACTAAGTAAATAATTTTTCATTTAGTATTTTCAGACATAAATAACATCCATTCCAGGATACCACAACACCGAGAGTCTCAAATCACATTTAGGAGAAGAGAGTCCACATTGAGGAAGGTTCATCAATGGATAAGCTACCAATGGGTAAAGAGAGCACCTCTCCAGGTGGTTCATCAGTGAGTCAAGCACCAAATATTTGGCCTCAAGGAAACTATTCGTGGTTCATTAGCCCTCACAAGCACCTAAGCATGTCTTCCATTTTTGTAGGTTCAAGAAACCACAAGCTTCCAGTGGGTTCCTCAGCCTTATAGGCAAGCCACTACTCTCTATAGAATCGTTACCCAACAAGCCTCTCTGAGGATTTTTCAGCTGATTTCTATCTCTCCAGATTTTTCTTCGTACCAAATATAATCATTGTTCTATTTTTTTTTTATCACCTCCACCCTTGGAGGAAATATCCCACATAATTACTCACTATGATCCATCCTCTATTTCTCGTGTGTGTGCCCAATAGGGTAACATAATACATTCCCTTATTCCAATGTCTTTGTGCATGAGAGGGAATCTAAGAGAGCATGTTCTTCTTCCCTATGTGTATGCACCCTTTATATCATGTGTTTTCTCTCCCCTATCCATACAATCTAAATGTCTGTCTCCTTCCTATTTGAACACAGTCAATCCCTGTCACAACGCAACCAATTCTTATGTTTAAATTTTTGTCATCTTCTTGCTTGTTTTTGGGGCTAAAGGACACCTAGACTATCCTATTTCTCTTAGTTGATTTTTTTTTAGTCAACCCACTCAACCAACCAGGATTGTTGTTTAAAACAACCCATTCCTCAAGAAATCTCCCTCCTCATGCAATGCGGAATATGAGTCCCTTTTTTCAACCTTTAATTAATTACAATTTATTTACAATGGAAAATATTAACCATGGGATGTCACAGTCCCATACCCCTTTTGGGGAACACCGCCCTCAGTGTTCAATAACCATATACAATAAAACATGCTTTAGACCTAGAATTTCTTGTTGTGGAGCCTTATATACACAACTCTATACAACATTTACAATTGTATTTACTTTTTCCTCTATTGAGAAAATATGAAAGGATATGTTTCCCACATTTGGTCAGCCATTTCCCACGTAGCTTCCTCGGGCCCAAATTCCCTCTAATTAAAGTTTACTTGCTCTATTGCTCGATTCTGGAGCGTGGGATGCCTATGATCTAGGATGCATAAAGGTTCTAGTTGGAATTCTTCCTTTGGTGCTACCTATAACACAGACCAACCAATCACATGACTAGATTCTTACGCCTATATTTTCAAAACAATGAAACAAGGAAAACATCATGCATTCTTATTGATGGAGGCAAGGCTAGCCTATAAGCCACTATCCCTATCCTTTCAAGTAATTCAAATGGCCCACAAAACCATGGTCCGAGCTTGGCACATGACCCAAATTTTAAGGAGCTCTTTTTGGGTCTAACTCATAAGAAAAAATGTTCCCCAACTTAAAACTCCTTGTGAAATCTGTGTTGATCTAGATAGTTAATCTTCCCGTCTTGTGCCACCTTTAAATTTTTTCTGATGGTTTTAATTTCTTGTTCCATGCCTTTCAACATATCGGGCCCAATAAGGACCCTATTCACTGGATCTCTCCAACTGACAAGAGTGTTATAAATTCTCACATAAAGTGATTCAAATGGGATCATTCTTAGCGACTCTTGATAACCATTACTGTATGTGAATTCTAAAGTGGAAGGTACTCTTCCCACTTCTTAGGTTGGTGTATTACATACATTCTTAGCATATATTCAAGAATTATATTTGTTCTCTTTGTTTTCTCATATGTCTTGATGAGCCTCATTATTGAAACAAGAATGCTGAAACTCAAGGCTACTAACTTAAATTATTAACTCGGGGTTTGTACAAACTTAAGAGGTGTCAGCACTATATGTACAACATGCAATGTGTCCTTCTTTCGTTGATATGATGCAATGAAGTGAATATCATGGAATCAAGCCTAAAATAATTGCAAAAATGGGAATTATTATCTATTCTATTTGTCGGAATGGAAATGTTACTCTACTTTGCATAAATTTAAAGGTTAACCTACGTGCATGAATGTAAATGCAATTCTATTTGCAAACTGTAATTGTTGCATCAAAAGGAAACCTAGTCTATGCAATAGAAATAACAATGTTGGAAATGGAAAACCTAGCTTAAGATGTATGAAACAAAACCTTATCATGGAATCATTCTTCAATCACTACATTCAAAATATATTTTTTCAACATATTTCATAAGGTAATCATGAAAATCATCATTATATTCTTCAAGTCATGAATATGTCCACTAACCATAAGTGCAAAGGTGAATTGCAATAGAGAAGAGGCAAGGCTTAAGAAAATTTTGGTCTTATTAAATCATAGTTTTAGAGCCTAGGGGTCATTATTCAAGCCTAAGGGACAAAATCCAACATTTTGGAGTAGATTTGGTAAGTTTACACATGCTAGAGGAGTACTACAGGAGGCGCTACAAGAGGCCATGTTTTGCTACATGAGGAGATAACTTTTCAAATTCCCAAGTAAATAAAATGAAAATAGGATGGAAATTTTCTTGTTATTAATTATGATTTCGTAGGACTCCATTCCAAGTGGAATCACTCCAAATGATACCCCTATTAACACATGCTAAAAAATAGCAGAATATTACTACTCTAAAAACTGGAAACTCGTGAAGAACTAGTGAGCTAGTTAACCTACCAAATTCCTAACCTAATCAAGTGAAAATAATATGGGGTGAATTTTTTCATTAAATTGAATGTTTTTATGACCCAATAAAATTGTAATAAACTCAAACGAAGCTCATTAACATGTTCTAAAAAATATGATAAAATTACTACTAGTTTCTATAAGGGACTTCCAGAAATTCAAGATTTGTGAACTAGTAAACCAATCCAAGTAGTTCAATGATGAATATGAATTTTAAAAGTTATTATAAGGATGAATCATGCTTTTGAGTCTATAAATAACCTTCAAAACAACTCACTTCAATCATTTGAATAATATGACCCACAACAAAAGAAACATACATAGTAAATGCATAAATAAGAGATGCAAGTGAAAAAGACATTCAAAGGAAATAAAGAAATTATACAAGAGGGTTCTGAGGCTCCTAGGATGGCCAAGCCTAAGGAAAATCAGAGTTCTATGAAGGAAACCAAGATTTAGAAGCTAAAAATGGCACCAAGCTTCATTATTTGAACCAATCCAAGTACATTCCTACTAGAAATGAAAGTGGAGTAGCTAAATAACAAGTTTTCTCCACAAGAAGACTAAGAAATATATGCCCCTAGGGGAAAATTCGAATTGGTACTTATGCAAATTAATGGAGAAGCAAGCTCCTTGAAAGGAGGGAGATTTCCCCTCCAAAATCCCTCAAATAGTGGATTTGGTTCCCAACATTAGGAATCTGCATTAAATGACAGGGAACACATTCCTATATTTTCTCAATCACTGGAGCTCTAGAATTTGTGCAATAATTTCATAATATCTTGTTCATTTATTAACCAAAATTGATCCTCCTGTAGCGAGGAGAAAGTCCCTAGATTATCTCTATCTCCAAATCTCCATAATTTGCTCAATATTCTCACAATATTCTACAAAAATAAATAATATTAGGCACAAATACGTAATTATCTCTAACCCTTCCTAATGAACATATTAAAGTTAAAAATATGTCATCCAATGCCAAAATAGAGGTTTAATGTGCTGAAGGATGGTTAGATGGGCCTTAATTTATGTCTAATTTGGAGGCCCATCATACCCCCGTACTGAAAGTGTTACTCATCCTCTAAGAAACATAATGACTTAATTGTGCCTCATTCATGGCTCTGGTGGCCTCTCTCTTATACATTCCTCGGTCCTTTCTCTTAAGAATCTTGGTTGTAGGTTCTACAAGAAGAAACACAAAAATGTAGTTGTTATTTTCATGATTGTTTAACAATATTTCAAGCACAAAACATAACTTTCCTCTTTTCAAGTGAGCTTTGTTGGCTTGTAGGCCCATTGCATTCACACCCTCTCCACTGACACCTTCATTCCATTTTCAATCATTTTTCCAAAAAAATTTGTGCATATACAGGTCTTCCGAGGAAATCGAGGCAACATGATTCTATCATGGTTGTGCTATACTGGTTGAGAAAGGTAGCTCACTTCATTCTAGTGAAGACTACTTATTCATCTAGTGAGGTAACATAGGTCTTCATCAGGGAGATCGTGACATTGTATGGTGTTCCAATGAAGATTGTGTTGTAAAGGGATGCCAAGTTCACTTCCAAGTTTTCGAAGGAGTTGTTTGCAGGATTGGGGATAGAGTTGGCCTTCAGCATACTTATCATCCACGTAAATATGGAAAGACAGAGAGGGTCAGCATGATACTGGAAGATATTTTGAGGATGTTTGTCATGCATTAGTAGAGGATATGGGAGGAGGACCTTCCATTGGTCAAGTTTGCTTACAATAATGGTTATCAAGGGTCACTGAGGATGAGTATTTCTTAGAACTCTATGGGTGGAGTTGTAAAAATCCTATCAGATAGAGTGATCCATTGAACAGGGTACTTGTGGGGCCAGAGATGTTGGTAGACATGGAACAGGAAATGTAGGTTATAAAGAAGAATTTAAGTGTAGCACAGGACATGCATAAAATTTATGTAGACTAGCACAGGGAATTTAATGAGTTTCTAGTTTGGGAGCATGTGTATTTGTGCATCAAATCCAAGAATATATCCTTGAGGATCAGATCCTGTGCCAAGCTAGCACCAGAATATTGTGAGCCTTTTGAGATCCTTGAGAGGATTGGACCAATGGCCTACAGACTTGCATTGCCTCCGACAATGAAATTCCATGATGTTTTTCACGTTTCATTGCTTAAAATTATGTAAATGATGTTTATCATGTTATTTATTGGTCTATATTATAGGTAGATCAAGAAGGATAATTCCAGCCAGAACCTCAATGCATATTGCAGCGGAAACATCTTGATGCAGGAGCATCCTGCTAAAATGTCATTGGTTATTTGGGAGACTTAAAGGGTCTTATGTTTTAAAGAGAGTTGGTTCTCTAAGTGTAATTTTAAATGTTTTGAGTGATTTAGAATAGGATTTAATTAATATTGTGAGCATATTGTAAATGTTCTTGATTGTTGGAGAACATGAGAGAATTAGGATAATTGAGAACTCATAGGGATTGAGAGATTTGAGAATCATTGTAAATCCTAGAATTAGAATTGGTTTCATGAATTTATGGATTAGAGAGGATCCTTATGGATAAAACGAGAGTTTAGTACTTAGAGGATTCTTAGGATTTGGTTAAGCAAGTTGTGGATTTAAACCAAAATTGGTTTAGAATCCATTAGTATAAATTGTAAACCTTGAAGGCATAAAAGGAGAGTGAGGCATAGATCAAGAGGAAGGATGAGATAGATAGAATTGAGAGACAGATAGAGATAGAGCGCTGCATAATTGAGCTAATCAAACCGAAAGGGTCAAGCTATGTATTTTTTATGAATAATAGATTTTAGCTTGGTGTACAATCCCGGTTCTGGTATTGAGTTGGTTTGAAATCTTTTGAAATTTCGAATCTATATATACTGGTAGTGATTTTTTGTTATGAGTTAAATTTGGGCATTTTCTTTGTTATGTGTTATTTAGAATCATTAGCCAAAATGATTGTATGAGGTTTCGATTCAACCTGAAGAAATTATGAAGTTAACCTTCATGGAAAATCCATGTTTTAATTGTTTAAGAGAATCTGAGTTTGTTGAAACCGAAAGAGTCAAAGGCGTAGCAAAATCGTGGTGGAATCATACGAATTGGAAACCACACCGAGAGGAACATTCTTTATCACTGTGTTTTAATCAGAACGATTAATGGTATAGGGTTTCAAGTAAATCCGAAGGCATTAGTGCTTTATCTCTTTCATAAACAGAGGAAATTTGTGTTGGCTCTGGGATTATGTGCTTTGGAATAGTGAATTTATTGTTGCAGTGGAATGTAATCGAATGAATACGGATGGAATTAGGCATTATGGAACCTGAATGAAGGTTGGAACCTCATATTTTGGTTTGAACCGTGAGAGAATACTTAGTGGAAGCACGAATTTAGCGTTTGGAGCCTTGTTCTGTTTGGAACCAAGAGTTGGCTGAAACATTGGAATCCGTGAGTCAATGGCATGCAGAAATGGTGAAACGGTTTTGGAAAACAACAAAGGGTTTTAGCAAGGAAAATAAATGGTAAGTTGTATTTGTTGAAGGGATGCGAAACAACGTTGAGGTGCCATGTTGCAATAAAAAACCGGCGATTTCGCATGTTATCAAAACTTTAAATGTCGCACATGTTTAGGTGTGATCTGGTGGTTGTATATATATCCATTGGATTAAATGCGCATATTGACTGTGAGACCTGTGTTATAATTTTTTTGGTGTCGTGTTTTTAAACCAAAGTGATGAACATAGGTTAATATTTCATTATGCGGGTTTATAACTATGGTTTGTAAAAGGGAATAGTCTAATTAAAGGATTATATCCGTAATGAGGTTATTTTAATTTTGGGACTAAATTATTCATATGCATTTTCATATGCATACTATAGGCTTACGCAGCATAGGCTACGTCATGTGGTATCAGAGTCGAAGTAAACTCTTTTGAAGTTAAAACCGAATTGTGCAAAAATACAATTGAAATTGTAGAAAGGGTGATCATAATAAAGCAGAAAGGGATTCTGCATGTAGTTGAACAAGGTATGTTTCAGATTTGATATTTTGTGAACAAATTGAGATTTGCCTCAAGATAGTGAGTTATTGCAGCCATAAAAATCTCGCAGAAGAACAAGCATGATGAAGATTTATCACAGATGGTAGGCTGTGATAACAAAGGAATATTGGAAACTTTTGAGGAGTTTTTGTACTGTCTTTACACAGATTGCATGAGAAAGAGATGAACTGTGTTATGATTGGATATTGCTGGTGAGATAAATTCTTAGAAAGCAAATAAAGCTCTGTGTAAATTCTAATTTTTTGAGGTTTAAATTCAAAAGTATTATTCAAAGACAAGGACGAATTTTAGGAATGAGATCCAAATTGATGTGGATTGAGGTCTTGTTCAGGATCGATTGTTGTGGCAGTAGCCGCATGTTGAAAGAATGCACAGTGGAAGCATAGAGATTAGAGACAGAATTGCAGAAGCATATTTACAAGAATGGTAAAAACCAGCAAATAAGGAGATCCTAAAGACATGTGATGTTGGGAAGATGGTATGCATAAGTTTTGATTAATTAATGATAGTTTATAGATTGAAATAGATCAAGGGAGTGAAAAAGTTACATGTTTGTAGGAGACAACCAGCCGAGACATAAATTTATTACCAAGGTATAAAAGTTTGCAGCAGTTGAGTGAATGGCAAAGTTGGCACAAGACTACAACATTAAAACTATAGTAAGAAATTTTTGAAGTTCTTAGAAATTGTAGTAGAACCTTATTCTAGTTGAGGCTTGGAATAGATAAGGACAAAGGAGTCCTTAAGAGAAGTGGGTGTAGCAAACTTTGAGAGAGCAAGATTTCTCAGTGCAAGTTCTAAGGGAAGAGGACTTGGAAACCAGACAGAGGAGAATTTTGGTAAGAAAATCAACTCAGAAGGAATTTGATTGGTTGCAGATGTAGAAGCTCACACAGAAGTAAAGATGGCTATGGGAAGTCATAGATAAGGTTCAGAAGAAGGCTACAAGATGAAGGAAAGAGGTGCTAAAACAACCCGCAAGAACTGGATGAGTCAAGAGGAGCTTGACAAGGAGTTGGCTAAGATAAGCAAAAAACTCGATGTGTTAAAAATGCCACTAGAGAAAAACCAAAGACAAGGATGGGTCTTGAGGAAAAATACAATGAAGTGGTCTAAGTTACAGAGAAGGCTACGACAGAGACAAGTGAAGTGGTTGGTTGAAAAACTCAAAGAAATAGAGTCAGAAATAGAAGTTTCCATTTGTAAACCAGAATAGGGTAAAATTTTGGGTGAAGAGGACAATGAGAAAGATTCCATGGACTATTGGAATAGTCCAGAACAATTCAGAGATATGCTGACAAGGGGAGAAAATGAGGCTATGAGGCCTTGTGTTTTTAAAAGTCATAATTTGTATGTGTTTGCAGGATGTACATAAGATGATGGACAATCTGATGAAACTGTCACAAAAATGAATAAAGTTCTTGAGGTAAATTATGATGGAGAATGCCTTTTAGAGGAGGAAGGTACTGATTTATTGCAACAGAAGGAATTCATAGATTAATTTTTGCTTGTTATAAGACATCCAGTTAAAGATGTTAGGGAGCAGAAGCATAATGAAAATGTCGTAGTGATATTCCAGGAAGGTAAACAAATGATTTTTTTTTTTAAATGAAATTGATAAAAGAATTTTGCAATATGATGACACCAAAACAGGATAATTCAAGAGTACTGCCACAAGAAGAGTGAAATTGAGAATGAAGGCTATGATGAAATGTTGGAAAGATTTCAAATGGAAATACAATTCTTGTAAAAATGGCTCAAGGAACCTGAAGGAGAAATGAAGCTTGCAGAACCTGATAAAGAAGAGATTGCAATTATAGTTCTTGAGGATGAAAACATGTCTCTAATAGTCATGGAGACAAAAGAATATTATAATTTACAGACCAATAGTTTGTTTGCAGATTCATTGAATGACATGAATGAGTTTGATTCTGTGATTGAAGAGATTGAGCAGAAATTGTTTGGAGATGAGGTGGAAATTCATAAGTATCAAGAGGGTAAGGATGTAAGGGTGGAAACAAGAATAAAGCAATTCCAAGACAAAGATAACCTACAGCAAGTAAAAGGTAAATTTGAAGGAGAGAGCATGATAGCTGAAACATTAATGGAAGATCATTATTTTGATGTAATCATAGGCAATGAATGGGAGATAGAGTTGAAGCTATTGGATTATTTGTTGAAGGAATCAGAGTATGACAATGTAATCACAGAAGAAAAAGTTCACTACTATGAACCAGCACAGAGAGACACCTTTGGAACAGATAACGAGGAGAAGAGACTAGCTGACAGTCTCAAGAATTATTTGGGAAGATTTAATCATCATACTGAGGTGCTGACAGAGGAAGGAAAATAAAATTAGCATACTAAAATGTTGCCAGAGGAAGAAGAGGAAAAAGGGCCTTATGTTTTTTATTTTAAAAATTGTTTTATGTTTGCAGATTTTGTTGCAGATACTAAAGAAAATTTGCTGCATGAGAATAGCCAAGTGAAGAAGGACAAAGAAGATTCTGTGGAAGTATTTAATACATGGAATAAAGATATTAATTTGCTGGGAAAAAGACTCGAGAATCAGGATTTGATGTAGAAAGAGATAGCAATGGAAGAAAATGTTAATATAGGTAGAAAATTGAAGAGCAATTTACTTTTTGGAAGTAATTTAAAAAACAGCAAATGGATATTGCATATGGTAATATCTTTAAAGATATTCATGAATTTTGGGAGGCAGAAATATCTACAACAATATTTGTAGATTGAAGAAAAAGGAAGCAGCAAGAGTTTTGAAACTCATACACAAGGGAAAGGACAACAACAACAAAGTAATTTGGATAAATAAATAAAGAATTTGATGAAGCTTACAGGAAATTAACATAAGGAAAGGAGTCACAGATAGAGAATGAGGTGGATAAAAAGATGGACCATAACAAACATTGAAGGAAAAGCCAATAGAGTGTTGCAAACAAAGATATGGCAACTAGGAGAAGTAAGAAAAGACAACAGAATATTTAAACAACAGTTGAAAGAAGCAAGGAAATCACTGGAGAACAGAGTTTGGAATCCTGGAGGTAGCAAGTCATTGAGACTTGTGGCTATTGCATTATAACAAAAAAGCAACAGACCTCATAGACAGGAGTCTATGAAATTTTTCTACATGGGGAGTTTGATGCAGGAGCATCCTGCTAAAATGTCATTGGTTATTTGGGAGACTTAAAGGGTCTTATGTTTTAAAGAGAGTTGGTTCTCTAAGTGTAATTTTAAATGTTTTGAGTGATTTAGAATAGGATTTAATTAATATTGTGAACATAATTGTCAATGTTCTCGAATGTTGGAGAACATGAGAGAATTAGGATAATTGAGAACTCATAGGGATTGAGAGATTTGGGAAATTATTGTAAATCCTAGAATTAGAATTGGTTTCATGAATTTATGGATTAGAGAGGATCCTTCGGGATAAAACGAGATTTTAGGACTTAGAGGATTCTTAGGATTTGGTTAAACAAGTTGTGGATTTAAACCAAAATTGGTTTAGAATCCATTGGTATAAATTGTAAACCTCGAAGGCATAAAAGGAGAGTGACGCATAGATCGAGAGGAAGGATGAGATGAATAGAATCGAGAGACAGATAGAGACAGAGCACTGCATAATTGAGGTAATCAAACCGAAAGGGTCAAGCTATGTAAATTTTATGAATAGTAGATTTTAGCTTGGTGTACAATCCCGGTTTTGGTATTGAGTTGGTTTGAAATCTTTTGAAATTTCGAATTTGTATATACTGGTAGTGCTTTTCTGTTTTGAGTTAAATTTGGGAATTTTATATGTTATGTGTTATTTAGAATCATTAACCAAAATTATTGTATGAGGTTTCTATTCAACTTGAAGAAATTATGCAGTTAACCTTCATGGAAAATCCATGTTTTAATTGTTTAAGAGAATCCGAGTTTGTTGAAATCGAAAGAGTTGAAGGCATAGCAAAATCGTGGTGGAATCATATGAATTAGAAACCACACTAAGAGAAACATTCTTTATCACTGTGTTTTAATTATAATGATTAATGGTAGAGGGTTTCAAGTAAATCCGAAGGCATTAGTGCTTGATCTCTTTCATAAACGGAGGAAATTTGTGTTGGCTTCAGGATTATGTGCTTTGCAACAGTGAATTGATTGTTGCAGTGAAATGTAATCGAATGAAGACAGACGAAATTAGGCATTATGGAACCTGAATGAAGGTTGGAACCTCATATTTTGGTTGAATCGTGAGAGAATACTCAGCAGAAGCAGGAATTTAGCATTTGGGGCCTTGTTCTGTTTGGAACCAAGAGTTGGATGAAACATTGGAATCCGTGAGTCAATGGCGTGCAAAAATGGTGAAACAGTTTTGGAAAACAACAAAGGGTTTTCACAAGGAACAGAAATGGTAAGATGTTTTGTTGAAGGGATGTGAAACAACGTGGAGGTGCCACGTCGCAATAAAAAGCCAGCCATTTCTCATGTTATCAAAACATTAAATGTCGCACATGTTGAGGTGCGATATCCATCGGATCTGGTGGTTGTATAGATAGCTGTTGGATTAAATGCGCGTATTGACTGTGAGACCCGTGTTATAATTTTGTTGGTGTTGTGTTTTTAAACCAAAGTGATGAACATAGGTTAATATTTCATTATGCAGGTTTATAACTATGGTTTGTAAAAGGGAATAGTCCAATTAAAGGATTATATCCGTAATGAGGTTATTTGAATTTTGGGACTAAAGTATTCATATGCATACTGTGGGTTTACGCAGCATAGGTTGTGTCACATCTCATGCTCCTTAACAAATAAATCGAGTACTTTAAAGTGCAGTGGAAGAACTTTGGGCCCGATGAAGCTACAAGGGAGATGGTTGATCAGATGCGGGCTATGTATCCTTCATTGTTTGTCGGTGGAGGAAAATGATTTTTTGATATTGTACATGTTTATGTATGGTTGCTATTATAAATACTCCAATGAGCTATGTTATAAAGCTCCAATAAGTGGAATGGTTGTCATGTTGTCATCTTTGTCATGATGGTTTTTTTTTTAGCAGGATGTTATTGTAAATATTGCAACGAGATAAGTCATAAAGATCCAAAGGTATTATGTTTTTGGCTTTCACCGGTTTTGTTGGTTGTAGGTGTCCCAGAACATCAAGGACAATGTTCCCCTAAGGGGAGGGCTTTATAACAACCCCGTGTTAAAATTTCCTGTAATAAAAGTTAATAAAGGAAAAATAAGACCACAATTAAGGGACACGTATTCCAAGCTGAAAGTTGGGACAAATATCCTAGTGAGCATCACTTGTTGTGTTTATGGCTAAGGGGGGAACTGGAAAAGGTAATGGCTAAGGTTGTGGAAAGGAAAAAGAGTATTTTGGCATTTATTTTATGAAAATAAAGGAAATTAGGAGAAAATGAAGGTGAAATGTCACAAGTTTCAAATGGATCTAAAAGCTTATGTGAGTGAAGTGAACATCAAATTGTGAACATAGTAGGTGCAAAGGGAAATTAAGAATCCTTTGAAAAATACTTTAACAAGAATGACCTTTAAAATCATTATGCATGAAGAAATAACCAAAGACAGGGCATACCAATAACTTCTTTGACTAAACCCTAGCAAGTAAATATTAAGGCAACAATTCAGTGAACCACAAAGAGAAAAAACATGTGAGTCCTCTAGTGATTTCACCTTCAGGAAAAGAAAAACATTTAAGATAACATATAGTAAATATTAAAGAACATGTAACACATAATTTCCTTAATCAGACTATAGATACCTTCAAAGCAACTATTTAAGATGAACAAAGGGTAGGGCAAACCATAGACCTCTTCAACCAAACCTCTTTAGCAATACTTCAAAGTAAAAGACCTCAAAAATAATGTTTAAGTTACATCAAATAGCAGGGCTAACCATGAAACTACTTTGACATTAGCTTTATCAAATCATCTTTAAGATAAACAAGCATGAGTGGGATTAGAGAGCAACTAAGAATTCTCTAAACTGACCTAGCAGAGGAAAACATACAAATAATAGGAAGCAGACAGTGCTAAGGTGCCTCTAAAAAAAAATTCTTAACCTAAAATATATGTTCTACTGCATGAGAAATATGAGACAAAATGATAACATAAGAAAACAAGTACTGAATAAGGAACACATCACCATTAACTATGCTCATGAATCTGGCAAGTGAGCCTGCTCCATGGCCAAGAAAATCAAGCCATCCACAAAAATCGAAGCCAATTTATCTTCAATCTCAAACCTATGATTTTATTCTTAATAATCATACAACATGTACAATGAGGCCTCAATTTTGTATTTAACTAGAAATGAGGACCAAAACCCTAACTAGGGTTTCTAAAATGTCATAAATACATCATAAATGCCATTTTTGTCCATTAAGACCATGCAAGGCCCAAGGCACAAAATATCTAATGTAATAAATGAAAAATAACTTCTAACACCTAAATTTGGAAAAAAATGATTTTGAGGCTCCTCAATAACTCCAAAATATCTCCTATTTTTTTTTTTGACTTTGCAGGCAAGGGCGCAGCACTGAGGTCCAAGGGCGCAGCGCCGACACCAGAAAAATAGGTCATTTTGCAGTTAAGTTTTGAAGGCCTTCCCGGTGTCCAAATGAGATCCATGATAGCTCATTGGAAAGATTATCAAGTCTAATTTTCAAAAATTCCTTTGTTTTTCCATTTGGTGTCCATTTTCCTGCCCAAAAAACGCAATATCCCAAGACCTCTCACGGCATAGCGCCACCTCTGAAAATAGGGCAAAAAGGTGGTTTTTGGGTGTTTTTGGCACTTTTTGAGGACCAAATATACTCCAAATGATCTGAAATTTTGTGTGCATGATGCCCTTGGCCTAAGAATTCCTAAAATGTAAGCCACTTCTCAAAATAGTGCCCCAAAAAAAGAGCGCATCTCCACTTTAAATCAGTCAAAAACCAAAATTTCCAAAAACTTGCCAAAATTTGAAATTGTCTTGCTCATGGTGTTTGGGATGCCTGTAGGGAAGAATCAACAAGGATTTCAAGGTTTTATTTGCCTTTTTCCTCCTTGAGGTATTGAACTTTAGCAAGGTTTCTTTTGAGCTTGGCCCTTGCAAATTTGTTTCTCAAGGCATAGTGCCTTGCCATCTTCTTTTAGAGGTATAGGTCCCTCTTGGTCTTCTCCAATAGACCCTCCAAGTGCATATTAGCCCTCTCAATCCAAGGTTCCTGGTCATAGTAAATATCCATGACAATCATCTCACTTGGAGTGAGATTCTCTACCAAGGCTGCCTCTTGCTCTCTCTCCTTGGCTAAGGCCTTCTTTAAGCCAATTGTCCTTGGCCTCCTCCTAGGAAGTTGTTCTTCCTCTTCATCAGTGTATCCATATCTATCCAAGGCCTCATCTATCTTGGCCTTGGATTTTGTAGCCACTTTCTGAGCTCTGATAGCTCTGACCTCATATATTTCCTTCTGTGCCTCTAGCTACTTGTTTTCAATCTCATAATAGTGAATGAAATTCCTAGCCATTCCTAGATTGGCTTGCAAATATTTGATTTGGGCATCTCTGCTCTTGAGAAACATGCTTGATATCCTTGCCTCATTTTCATCATCACTATCATGAGCCTCAATAACATTTTACTCATTTACATCTTAGCTCTTTTTTCCACTGTCATCATCATCATCATCATCATTTCTGCTACTTTCTTCATTACTGTCATTAGCCTCACTGCTGTGACCTTCACTGTGCTCTTGACTACTCTCATTAGCCTCACTTCCCTCATGCTTACTGTTATGTGCCTCACCACCCTCTTCTTCATTGTTTTCTTCTTCATTATTTCTTGATTCATCATCACCCTCCCCCTCATTGAAATTTGATTGCGCATTGTCACTTCCCTCATTGTCTGATGCATTGTGAGAGGGTGATGAAGGAGGGTTGCCCTAAGGTGAAGGAATATGTGTAGATGGTGAAACATGTTCAACAGGAGATGATGGAGGAGTAGGGACAAGAGGATGAGATGATGAAGGCATATTTTGCTGAGGATGGGCTTGTGGATTGGTGAACACTTCATGGGAAATGAAAAACTCTCATGGAATGCCCTTCTACTGTAATTGGTGCAACACAACCATATTAATCAAAGCGTGATGAAATAATCTTTGCATCTGCCGAGGGAAATCTCTCTTCTATGCAGTATAGGACATCTTGTCAATGCTTCTGTAGAGGTAATAGGGTAGGTGTAGCATCCTAACCCTATTAAAGTGCATCAGCAACCTAATAAGATAGGAGTAAAGCCTGGAGAACCTTCCCTCACATGTAAAATATTTCATGATAATTCTCATCAAAGATGGATATCTCTCCACCAAATGTGAGAAAAGAAATATGGATTTGCAGTTGTCTTTGTATCTAGGTTTTAAGAAGGGTTCATTGTAGCTCATGTCAAGATTGGCCTGCTTGAACCTGTTGGGGTTCCCATGTTTTGGCCAGATTGGCAAGACCAAAAGATGAGACAACATCAAAACCACTCTGGGGCCCAAGGATCTAGCCCTCCTAGACCCGGAGAGGGATCTCTCCAATAAAACAAAGAATGGTATATATTTGAAGCTCGAGATGAGGTATTAGGCTAGGTATGAAGCACAAAGGGGGGTTTAAAATTATTTGGTTGGTTGGTCGCTGAGTTGGTCATGAGATCATAGACTAAGAAAGCAATGGAAGGAAAGGAACAAAGCAGCAGGATGTTTTCAGCAAAGAGGATAAGTCAAGAAAGTGCCATCCATTGGGCTATGGAGTCATGAAAGGAAATTACATGCAACAACTAGCCAAGGCTTCCAAAGGGCAAGTCATCTAATACCAATGGATCTTTAGATTAGATGGTTGGATGGAACATTAAGGAAAGAAAGTGAAAGAAGGAAAGCAACCAATTTTATGTCTATAGATCAGGTCAGAGGTCATTTAACTCCAGACCTGCTTGGACATACTCAAAGGCAACTCTCAAAGAGGGACAAAGGGGCAGCTTATAGATCGGACCAGAGGTCATTTAACTCCAGGTCAGCTTTAGCATGCTCCAAGGGAAAAACAGAGATAAGTTTAACGAAGAGATCTTAGAAAGGTCAGCTAGTCGCACAAGGATCCTAGTGGATAGGGCTAACTCTAATCCCCAGTGTTCCCAAATCTTCCAGCTTAAACCCAACAAGAACATCTAAGAATTAATCCATTCAATTCATACATCAGAGAGCAGGAAATAACATCCACTACACTGGTTAAATTGACTGAAACCAATCCTCAGATACACATATAGCAGAAAACATTGAAGGCAAGGAGAGCAAAAACATAGGGCACCTAAAAAGGGTGAATCCTATGCCAATATTCTGATGCGAGCCAGTAGAAAATGAAATAGCATGAAAATGTAATAAACAGAGTAAGAAAAACATCACCAATAGTAATAGACCAGGATCCTGTGAAATGTGCTTGATTAATGATGCAAAACCAGTCATATACATCAGAGCTCAATGGCTGAAATACAATCCAACTTTCTCCTCCCAGCCGACTACATAATAACTACTCTGCTACTCTCTCCCAAACTGTTCTAACAGTCAAACATGAATCCCTCTAACTACAACAGCAGCAACTGGACAACAACGGCCCAACAACAACCTTTTACAATATGCTCTTATGGATTCTTATAGGAGGAAAGAAAGACAATGGTAGTTGTAAACTTAAATGCAACATTAACAATCTGAAGCAGTAGGAGGGCCGAGGCCCCATCTGGTTTTAATCTGAGCATTTATCTTTGGTACTCGTTGCAGTGTTCTGGTGGATTGCACAACAGGCAGAATAATGATGTTAGGGTCTGCCATACCGTGTAACAAATGCTTCTGATGGTGTAGGACTGCTGATAGGGTGGAACACTTCATTTGGACACAAAGTAAACTGAAACAGTAATGTGTACCGTGTCCTTTCATGGAAGAACGTTCTGCTGATACAGAAACCCTGATAGTATTATATTTATGTGCATTGAACTGTCTGAACGATCCACAGGGTCTTTGATTTTGGCCCTCTGTCTTCCAAAATCCCTGAAGGAGCCCAAAAGTCTTCTATTTCTTATCTCGAGCTCTCTACTGCTCCTGTACAATCTCTGTCTATGCAATTCGAGCTTTAAATGGCACCGGATAGGGTTTGCAGAGTTTTAACTCTGTCCTTGGATGAAATCTATGATGCGGACACCTTTTTCGGACAGTCTTCTGTGGAATTAGGCTCTAATTTCAGCCTCCTCTGTGCACTGCGCCATTACAATGGCGTATATGAACCATGGCGGGCTTTACCGCCTGATAAACCTGCAAAACACGAAAACAGTTATCAAAAACACGTATGGAGGTGGTGGTATGGACGAGCATGACAGTGGCAGCGCAGCACAGATGAGGATGATGACTGCATGGGCAACAATGGAGGAAAACATGACACTATGGAGAAAGCATGAGAAACGTCGGGGGCGGAGGTTTTAACGTAAAAATAATGAAATTTGACCTTGGAATGGATATACACCACGAGCGGACGAACGTACGGAGGAGACACGTGGAACAATGACATGGCGGGACCGGGCGATGGCGGAATAGTCAACGGCGGGGGAAATTGGATGTGGACCGTCGATCTGCAGATTAGATCGATGGTGGAGATTGACTGGATGGCATGTCGTACCCTGAGTTATTGCGTGTGCATTTGGGTTAACTACCGCGCATCTTCGGCGAGCGATAGTCGTTGGATGGCCCGCCCCAGATCGGACGGTCCACGGCGATATCGCTGGGCATCCGTGTCCGAACAATAATGCGTGATGTACGAAGTTAACGCGCGGGGACGGCGGTTTTGAAATTGTACAGGAGGACGCATGTCACGCGATGTATGGAATCGTTGGCCGACCGGTAAATACCGTCCTTTGCCCAAAGGCGGTGCGATGGAAATAGGCTGGTTTTTGAACAGTACATGGGGACCACCGGGGCGGGTAGGCTTTGAACCTTCAGATTTGCGTGTAAATGGACGGTTAAGATGTGATGAATGGGTTGGGCCATGGGGACGACCATGGGTGCTGCGAAGCTGACGATCGTTGTCCGATATACAAAGATCAATGGTCGAAACTGCGCCCGATGAACGTATGAGGTAGGTGCCCTTCGGGCCAGCGCTTGGTCATAGCATTGGGTTCTGTGGGGGGAAATGGATACAAGGGCTTGGCCGAAAGGGGCTAGGACCTGTAATATGGAGAAAATGGCTTTTTAAGCCATTTTTAATGCCTTTTAAGGCCTAGGAAGGGAAGTTATAAGGGGAACAAAGGGGAATTTGGCTAAACAAAGGGTAGAGGTTTGTTTTAAAAGGGGTTTTGGGGATGATTTAGGGGAGGAAGGGGGACTTTGAAAAAGGGAAAAAAGGGATGAAAATGGATATTTTGCAGGGGTATAAGGGGTAAATGAAGGCTTTTAGGAGCACAAGTTTTTGCAATCAGAGGGTCTTTTATAATGGGAATCAACAGAGGGGATTATCAAAGGCAAAGGCCCAGGAGACTTCAAGGATGATGTGTCTCAGGGGAGATGCATTCATTGAAGGCTTAGAAACAATTTAGCCCCCTACTTTGCTTGTCAAAAATTTATAGGGGGGCTAACAGAACCATTTCTCCCCTACACTAGGTATCCCAGTGGCATTGGCAATAGCATCAGAAGACAGCTCAAAGTTTACTCCTGCAAAGTTAACTTGTTTCTCATGCAAGTTAAGTATGAAGAGCCTAGTTAACTCAGGGTGGTTTTGCACCTGCTGTACCCTTTCACAAAAAGCATAACATCCCACATGCTGGAAACATGGAATATTCATGGGAGATGCCATCAGCTTTAAGGTGTTGAAGGGTTCAAACCTATTAATTTTTCCACCTTTGTGTTGATGCCTCCTTGGCATTTGGCCTTCTCCATCACTACCACTATCCCCTTCTCTTGACATTTTAACAATTCTGCCTTTGAAACCCTGGCACTACTTATGAAACTGATATGGAAGAGGGTAATGGACTGGTGATGAAAAAGGCAGCTTTCTACAAGTGAATGAAATGAATGAGTGAGGGTGTAAATTGGGAAGAATGAGAGGCTAAATAACTTGAAGGCGGCCCAGCTGATATGTCAAACTCTGCTGTGAAACACCTTGCACTGATGACAATTTGATATGAGGGGGGGCATGTAATGTCAATGTTTTGCAGTATAAGGGACTAAGTATTATGTTAAGCTCTAATGGATGACAAATCTCAAACCAATGCAACCACCTCAATTTACCCATGTTTTGACCGATATTTCCTTATAGGTAGATGAAGGAGGCTTGACTAGTGTTTTTAAGCATGAAATTTAGGTTTTCACCTTAGGGTTTCCATTTTTTTTTTAAATTTCAAACCATCACAATCCCTTGAGGATGAGTGTATGACATCCACTTGCCTCTCAATTTGCTAGGAGGATGCCTGGCAAAGACTTGGAGGGTTTCTGAAACGTTTTGAGTGCTTGCAGGGTGCAGGAGGCCCTCCTGGCCAAGTGCGCAACGCCCAGGCAACCAGTGAGTCGGTTCGGGAAAAGGCGCAGCGCCAAGGTCCTTTTTTCAGGCCTTTCGGGCAAGATCGGGCAAGCGCATAGTGCTTTTCTAGGCGCACAGTGCCGAAGAAATTTGCACAGGACTTTTCACCAAGGGTGCCGCGGCAATAAACTTTCCCGAATTTGACCTGAAACTTGAAATTTCTCTTCTCCTGAATGCTCTCAAATTTTTGCAAGGAAACAATAACTTGTTTGAAGTGTGAGGTGACCATTTATAGGCTCAAATGATTTAATTTTTTGCTTCACAAACCCACTCTCTAATGTTTCAAAGTGACTTCCCTTTTGCCTTTCTCATCACCCCTTTTGACATTTTTCTTGCAGGTTTTCCTAAGTCATAGGTTGACTCTTTTTGGCTCTTTTTAATGTCTTTTAACACTTTTCTTTGCAGGTGACTAAAAACCTTGACTTGGCTTCTTTTTTCTCCTCGAGAGTTTACATATTCATTTGATGTCTTTTTGGAGGGCTGCATATAGTAACATATTCAAAGCTCTCTGTGTTTTTCATCACAATATTTAGCTTGTCTTTCTTACCCTTTCTCACTAACAACTTTACACCGTTTCTATGCATGTTTGCTAAAAGGATGAATTTGACTTCCCCTTTTCTCATTTTTTCATGATAAGGTCATTAAAACACCTCTGGGAGGATTTCCTATGGCAGTACCCTCAAAGCCCTATCTTGCTTGCATTATGAATTTCTGATCATGTTTTTAACTTTTTTTACTCTTTTGAGTGTAGGTGACTTGAAAACATTGATTTTCCCTTTCTCACTGATCTTGAGGCATGATAGGTTGAGCTTGGCAACTTTTTAGGATGCTTCCACACACTGGCACATTCACAATCCTTTTACCTGCACCATGGAGCTTAAACTATCTTTTGATCATTTTTGGCATGAAAAACTTCTTTGGACAAGTTTGGAATCTTTACAAAAAGTGACATCTGCAGAATCTTTCTTTGTTGTCATCATGGAGATCAAAACATGATTTTCACCTTCTTTGACCATCTTCCCAAAACCCTAGGTGTCTGGAGTGCTTGAAAAAAATTATCAGTGTTGTCTTCTAAGTTCTCTATAGCCCTTTTAAGTTCATTCATTTCTATCTAGTTCACCTCACCTTTTTCCCTTTTTTATCAATAATTTCTGAAAGAATTTTCATGTTTGGTTTGGTGGGTCTTCTCCAGGTCATTTCTACCATTTGATTCACTGTTTGGCACTTTGCTGGGCTATCAAGCTCAAAAACCCTAATTCTCCTTAAGACCAAGTGCTTCCTGTCTCCCTTGCTGCAATATGTCCTCCTTTAGGAAAATACATTTACCTTATCAATTTCTTCTGCTGATTGACCTCTTAACACTCCTGCAGAAGTGCCAAGTTACATTTACCTTTTGTAGAACTTGATTTTGATAAGGTAGTATTCTTTGGAGACTTTCAGATCTTTCTCTTGAATAACCATGTCTCAACAATTCCAAGACCTCTGAACCATATTCTAACAAAGAAAAACAGTGTCTGAAACACCAATGATTGATCTTAGACCCTATGAAAACCCTAATTGACCTAGTGGGAGGATCCTTTGACCTGGTTTTTGACTGAAAGTTGGCTTGGAGTCTTCAAGTGTAAAAATAGAGTATTGACAAAGTGGTGTATTGAAGATCCAAAATCAAATGTACTTGATTTATCTAAAGAGCTTACAGAGATAGTTTTGAGACCATCAATGCTTGAGGAACCTGGTGAACATGGGAAGGAATAGGCTTATAGGTAACCCTAGATGTAAAGTGGAGTTATGGGCAAGGGAAAAACAGAGTGATGATCACATAGGTAGGAAAAAGGATGAGGATGAGTGGCACAAGCCCATAAGGAGTATTTGAGGAGTGGCAGGGTGACCATGAAATGGAAAAATGGTAGAATAGTGAAAAATTTTCCATAAGGATAATGAATGCAGTGATATTTATAAAACTCGCAATATTCAAGGAATTTTGTTTTTAGAAATCTAGAACCAATATTTAGTCATCTACAGATAGTAAAAATTACTGATGACTAACAGTGGCTCCACTTGGGGAGGGTAGCTCCTTTTCAGGAGGTGTCCAGGACCTCAGAGTTCAGATCTTTGAGTTTTGAAGACCAGTACCTTACTTATACTTGGCATATCTCTCTTCCTTCATTTTTTGATGTTCTCTTGAAGCTATGATTTCAAAAATATAAAAAAACATGATTGCTTCAACATTAGTTCTACCTACCCATCATACTTTGCCTAACATTTTTTCTTCTTGTGGGTGCACTTGGACTGGAAAGCCCTTAACATTATTTTCTTTTGAAAGCATAAAAACCATCTACTTTTACTCTTATCGCTTCTAAGAGTTCATATTAGGCTAATGAACTCTCTTATTCTCTACCTAGTCTAATCATTTGTCAAGGTTAAGCTATTTGATGGATTTTCATTCTCTAACCTACTAACATGAAATTCCAAATATGACCAAACCAGGATTAAGAAATTTGATTTTCCATGGGCTGTAGCATATTGTTGAACATTTTTGTCACTGAGCGTAAAATTCAAAGAAATCTAGATGCATCTTTGAGGGCCCGACATGCAGTGGAAATATACTAAACATATCTACAAATCTACAGATCTAAAACATGGATCCAATAGATCACTGAAGCCAACTAAGAAATCAACTATCAAATCCTACAGCTGAATTCAGGATGTTATTAAAGACTAATCGCAAGCATAAGTGAATGAGCGGATGATTTCTGGAAGCACTGCACAAGAAACCGGAGTTGATCTAGCTCAGATCTACTCAAAAAACCCTTAGCCACACACATAGCACTTTGTTGCTGCAGCTATGGGTTCCTAGTCGTAGGCACAACACACTGTGCTCATGGATATGGCCTAGATCATCCCAATTTGGCCCTAAATCCCTAGCTGCTACCTTTCCATTATGTGCCTACGGCTATGGTACCCTGGCCGCTACCTTGCCATTCTGTGTCTATGGCTAGAGCCTAGTTTTGCCAAATTGTGCCTGTGGCCAGAACAAAAAACACTAATTTTTGTGTGAGTTTTTGAACTGTGATTTCAGACCCTGCGCCAACTCTTTCCGTCAAACCTATGCGAGCCAAAACAAAATAAACAAACCAAGAAAGAGAATGCAAATAGAAGATCACTTGAGCAAGTGTGTGAATGAGCTTGAGGTCGCTTCTATTTATAAGCTTTTGTGTTGGTCCACTTGAGGTTAAGGCTTATATATATATATATATATATATATATATATATAGATGGGATTAACTGTCATCAAATTTTATCCATGTATTATCTAGATCATGCTCATATATCTCTCTAAGGAGCTTCTACAACCTGCCTCACAACTAGCCATGCTAGCAATATCGTATCTAGCCTCAGCCATGATATGGACCTTACATCCAAGATATCATGGTAGATCTCATATTAAGGAAGCATCCAAGTATGTTCATCAATAATAATACCAAACATCATCAGTACATTCAAGCAGCTACATATCATAGGAGAAATATCTCAGCTTTTAAAAGTATAACATTTAATGCAGATATTTCAAAGGATGTTCGGTGGAAATTTTGAATGAAGCAACTCAATCATGAATTTAATCATGTTCTATACACATCATACACAAATTAATGTTCAAAACAAAACAGCAATGCTTCAATCAATTGTCAAATTCCTTGTCAAGTTCAACAAAATTTGAAATTTAAATCAGAGTGTCCAAGGTTTTGCATTTCCATTACACAAAGACATTTTCCAATAGTTTTTCAACATGGAATTTCTTTCTGAAATTCAAAAAATTGATTCATCGTGCCATGATACATAATTTCGAGATTTGGAAGCTATATCCCTCTTAATTAGTTCATCAGAGGCTCATCACCTATTAAGAGTATACCATCAGCATGTAAAACCAAATCCATAATCAAAATCAAGGCCATACCTTGGAACTCATCATCCTAACTTCGTCAGATATCTGTAAAAAATGGACAAATGTGAATCAAGGAGCTTGCATCATGCAACAATTTCTACAAGAATAATTCCTTACCAAGCCAACATAATCAGCCTTACATAAATCAATTTTGTGTCAACGAAGTTAGCTCATCAGAGTTTATAATCCAAAAAAAAACTATTATCAAAGTCATTGATGTCATAGTATCAATTCTTTCAACCAGGCGACAGGTAGAGCTCATATCAAGTCTTGACTTCATTTACTGTCAAGCCATCAAGTTTTTCATTTGACATGCGATTACAAGCCATTTCCGTCACTCGATCCAAGTGCATACATCAAGGTTAAGTCGTGCAGGTTCCATCTTCATACGAAATCACAAAAACCATTGTGCTAGTAACAAGGAGGCCAATACAGAACCAAAATTATGAATACTCACATAAGACACTGAAGGTCACTATGCCCACAGGGAAAATCAATAATCAACATATTAAGTCCGAATAGAGGAATATATAATCCAAATACATGTCTCAATCATCAATTCAAAGTTCTGAAACATCATGTCAAAGTTCCAAACACAACTCATATGTGTCAATCAGTCAAAACTTGTAGCACAAAGTTCAAACATAATGACATATTCATATGAATGTCTCAGTCACCTGCAAACAAAATTTCGATTCAAACATACGTAATTTTCCTGCTGACAGACCTCATTGATATCTGCAATCCATCTGCAGAACTGACATATTCCAAGTGACCATCTGATTTCATGCCTAATCCTTTATTTACTTTGATCATTATATAACTTGACAACTTCAGAAATCGGTTTAAAATGGCAGGACATGTCAGATATTGTAATATTCCTACTTAGCCCAAGCTAAGAGGAATATTAAATTTTGTTTCATTTTCTGTTGATTGAATAAATGAACCAAGGAGGACATGTAAAACTCCTGAAAACAATCCATGCCTATGTGAACAGAGACAAATTTGGGCCATATAAAATAAACACTTGCAGGTGTGAATGGGTTTGAACTATGAGACTGGGTCAACCTTGACCAAATCCACTGCGCAGTCTAGATTCAATGTACCTCATGGATACATAGCGAAGTTCTAAATGGAGGCTCCAAATGTGAAAGGAGCTAACTCATTGAAGTGGTTTAGGGTTTGACAAAGCTTTTATCTTATAAAAGGAATAGGAAAGCAGCATGAGAAGGTGGTTGATGTTTATCATTTTTCTGATTATATTTTATGTTCAGACATATATCATTATCTTGTTGTTTAGCTGAGAATAATGTTTTTTAGCATTGGGTGTTCCTGGTCGAGAATCCCACCTCCTTCCTAGAGTAGCTCTTGGAGGAGCCTTGTTTGTCTTGTCCACTATCTGGCATTTGGCCAAGATTCATCCTACACCTACAACGCTGGTCCTGTTTAGGATTGGGTTGTCCTTGTGAGTTGCAGCAAGTGGATGATAGATCTCTTAAGATCTATGCATCTCTAGCACCCCTTTTCACTGGGAAATTCATCTATCCCTTTGACAAGAGTGTTCTATACCTTGGGAGCTTCAGATCTAGATCTTGGCATCAGGCCAAATTATACTCAAAGTCTACAGTACATTCCCTTTTGCAGAACTGCGTTATTTGCAGGAGCAGAGTTGCAGGGAGTTTTGGCAACATCTTGGAGGAGAGATCTCTGGTGTAAAGGAGCCTTCCTTACACTATGGTGATCCATGGGTTGGCCATCCAATCCATGTCTGTTTCAGATCTGATCTATTGTACATCACATACTTTAGAATTTTCTGAAGCTTACTACAGATCTGTAACTTAGATCTCATATCTACTCTTGTACTTTCATGTTTTGTTGAGATCCCCAAGGGGAGTGTATAGAGGAGCCTTTCGTGTATACAGATCTAAAATAGATCTAACATTTTCTATAAAGATCTACCCCAGATCTAAGTTGTACCATACTACTACTTCAGCCAATAGAAATAACGCTATCAAACTTATTCGTATGTTTCTTGTGGTTGTAGCACCTCATTTCTGAGGATTTCTTCATGTCTTCTCTTCTACTTTCTGTATAATGATGTATGGGATTCAATATAATCTCTTCTTCAACATCTAAGATACATTATTGACCCTCCTTATTTATCTATTGCAAACATTGGGCTGAATTGTGTTATTTTCTAGCAGTCTTGTTTTTGTATTGCTGCAGTCCCCTCTTTGGGCAGTTTTCAAACCTTCCTAGGTGTGGGAGATCTATTTAAACCACCTAGAGAGATTTTTTTCTGATCTCCTCTTGGATTTAGGTCTTAGATGCTCAGATCTAAGGAATCCAAGGGATATTTTCAAGAGTTGTAGCAGCCATTCCTAAAAAATACGTTTTTCAGGCATGCCTTGCTAGGAGTCCCGATTTTGGGATATTACAGATATCCCTTGATTCAGAGTACAAACTAGTTTCATGTACAAAACTTCAATTTTGTGTCTATCAGGCATAGTCAATTTTATGGGTCTTCCTTTGTGTGAGTGAGGCTCATACCTCTGTTGTAGATCAACAATGTCAGATACCCATAAATCAAAGTAGAACGTGTAATTTCATTTTCATTCATGTCATCAACTTGTATTTACTGGAGTCATGCAACAATAGATATGTTAGATCATAAAAACATATCTATCATGATCATCAGCATCATGTCATCAATATTTCATCAAGGGTTGGAGTTGAAATATCAGGGCGGCATATGTGACAACATAACCTTATGAACACAATAACAATACATCAAGTTCAGGCATTTAATTTCACCATATTCCATAACCGCACGTAGTAGGAGATCTATAACATCAATATCATATATATGCCTCTATCATCATGGTCACTAATACCATGCTTATCATGATCAATAGAATCAATTTGGGTTATTCAATAAACCAACATAGTGTCAATATTTTTTTCCATGATATTTTATCATGCTTATCACAAGCATTATCAATACCATATCAATGAGGGAAAATTATATAAGAGATAAACATGTATTATTCATATCAAGAGTCAAGAGAATCATTTATTAGAGTCAAAATCAGGATCTCAAAAAAAATATATGTTAGCCAAACATCAGGTTGTTCCACTATATCCAAGATCAGAAATAAGTAGCCTTGCAGAATAAAAAAAATCATCATGATGAAATATTCAATACCAGGTGCACTATTTCATCAAATAAAACATAAATCACTTTCATATGCATGCATGAGCCATTTGAAAAGGAGACATTCACAACATACCATAGGGCTTACCTATCCATCCAATGTTATAGTTGAAACATAACATTACACCATGCATACCTTGTAGTATTCAGATGCATGTGCACCTTCACATAGGCAAGGTGTAGTGCTTGTCATCTTTTCATCAAGTGCCTCTTTACCCTTTTCCAGATATAGCTTTTATTTCCTGCATCTCAAATGATCCTCAAGAGGGCTCCACTTATCACATATCATCAAGAAGGTTAGGAACATCTAGGTACTAAAAATACACATGCAGGAGTTATAAGAAATGATCAAAATAATAATCATAATAGACAGATCCATAAGTTTAAACAATATAAAATACACAAAGAAACATCAAGAGTCTAGGAGTACTTATCATTAATGAGAGGTGATCCTCTCCCTCTTGAAACAACCTTCAAGAGCCATCAATAGACGATATAAAGAAGTTGCGTTCAATCAACTTTATCAACAACTAGGTCATCTAGGGCTTCATAAAATAAATCCCAAGCGCTTGAGCATCTAGATCATGCTAGGGTTGCATACATCAAATCTTAAGCCTTTACCATGAACCAGGGTTTCTCTCAAACCCTCACTGTCGAATCCTTATCCAATAACTACCTAGTGTTTTCTTCATACCCTAGAATTATTTTAGGTCTCTACCATCTTTTTCTTGCTTCCATCAAAAGTGTCTCCATGGGGTGATCTCCATGGATTTTCTTTAGCCCAACTCTGATACCATGTTGATTTTTCATAGGGATACATTGATATTTGCTTTGATAGTTTCATTTCTTCATAAAAACATTAAGTTCACACCATATCATTATATCATTATTCATATTTACACTATCAACCATTAGCATATGAAACTATGTAGAAAGAACAATAACATCATCATCATCTATGCAGCGGAACATAAAGAATCATAGGAAGAAAAGCATGCACACATATAGACTCCAAGATTGGTCTGAGACCAAGGAAAAACCCACTATGGGGAAAACCCTTGCAAATTATTCTTCTTAGATCATCATCAAATGATTCAGCAAATAAGAGTACAATGATCCATTGATCCTGTTGTGGACCCTAGAGACAGCCTTGAGTTGTGAAAGACCAGTGCCTAGGACATCTTATATAGCAAGGAGCATGCAATAATATAGGGGGGGTTATCAACAAAAGGCTCTCATGCTATCTCCTGTAAACAGGGAGGTTAACTTGAATGGGACCAAAAATTTCAGAAAAGGGACGTAGGGAAAGCAATACTGCAGAGGCAAGGTGCGGAATTCTAATACAAATGCATCAGACAATTCAGAGGCAGCTTACTGTAAAGAGGGCTTGTTCAAAAATAACTCACAGAAATAAATAATCAGTAGGTGATTACTGCGTATGAAAGATTGAGATAATACTAACTGTCATTGAGATGATATCCAGATACACGATATCACCATGTAATGGGCTTACCAATTTAAGAATCCATACATGAAAATAGTGTTTTAAAAATAACCTCCCAAGGAAGCTAATATAGCAGAAATATGGTTGAAGTGAAAAGTGAAACAGTATATCATGCTTGAGCCATATTTAAAGCGCTTGACTGATTCAAGCATGAGTATCAACTAGGATAAATTCATACCAAAAACCAGTGAGCCACTCGCATTCCAGAACATGATATAAGAAAGGCGGATGAAACGAAATGAAAAATTAAACTAGCACATATAAGAGAAAGTTACAAACTGTGAGACACCAAAGACCAAAATCCTCATTAAAGATGGAACTCCTCCTTACTGAAACCCAACGGGTTCTGTGCATTCATATAAAGTTCGACAAAAATGCATACAAAATTCTCTTACTGCATAATTTTCTGAAAATCTGGAACCCCTGATAATCCGTTCCTGGGGGTTTTTATAGGAGAAAAACTAGTAAAGGGAGTGAATGATGAAGATTTAATTTGTCTCATTAAGACAAGATGGCGGAAGCGTTCACGCCCACGCTGCTTAATGACTCTGTAGTGTTGTATGTACTCTGTAGCCTGCTTCGGGAGTCCTAGTTAGGTTGAGATTGACCTCAGACGTGTTCTTGAAGTCCTTTCTGGCTGTCTGGAGCTCTGCACTAGTCCTTCTGGAATAAATGAACTCGGTGGAAAATCTGCAAGGCCTCCATGCTTCATGACTGCTGACTGACAAGCGTAGAAACTTTAGTCAGTGTGTTCATCTGTTTAAGGGATCGAGGAGGCATGGAGGCTTTAATGAGAAGATGTAATGCCTGGAGAAAAACGTCCCGCAGATATTCAAATGTGGATATGGCTGTTGCGTGTGCTCTTTTGGTCTTCAAAATGCATCTTTTATCCTTTGAATAGGGGATTAGGATCTAAATATTCAATTAACAAGCCCAAATCCCTTGAATCTATTTCTGCTGTTTAACTTGGCCGCTGTTGTAATGGCCTCCCTGCGCTTTCAATCATAGTGGCTTTAATTATGGAAAATCAAGTGAATTTATCACTCCTGTGAACCCTGCACAATACGATAAACTCATTAAGAAATCCAGGGAGTGGCGGAAAGAATGTTGTGAAGGCCTGCGAAGCGGTAGTGGCAATGGTGGAGAACAGGTGGATAAATAATATGTAGCGCGAACCATAAGGTTTGAACAAAGGAAAATGCGTGAAAACATATGAACGGGCTTGTATGGTGGGACCCGGCTAAGGGGGAGGGCGATTTACTGTGAGCCGTTGGATCTTAGGAGGAGATCAACGGCGGGGATTAAAGGATGAATTTTTGGGAAGGTACGATGGAAGAAACATGGTAGAAGATGCAATGCAACATGGTCCGTCAATCTTGTTTGAACGGACGGTCACAATTGGATCGGAGAATCACAATCGGGGGAGGCGGAGGGTGACACATTTAAAATTTGCGATTGGCGATGGCGCGATTGAGCGCCGGCTGTTGGATCCGGAGCCAGATTGACAGCGGAGATTAATTCAGCGGGGACGAAGGTTGGTGCAATGAGTGGAAGTCGATGAGATCTGGGCCGTTGGATCTCGAGAGATCAACGGCAGAGATCAAATCGGGGATCGCAATCACAAAGGGTGGAGGGTGGCACCGTTAAGAACTTGCGATTGCGACGGAGTGATTAAACGCTAGCCGTCAGATCTGGCGGGGAGATCGACGGTTCAAAAATGATCGGAGGGGCGAAAGGGGAGGAGCGACGGGCACGATGCAATTAATGCCGGGCCATCGGATCCCGAGAGATCGACGGCTCAGATCACGACGGGGGTCTATGGAACCATACTACAATCGCATCAGAAGTTTTTTCGTATAACACAGAGATGCACCTCCCGAAAGTTGCGATTGCGATTAGCACCTAGGCCTTAGCGCTTGGTCTTAGCGCTCGGGCGCATGGAGGGGAAGTGGTCAAGGGGCTGGGCCGAAAGGGGCTAAGCCTTATATATGAAGAATATGGGTTTTTGGCTTGATTTCAATACAATTTAAAGCCAAAAAGGGCTATTTGGCCAAACAAAGGGTATTTGTGAGGTTAAAAGAGGAATTGAATGATCAATGAGGGATTAATGAGGAATTAGGAGAGGGGAAAAATGGTGTTGAAACAGAGGATTAATGGGAATAAAACAAAGGAAATGGAGGCCTTTTGGGCATTTTTATTCTCAGAAACAGAGAGGTTTTTTAATTGGAAACAACAGTGGGATTCATCAAAGGACAAAGGGCATAAAGGGACTTCAAGGATGATGTGTTTTCAGCAGGAATGCGTTCCTTGAAAGCTCAGAGACAGTTTGATCCCCTATTTGCTTGTCAAAAATTAATAGGGGGCTAACATGATCAACATTGGCTCCACCTGGGGATGGCACGTTCATCCTTGGGCGTGTTGAGAAATTTTCAGACCACCTGTTAATCTTCCATGTGGACGCCACTCTTTAGCACTTCTACTTTTCTCTTCATGATTCATCACTACACCCACATTATTCAAACAAAGATGAAAACATAAAACTAATGTACAGTGTAATACATCAGGCTATCTCTTCCTGAATCAGAACTGGAAGTAAGGTTTGAGGAACTGGGCATTTACTAGGGCATCGAGAAATTCTCCCTGTAAATTTTCCAACCTGAAAGTGTTGTTGCCCCCTTGTTCCATCATTTTAAAAGGGTCGAACCAGAGTGGGTCGAATTTACCATGTTTCCCCTTTTCAGCTCTTCGGATATCCCATCTGAGCACTAAATACCCAATCTGCAACTTCCTGTCCTTGGCATGCTGATCAAAAAGGTCCTTCATCTTATCTTGATATTCTGTTAGCCTTTGACTTACCTGGTTCCGTGTTTCTTCCAACTCCACCAGTTGATTTATTCTCCTGGTCACATCATCGGGCTCTTCTTGAATTTCTTGCATGAATCGGGCTACGGGTAAGGCTAACTGTATAGGGAATACTGCTACCCTCCCATATACTAATTCATATGGGGACTTCCCAGATGCTCTCTTGTTGGTAATCCTATTGGCCCACAGAGCGAATTTCAACTAGGAATCCCAATTTTTCTGATTTTCGTTGATAGCCTTCTTTAGTGCTCTCACCAGGGTTTTATTTGAAGACTCTGCCAAGCCATTTCCTTGTGGGTAATAGGCTGTAGAGTGACTTAGTGCAATGTTATACTAATGGTAGAAACTCACAAACTTTGCAGACTTGAAGTCCTGGGCGTTGTCGGTCACTATCTTGGCAAGGCAGCCAAACCTAGATATGATGTTTTCTTCCATGAATTTTATTATCACAGCATCTGTTGCATTCCTCAAAGGTATAGCTTCCACCCATTTTGTGAAATAATCTGTGGCATTTAATATCCACTTATGCTGACCACTTGACGGAGGATGTATTTCACCGATAAAGTCGATCCCCCATTGCTGGAATGGTTCATCCACGTGAACAGGGATCATGGGCAGAGGTGTCGACTTTTGTCTTTCAGCAAATCTTTTGCATTTCTCACAAGCTCTAACCCGAGCGAATACATATCCAAAGAGTTTGGGCTATTATAATGGCCCTCCAGCTGTAATGACCCCCACAGATTCCTTCATGAAATTAGGCTATTATATTCTCTACCTCATCCTCTGTGAGACACAGGAGCAGAATACCTGAAGGATCTCGCTAGTATAGCCGGCCATTGGCAACTATGTACTTCTGTGATCTCATCCTTAGCGTTCTGTATTTAACTTTATCATAGCTAGGGGGGCAGCTGAGTGTGAGAAGATATTCCACTATCTCTTTGTACCACGGGCTGGTGAGGTACTTCAAATGTGTCTTCCATGTAGCTATCTCTACTCCCTGTTGTTCTTCTTCCTCCTCGGACTCCTCATTTGCTGTCATGGACAGATTTATACCCAGAGCCTGACAGTTTGATTCGGATAAAATTTAGTAGGACGAATGTCTAGCTCATACTCTTGTATCTTGGTGATCCACTTCCCCCTCTTTCCTTCACTATCCCCTTGGACAAGGATGTCTTTTACTGTAGCTGCGAGCACAAACATAGTGATATGGGACTGCAAGACATACATGCGAAATGCTTTAAGAGACTTCACCAGGGCGTACGCCTACTTGTATAGTATGTTATATTTCAGCTCTGCATCACGGAGCACCTGACTGAAGAAAGCGATGGGTTGCTCATGCCCTTATTCATTTTTCTGCAATAAAACTCTTGCCACTGTATGAGGTGATGCAAACGAAAAGATCATGAAAGGTTTGGCATAGTCTGGTCCAGCTAGCACCGGGGCTTCTGCAAAAGCATTTTTTATCTTGGAAAAGGCCTCTCATGATTCCTGGGACCACTTTACCTCATTATTTTTCTTCAGCATGTCAGTTATATGTCTAACTATCTCAGCATAGTTAGGGATAAATCTCCTCAAAAAATTAATGCGCCCTAGGAACACCTGCACCTCCTTCTTATTTATAGGAAGATAAATGCCATTTATAACCTCTACCCTCTTAGGATCTATATTCACCCCATATCTGGTTACAATGTGTCCCAAAAGCCTACCCTCTTCTAATGCAAACAACGACTTTTGTGGATTAAGAGAGAGACCATACCTTCTGCATTTCTCAAAAGTTCTACGCAAATGCTCTATGTGCTCAATATCGCCCTTTGAAAACACAGTGATATCATCGAGGTAGACCACCACAAACTTATCTTGCTCCCCAACAAAAGCAATGTTCGTGGCCCTCTAAAAAGTGGCCCCTGCGTTGATCAACCCAAAAGGCATCTTGGCATACATAAATGTACCCCATGTTGTGGTGAAAGCAGTCTTCTTCTGATCTTCTAGAAGTATAGCCACCTTATTATAACCAGAGAATCCATCCATCATTGACATCCGAGAAGCTCCTACCACTTTCTGCAGGATGTGATCCATCTTGGGCATTGGATAATTATCCTTTAAGGATGCTCGGTTCAAATTTTGGAAATCAACACATAGCCTTATTTATCCATTCTTCTTTCGGACAAGGACTAGGTTTGCCACCCATTCGGAGTACCTTAACGGCACAATTATTTTGGCCTTCAACAGTTTCTTAATTTCTTTCTCAATAGAGGGAAGCAGCAGGGGATTTATCTGTCTGAGATTCTGCTTGTGCGGCTTCGCATCTTCCTTTAGGGGAATTTTGTGCTGCATGATGCTAATATCAACAGTTTTCAGGTCCTGATAGGACCATGCAAACATGTCTTTGTAAGACTGAAATAATTTCAGGTATAGCTCCTTATATTCTTTTGGGACCTTCTTGGATAATTTCACAATTTTGGTGACAGCATCAATACCAAGGTTAAGGTCTTCTACCTGGTTTTCTTATGTGACTTTGTTTGGCTGCAGTGGGAAATCGTTCTTGTCAAACAATATTTCTAGAGGCACCAACCCTCTGGGTATAACGTTTCCCTTCAATTGCAACACTTTGTGACCTGCCATTCTTTCCTCCCATCTGTTTTCTGAAATATCTTCAGCCTCTTCTTCCTCACAAGCATCAATCTCCATATTTGAGAATTCTCCGATTGTTTCCATAAATCTTTTCACTTGCTCTTCATCCTCAAAAACCTTCCAATGCTTGATGTTGTCTAGGATTGATGGCCGATAACGTACCTCGATTTCATATATTAAGAGAGGGTTTTGAGGTGGATGGAAGGTACTGGCAGCCACTGCAAGAGAGTCTGCCATCCTATTCTGCTCCCCGGGCATGAACTAAATATTAAATGCCAGGAAAAAATTCTCCACCAGGTCCCACACTTCGTTCCTATAAGCCCTTAGCCTAAGATGATTGGTTTGGCACTGATTCTTCACTTGTCTAACCACCAGTTCTGAATCTCCCAGAACCTTCAAACTCTGTATGTTCATACTCCTGGCTGTCTGTAATCCTAACAGAAGTGCTTCGTACTCAGCCACATTATTAGTGGCTTCATATTCTAGCTTGAAAGACACTGGGACCCATTGGCCAGTAGGAGAAATCAATAATACTCTAGCCCCATTACCTTCGTTGGATTTTGCTCCATCAAAGTGAAGTGTCCAGATTCCTACTTCACGGCTCCCTGAGGGCTGCTCGGTCTTGATCTGGCTGAATGATGGTTCTTGAGCATAATCCTGGTCTTCCTCCAGCATTAAACATGAGAAATCACCTTCTTTACTATAGACTGTTGAATTAACCGAGTTATCAACCTTAGTAACCATCTTGACAAATCTGGTTTCCCTGTACAACCTCCTCTCCTGGCCACCAAAAACCAGGATAGTAGCATATGTTAAGTCCAACTTGATTGACCCACTGATTTTTGTCCCCCAGGACCTTGACAGCAACATGCCAAAGCGAGCTGGGATGTCAGCCACCACGATGTCCATTACCACACTTTTTGCTGGGATTTGGGCCAAATTGACCACCAAATCCTTGATCATCCCCAGGCATTTAACTCTTTTGGAATCAAATGAATAGAGGTCCTTGTATGGACAGGTGACTTGTAATCCTAGTTGTTCCATGACTGATAGAGGTAATAGATTATGGGAAGCTCTAGAATCTAACATATATTTATGTAATAGCAGGTCATGAATCACTAGAGACACATAGAAAGGAGGAGTAGAAGCATCTAATTCCTCGACATGTGGGCGAAATACAACCATAGGTATTTCTTCTTGAAGGTTCAGACTATCTGGAATATGTGCTACTTCTGGAGGGAGCATGAAAGAGGAGACCTGGGACTGGTAGGCTGGTTGCTTTAATAATTCAGTCAAGGGGACTAGGATCTTGATCTTCTCAAGCTCCTTTTGTAGACTAAAGGCAGGAGGGGACTTTTCTGTTACAACCTATTTTGACTCTTTATTTTCGGCCAAAGGTTTGGCTTCTTTTGACTCAGACTTGGTATTAGGGGGAATGGCTATTTTTGAAGAGGAAGGAATTTGATCATCATACTGCAAAGGTTTGTTTAGAGGCCTCTTACCTTTGTCTGGGAATTTTTGCATGGTTGACTCCTTCTGAGCAGGCGCCTCCTTCTGGGATGGCTCTTCTTCTTGATCTTGAGTGCGAGTCCTTTTCCTTGAAAACCTGAGATCGTATTTTCTATTGAACTGTGCTTGCATGAAATCAACAAATTGCTTACAATAGTAATCAATCTCTGGGTCTTCTGTGCTTCTAGCCTTCTCTTCTTCTTGTAACGAGGTCTCAATTCCATCGCTTCCTTGCAGGGGAGATTCTACTTCATCATTATTTGAAAAAACAAGGTATGCTCCCTCTTGCTCGTAAGTGGTTTCTTCGGGGGGATCCTCTACCTGACCTTCCAAGTACAGAGGGTGTGGTACCTGATCTTGTTGCTCCTTCCGTTCCCTTTGCAGTAATTGCAGAGGTGGTTTCCTATACTGAGGATTGTAACCTCTGTTTGGAGCATTCTGGAAATTCTTGGAGGTTGAATTCTTGGCCTCCAGTTCGAGTTTGACCACCTTATTAGTAAGGTTCTTAATCATTTTGTTCATTTCTTCGATTTTGTTAGTACTGGAGTCTCTGTCTTGACTAGAAGTAGACACCTCCTCCTTGCCTTTCCCTCTAGCATCTTGGTCTGGCTTACCCTTTGATTTACCAGTGGAGGCGAAATTTGCCTCCAACTCTAGCGCATCTGCCTGAGCATCATCGAGGGTGGCAGGTTTTCTTTCTCTTAGAGAGAAGCCAAATTCTGAGTCAAAGGCTGCTACGAAGATAACTTTAGCAGCTGTTTGATGAGGTTTCATATCAGCAAGCAGGCTTAAATACAACTTATTAAATCTCTTGATAAATTCTGACACCCCTTCATTATGTCTTTTCTTGAGTGTGTTAAACTCAGTAAGACAATGTCCATGATCCTTCTTCTCTTCCCATTTTTTGAGAAAAGTATTTTCCATTCCCTCCCAAGTGGTTATGGAACGGTCTCCTAATGTCTTAAACCACTTTTTGGCTTCGCCATCAAGAGATTGCACAAACAGTCTCAAGACTACATCTAAGTGTTCCACATTAAAGTTCTCTGCAAAAGAGCAGAAGACTTCAAGATGTTTTTGAGCTTCAATCTCATTTTCCCCATTGAATCGGGGTAAAATCTTCAGATAATCTTGTGGCATATCGTTCAACACTTGAGGTAATGCAAGGGGGGCATATTTATTCAACAAGAAGCTGGGAACATTGGCCATTGGAGGAGGTGGAGGTAGTGCACGAGTTTTATGTGTAAGAGGAGGAGGCGGAGGTGGAAGTGGAGTATGAATGACAATAGGAATGTATTGGACTGCAGCTTGAGGTGTTGACGGGAACAACAGTCTGTTAATAGCAGATACTTCGGTGACTTCCTTGACCTCTTCGACCTCAGGACTAGGGCGAGAATCGTCTCTGATTCAGACACTTCCCCGGGGTGGACTATCTGAGTAATAGTCGATATCTCCCACAGTGGAGGAGGACAGAAAATACTGTAAAGAAGATTCAGGGATCTCGGTATGGACCGATGGCCTTTCTTTCCTACTTGTTCTATGTATGATCTTCTCTGGGTTAGACACAGAAGGTGTCTTTTGCAGAAACGTATCTGACCTCAGGTGTGGCTTACGAGGAGCCAGGTCTACAAGAAAATTTTTCTGACAAATGAATGTGGAGTCGCCAAGGTGAGGGATCTACAACTCTCAACTCTCCATGCTCACCTATTTGGAGAGTGAATAAGGATTTTGTTTAGGCCCAGGGATTTAACTTTTCTTAACTTCTTTCCCCGGAAACGATGCCAAAAAGATGTTTTCGACCCTAGAGACAGCCTTGAGTTGTGAAAGACCAGTGCCTAGGACATCTTATATATCAAGGAGCATGCAATGTAACAGGGGGGGTTATCAACAAAAGGCTCTCATGCTATCTCCTGTAAACAGGGAGGTTAACTTCAATGGGACCAAAACCTTCAGAAAAGGGACGCAGGGAAAGCAATACTACAGAGGCAAGGTGCAGAATTCTAATACAAATGCATAAGACAATTCAGAGGCAGCTTACTGTAAAGAGGGTCGGTTCGAAAATACCTCATAGAAATAAATAATCAGTAGGTGATTACTGCATATGAAAGATTGAGATAATACTAACTGTCATTGAGATGATATCCAGATACACAATATCACCATGTAATGGGCTTACCAATTTAAGAATCCATACATGACAATAGCGTTTTAAAAATAACCTCCCAAGGAAGCTAATATAGCAGAAATATGGTTGAAGTGAAAATTGAAATAGTATATCATGCCTAAGCCATATTTAAAGCGCTTAACTGATTCAAGCATGAGTATCAACTAGGATAAATTCATACCAAAAACCAGTGAGCCACTCGCATTCCAGAACATGATATAAGAAAGGCGGATGAAACGAAATGAAAAATTAAACTAGCCCATATAAGAGAAAGTTACAAACTGTGAGACACCAAAGACCAGAATCCTCATTAAAGATGGAACTCCTCCTCACTGAAACCCAACGGGCTCTGTGCATTCATATAAAGTTCGAAAAAAATGCATACAAAATTCTCTTACTGCATAATTTTCTGAAAATCTGGAACCCCTGATAATCCATTCCTGGGGGTTTTTATAGGAGAAAAACTAGTAAAGGGAGTGAATGATGAACATTTAATTTGTCTCATTAAGAAAGTATGGCGGAAGCGTTCATGCCCACGCTACTTAATGACTCTGTAGTGCTGTATGTACTCTGTAGCCTGCTTCGGGAGTCCTAGTCAGGTTGAGATTGACCTCAGACGTTTTCTTGAAGTCCTTTCTGGTTGCTGGAGGTCTGTGCTAGTCCTTCTGGAATAACTGAACTCGGTGGAAAATCTGCAAGGCCTCCATGCTTCATGACTGCTGACTAACAGGCATAGAAACTTCAGTCAGTGTGTTCATCTGTTTAAGGGCTCGAGGAGGCATGGAGGCTTTAATGAGAAGATGTACTGCCTGGAGAAAAACGTCTCGCAGATATTCAAACGTGGATATGGCCATTGCGTGTGCTCTTTGGGTCTTAAAAATGCGTCTTTTATCCTTTGAATAGGGGATTAGGCTCTAAATATTCAATTAACAAGCCCAAATCCCTTGAATCTGTTTTCTGCTGTTTCACTTGACCGCTGCTGTAATGGCCTCCCTGCTCTTTCAATCATAGTGGCTTTAATTATGGAAAATCAAGTGAATATATCACTCCTGTGAACCCTGCACAATACGATAAACTCATTAAGAAATCCAGGGAGTGGTGGAAAGAATGTTGTGAAGGCCTGCGAAGCGGTGGTGGCAATGGTGGAGAACAGGCGGAGAAATAATATTTAGCATGAACCATAAGGTTTGAACAAAGGAAAATGTGCGAAAACATATGAACGGGCTTGTATGGTGGGACTCGGCTAAGGGGGAGGGTGATTTACTGCAAGTCGTTGGATCTCAGGAGGAGATCAACGGCGGGGATTAAAGGATGAAGTTTTGGAAAGGTCCGATGGAAGAAACATGGTAGAAGACGCGATGCAACATGGGCCATCGATCTTGTTTGAACAGACGGTCATGATTGGATCGGAGAATCACAATCGGGGGAGGTGGAGGGTGACACATTTAAAATTTGCGATTGGAGATGGCGCGATTGAGTGCTGGCCGTTCGATCCGGAGCCAGATCGACGACGGAGATTAAATCGGCGGGGACGAAGGTTAGTGCGATGAGTGGAAGGCGATGAGATCTGGGCCGTTGGATCTCGAGCGATCAACGACGGAGATCTAATCGGGGATTGCAATCGCAAAGGGCGGAGGGTGGCACCGTTAA